>JAWWEU010000034.1:3441297-3464263 GCA_035583155.1 Acropternis orthonyx | reverse complement strand
TACATACACTTCCAGAGAAACACAGGCTGTCCCTGAACATAGGGAAACACTTCCCTGTGCTCCCCTTCTTTTACAACCACTGTGTTTAGTATGCTTTTCCTTCTCCTGAGCAGGAGGGGTGTTCAGGGGGCAAAGAATCAAGCTAATTAATGACCCCGGGGCAGGGGGGAAGACAAAATCCTTTGGGTAGAGAAGTTTCAATTCTATCATGTTTTGTACCCTGTTCTTAAGAAGTGGGACTTGATTTTTATTTCCTCTGCTCTTTTGGGGGTTGATTTCATTCCAGTCACCTCTCCAATACTTCTCACAGCACATGACCTGTGCAGAAAGGAGGTACAGCAATCCTCACACATCACCAGACCTTGTCTCCAGGAGCAGAAGGATCTCACTATCTGCTCCATATCCCTTGATAAACCCTGACTACTCCTGCAATAACAGGAGTGGAGCTTTGCAAATATGAAAGATCATGTCACAGACCTTACATTCATCAAGTTTCATTTTATTGTAGCATTTATTTCATGTGCTTTTTACTTTTACTCATGCAAAGTATTGTTTAAAATGTCCCATCTCATGTGGGACTACTGAATCACTTCAGGTGGAATACTACATATAACCTAAGGTCTAGAAGGCATAAATTCTTTCAGAAAACATCAGGTACTTAAGGAATATGCGAACAATCAGAGTTCTTATTGGAATGGTTTGGTCTGGAAGTGACCTTTGAAGATCACCTGGTCTGGGCAGAGGCACATCCCACCAGATGAGGCTGCCCAATGTCCCGTCCCACCCGACACTGCACAGTCAGGGTGACCTGGGTCAGACGCAGCCTGAACTGTGTGCAGGGACACATCCCACGGTGAATGTTTATCTGTACGTGTTTGGGGATTAGTATTACATTAGTATAAACCACCAGCACTGATCCATGTTCACTTCAGTCCCCTCTACCTGTCTGGTAGAGCCGTGTGTCACACACCAAACCTGCAGGAGGGTCTGCTGCACACACCACAGATCTACCAGAACACACTTCCTGCCCATGTTTTGTTCCATGGGAAAGGGGCTAAGCCAGTGTTTTGTTCCAGTGTTTGTAGGAAACCTCTGTGTCAGCAGCACTGGAGCCACCTCTCTCACAGAGGCACTGCAGGATTTGTGTGCCATCACACAGCTGCTTCTCAGTCCTCACACCCAGAGCAAACCTCTGTTCTTGTTCTCTCTGAGGGATCTAAAACCACTGGGGAGCTGCATTCCTGCAGCATTCCTGTGGCTGAGGGGCTGCAAGAGCAAGAACATTGGTGGGGGGTGTCATGAGCCTCCATCTGCTTGTGGGTCCTTCTTGCTTTTCATTAGGGGAAAAAACACCCAAAACTCCAAAGACAGGCACTGAAGCCACAATAAGACAACCAGGACATGCTCTGTTGGACTTGTTACAAGCAAAAATAAAAACCAGCAACGCCTGTGAAGGCTGAGGGCAGCCTTAGCTGAAGCAGCACTGGGATTGTGAAGTTTGACATCATCAGAGAAAAGACATAAATTTTGAGGAATGGGGCAACAGAGAGTACCAAACATGACTACAGCCCACTGTGGCACAGAAACTGCAGGACAGGAGGGTGGCAGCACTGAAGGATGCCTTAGTGTCGGATGAAAACGCAAAGGTACACTTGTCTGTGAACACAGACATTTACAGTCCTGGGACACAAAAAAAAAAAAATCAAGTATAAGCTTGCTATAAACTCCTACATTCAGAAAAGTCTAATTAAAAAAAAAAAATCTAATACAAATAGGGCTTACTGCATTACATTAATACTAATTTCAATTACTGCTCTTAAAAAGCCTTATGAATTTTTATATCATACTAGAAAGGCTTAATGCAGAAAGAGGTCTTACTGGTTCTGTCCCATTTCCTCCATACAGAATGCCGGATATTACTCTAGAGGATGCTGGTTGAGTGTCAATAGCCAGAGAGGAGGGATCTATGCCAGCTAAAAGCCAGGCAGGAATACCCCACCAAATGTGGTGACCAGCAATGCACAGAAACCATCCCCAGCCCTGCCTGTGAATGATGGGTGGGGGATATCAGTACAGGTCATATGGACAAAATCAAAATGTACATAGTTTTGCTTTTATTCTCCTGTAACATTAAAGTTCTTTGGCATGTGGGGGTCACGGTTTGATTCATAAAACTGAAGTCAGAGAGGTATACTTTGTAAACCTACTAGCTCAGCCTTCTGCATGACAAAGAACTTCAGAGCTCTGGCACGTTCCATGAAGGAGGTATCTGTATTTAAATGTCAAATAACAGAGAGCATATTGCATCCTTAAGGAAATTGTTCAAAGGCTAAACTACTCTCACTCTTATAATACCGATACCTTTTCTGTTGTCTGAATTTAGGTTTAATTTTGCTAAGGAATCTTGTTCCCTCTTTCTCTTCTGGATTAGAAGCGATCTCCTTACAGTGGTATTAGAAATGCAATAAGAAATCAAAGTAAGATAATTAGCTTCAAATGCCTTGTGGTACAATAAGAAGAAAAAAAAACTAAAATCAACATTAAAAAATAGCCACACTATAAAACACTACCAAATGCCAGATCCTACTGGCATTTTACAATGGAATAACTGATTATAAGGGAATTCTGTAGAAGACAAAAAAAAAATTCTGTAGTCCAGGATAGCCAGGAAAATATCATTTGTGGTGTTCACCTCAACATTAAATATATACAGAAATGAGGACATAAGTAAATTTGTAGCAGGAGACTTAGCAAAAGAATTAGAAATATATACTAGTCATTTGAGTTTCCTTTACCATACAAGCTGCTAAAACAGGAGCTAATTCTACGAATCCAGCACTATATACTTTGCTAAAATGAGTCATGTGTGGATAAAACAGAATCCCCATCCTACTACTGCTTGCCCCAAAAGGAACTCTGTTTTCAGCAAGATTAAGAAAGTTAAGCTTTTATAAATAACACTCCAGCACAATCCCATCCTTCACTGAGAGAAAGCTGCAGGCACAGCAGCCTCAGAGGGAAGTCTCACATGGCTGATTTGAGTCCCTGCCTTGCCATGTTACAGCTTGGAATTAGCACCTAGAGACCTAATCTAAAATAAAGTAACAATTTTTTTCAAAGACTAATGCTTAATCCTGAAGGCTATTTCATGTCACACAACATTGTTGGGTTTGCACCAGGAGACAAACTGCAGAGAGGAAACTCAAACCTCGCAGCTGGTTTGGGAAGGAAGGGGTGAAACATCCCTGTATTGTCCCGGGTAACATTTGTAGATGAGGCCAAAGCAAGTGAATATCCCAATTTACCAGCCTCCTGGGAAATAGCTGTTACACCACCGGGATGGAATAGCAGGCTGGGAAGCAGCTAACAGAGAGAAAAGTTTGGGAGGGGGGGACAGGGGGCAGGATTATTTTGGTTTTTAGCACGGGTTTACATGTGATAACCAAGTACCATGACTTTATATAAAATTTTAAAGAAGTTGCTCCTCGAGAAGTTATAAAATTGCAGGTACATTTTTAACATGCTGCTTGAAACCAAACTCTGAAACCTGATCTGACTTCCATGTGAGAAAGTACTATCTAGGGGGAAACGGCCAATTCCAGAACCTTCCAACCCTCTTACCTCTGCAAACCAATGGCACTTAATGCATTTCAGTAATTCTGGAAAGCCTGGAATAAACACTGCTCCTGCCCCAAGTGACCCTTCCCAGCTCAGGTGAGGAGTCAACCCATCCTGGAGCACTGCCTGGGGAAATGTCTCTGTATTCAAATGCCATCAAACTTGTGGCAACATCCCATGGCAAGTTCAGTCTTGGAAAAGTCACATCAGTCAAATGCTTCCCAGAGTCATGTCAGGATCCAACTCAGGCCCATTGGAAGCAGCCACTGCTTTCCAAAGGCTTTGGATTTAACTCCCACAGAAGTGGAGTGCTAAGGTGGCTCATCTTCAGGGAAGGTCCGAGATACATCCACTGTGCTCTTGAACAAAACAAGCGGGAGAAGCCGTAGCATCAGAGACATTTCTTAGGCCCCCTTTTTGTCACATACCAAACCAGGGTAAATTATTTTCAAACATATTCTTGATCTTTTGATCCTACTAATAGGAAAAAGTCTATTTCTTGGGTTTGTGCATTCCTAAAGTAAGTGTTGCATATTGAGTCTTAGATTTCAATTTGTATTTTTACAGTATTTATATATATAGCTCATATCAGTATTATGTATTTCTTCAAAGCATTAAACTTATCAATAGTGATTATGATGTTTTGCTTCTGGCAGAAAAACCCTCTTTTTCAACACTGAAATCTGTACTTTTATCACAATTTTTAAAACCAAATTCATTTCCCATTTATAGCAGCCAAAAAAAATTACCTCATTTGATTATAGTGTATTAACACAAAACTTTGGTTTCACTTGGGAACCCTAGTGAAAAATAATAGGTCATTTTTCAGACAAGCACAACAGAAGCCACTAAGATTAAAAACTGAAATAGAAGATATATCCTTCTCTTCCATCTTCTGAAGTGTTCTCAAAACCTTTTCTGTCATATTGATGATCCACTTCAACTTTTTCATCTCAATCTGATTACTTTGTTCACACTGCCTCAGAGATTAGCCTGAAAAAAGACACTTTGGCCATACTGTTCAGCAAATGCCAAGAGCTCATCTTCATAATATCAGTGCTGTGTGATTGCTTCCTTACATCATATTTCCACAAGTAGGGGATTATACAGCCTACTGGAAAATCCACTTATTTCACAATTACCAAGGGGAATTTTATTGTCATAAGAACCTACATGCATTTTTATCAGTTGAGTTTACTAAGAAACAGTTGGAAAGGAAAAACGTCCATGTTTCCTTCTCCCAGCAGATGTAATTAATCATAAACCTCAGGACAGATGGAACTGTTGTAAAGGCTTGGAAATCTCTAATACATCCAAACCCACTGCACTTGCTGTTTTGTGATACTGCAAAACAAACAGAAATTGCTCAGTATTCAAGTTCAATTTTCATGTTTATGTTTATATGTCTCTTCTGCCCTCAATGTTGTCTGTTTTTCTTATTATTTGGCTTAAAGTATAGGCTTGCCTGGGATTAAGACAGCTGTGTTTTGAGCATTGCCAATTGTCTGCAGCTTCAAGTGCTCAGACTTGATCCCCCATTGTATTTCTGGTCCCCTGCGAACATTAGGAGAGCTGGCTGCCAGCAGTGCTCATTATCATTTTTTCTACCCATTTTCTCTATCTGCCTGCACATCCCAACACAGCATCTGCTTCTGCTTTAAATGCTGTGATGGTCAGTCCTATTCCTGTTGCAAATTGAACGACCAAGGTTTGGGCAGGGGTATTGAGGCTGGAATAAATAATGCCGTGAACAGGCCTGAAGATCCTTTGCAATGAGCTCCAACTTTTACCCTTGTGCAGTCAGAACTGCGTGGGGTTGTTTGGTCTTCACCCCATATCACCCTTTTAGTAATGCAATATCCGGTTCAGATATGAAAGACACATAAAACTGTCTCATTATAATGAACTTGAGCTGATCAAAACACATTTTTCATCATTGTCAGAACTCGCTCAGCGATTTTGAGTTTGCAGGTTTTTTTAAGGGACTACCCAAACCCAGAGGAGGTGAAAGTGTACCAAGAACCTCAGAGTTTAACACAACCTCTGGCATCTCTAGTGCCCGTGCCTGAAATGCTGTGTCCTGCTCCTCCCTGGCCACCCTTTCCAGCCCTGTGTCTCAGCTGAGCTCAGCCCATTTGCTGAACCAAGTGAGCAGAATGCTGATTCCCTGCTCAGTCCCACAGCCATTGTTTGCCACATCCTGGCAGGAGCTGCTCCCTATTTCACAAGCACCACGCTGCCTGTGCCGTGTTTAATCATTCCTCTCCCTCCCATCACACCACTGGAAAGGATATTCAAAGTATTTCTATTCACACACAAGTTCGTTTCCCCTGATTTAAAAATAAGACATTAAAAATAGAGTCACCAAATTCCAAAACCAACTGGGACCTGAAAACCTGGCAGTTTCTCTTTAAATATTTCAGGAATTTATTCGTTGATTGAAGTATTTCATACTCAATTCTGTGCAATCAGCAGAATTGCCATTACTCATAGCATCACTCACTCTGCATCACAAAATGCTACAGCTATGAAAAGATTAAATTTGTATTGGCTTTTAAGCATTAACACTAAAATAAACACTTCAGCAATAAACATTTCAGCTAAGTGGCACTGCAGTCCCCCCCACAGTCTGAGGAAAATGCTCACGAGCTCTTTTCCATATATTAGAAGAGGTAAAATTACAGACATTTCTGTTCACCTGCTTTTACATTAAAAGTGACAGTCATGGAATTTTTTTCCCAAAGTCTCTCTGTTCCATTCCAGCGAGAGATGTCAACACTTTTAACTTTTCCTTAAGTGAGTTTATTAAGCCCTTAAAAAAAAAAAATCTGCAAGTTCCAAGGACTTTGATATTTTTACTTCCTGTTTTCTTCCCTGTGAGGAAGTCCCCCAAGTTACCTGGGTGAGAACTTGCAAATTTCATATTAAAACATTAGTTCAATATTTTAAATCAGAGCATTTTAATTATTTGAAATTTGACAGACAAATACACACTAAAGGAATTTTAAAATAAAACTGCAGAAATAACCTCGAGCAAAGTAAGTTCTTTATGCCCCTTTTGATATTAAACTACCTGGTTCTTTCTGAACAGCAGTAAAATCTCAGAAACTTGAGAGCTGTGCTGGAAATACAAATGTGTGACAAAACCTGAGCTTTGAGCAGCACTTTATGTATTGGACAGCATCTCCCTGGGACACATTTCTGCTGGAGCACCCACCCCGTTCTTTCCATTTCTCTGATGTGGAAAATGAAAAACAAGAAAGTTCTTCTCTCCCTGCGTTATTATCCCAAATGTTCCCAGAATTCAATTCTCGGTTCTAATCTAACATTATTATTTCAACTCCCAACAATCCTTAACTGAAATGTTTACAAGATGGAGAGGATACATTGTTTCTAATTAATTTACAATTACTTAGTTTGAAGTTAATTACATCCTCAGTCAGGACAACCCAGTTCACTACCACTAATTTACCTCAATTATTCAAATGGATTTAATTGATTTTTAATGCATTACTCAAATGCAAACATAGATCAAGCCTGATGTTTTCCTTTTACAAGAGAAACCCTTAGACTGCTTATGATTTGCATAACTTTGTGAAGACTTTTCTTCATTAAAAATAATGACAATAAATTTTAAATGAACTTGCTATTCATAAAATGTCCTTTTTTAATTTCAGTCTCAAAACCCAACCTCACAAACAGCCGAGTAATTTCAGCAAAGGTTGCAAGAGTGTCAAAGTACCAGCTTTCCTTCCTGCTGCTTTGGAACTTCTTCTCTTTGCTTTTTGTCGGAGATAATAGATTTTCCAGTGGAAAGAAACTCCTTGGATAGACAATATAAGTGTCCTGGGCAAAAGTTTGGTTTGTGTGGATTTTCCTGTACCTGCCTTGCAGCAGCTGATCAGAGAAAAAGCCCTCAGAAATTCAGCACATTACACTTGGGTTTTTAATTTTCTGGGGAAATAAAAATAAATACTCAGGTGGAACCCAACTCCAATGTCCAGCTCTGTTGATGACTCAGATAAGCCCCATTAAATTCATTCTGTTCTATTATGCCAGAATTCTCATTTGCAAAGCAAGGATAATTTATGGAGCAGACAGAGATGCTGTGATAAACAGCCCTGAAGAAGAAGTGAGTGCTGCTATTGATGAATTAGCTGTGGCAAAAACAAAATTAAAAAACCAAAGTCCAACTTACTCTAGAAACACTATTGTATTCACCAGGATGTGCATGAGCACTTTGATCCAACAAAGTCTGCATTTCTGAAGAGGGAACAGAACAGCTTGTCTCCACACTCCATTATAATCACACCAAACTGCACTGGGAACGCAGCAATTCAGAATTTCATAACACCCATGACTGACATTCCTAATTAATACTATTGTTTTCCTCCTCTGGCTGAATTTCCTGAATGCCAACCTGCACAGCACAGCCTAAAAACAGGCATTAAAGAAAATAACATCAATGTTAATCTCTAGCACAAATACATTAAATGCCTCAGCAACACGCAGAGGGAAGGACAGCATTCCTATAAATAATGGATCATTGCAGGCTGATAATCTTTATCCTCCTACGCTAATAAGATGATAATCTTTCTCCTCCCGTGTCCTTGCCTTTGAATTTTAGTGCTGCAGTGGCTCAAGTGCATTACCAGCTCTCCTTGTCATCTGGCTTTGAAATTTGGAAATGAAAGAACCTTCCAAAAGAGGAAAGCAACACCAGCCTAATGAAGCCACAATGCAGAATACTCTGCTGCATCAGGCCCTGATTAATTCTTTTTATTTTTTGTCATTTGAGTGTAGATCTAAGGCCAGAAAAACTCATCAAGTTATGTATTTGGTTCATTCTGCCTCCCTGGGGAGACAGCTCTAATCTGCAGCAGAGATCACACATCTCCAGGGTATCCCAGCCTACTTCCAGAAGTGGAATCAGCATATTCAAAGGCAACATCAACAGCAACTGACATCTCTCCACACTTCACTTCAGAGCAGAACTGGTGTTTATTTCTGCACAGCTCTGCACTGAGAAGTGTCTGTAAGAATAGTAACTGCTGCTGATTTCATGGCCAGAGATTGTGTGGCAGGATAAAAATATTTAAAGCCTTAAAAATGCCTTTTATTTGAGAAATGCTAAACTTGCATTTTTACCTTTCACTTTTGGAAATACTGTTTCAATTTTGAAATAGTGTTTTTTGGTGCAGTTTGGGAGAATAAAATCATAGAAAGAAAGTAACAAGGATAAAGTGAAAAGCAAGTGGACTATCTGAGGTGATCTGAAAATTATTTCATATACAAATACTGTAGTGATTTGGCCTCTCAAGCAGGCCAAAAAACCCAGGATATCTAAGCTGAAGCCAAAGTATCCCATAAACCCTTGATGTCTTAGTTTGACAATCCCCAAGGCTGAATAAAAACAGAACCACTTTGCTGAGATCTGCATGTAGAAAACTATCTTAGTGTGGCCAACATCAGTTCTAGATCCAAAATTTAGAATGATTGATTTCCACAGATTTAGACTGAAATAAAATCAAAAACAACATAGTGGTGACTGGACTGTACATATTCCATATATTGATCAAAAACGCTTGAAGGAGGATATTACACACACAGCCACTGTCACCACACACAAACATGCAGCTGATGTACTTATTTTCTAAGTTGTACAGTTCTTCAATGTTACATCCATGGTCACAGACCCCCCAGCTGAAGATATTTGATAGAACTCTTGTATCTGCCTTTTCCAACTCACAGGATAAAGAGTTAAATACATTTCTAGCACTGTAAAGCACTTAAAGAGTCAGAGACTCCAGTTCCAGTGCTGGATGATGGAAGTGTGTGTGGAAAGCTCAGTGTCTTGTCTCTGACTGCTCTCAGAAGTCTCCCTTCCAGGAGAACCAACACCACCAAAAATGGAGCAGCAGAGCTGGGCAATGCCCCTGGGCAGGGGATGCCACTGCTGGAGCGTAGGGTGTGCTTGGTGCACCCAGAGCACTGGGATGGATGGACTGATTGCAAAGTCTCTTTTTTGGAGATCAGGATAAAACTGTGTTGGCTCAGGAAAATGTTAAAGGTATCAAAATGTATTTGCCCACTGAATTTCACTAAAATGTCAGGAGTTTCATTGCATTGAACATGTCAGTTTAAGTCAATCAGCGTGGTTTGTGAAATAGTTGCGATATGTTTTTTGACTTATATTTCACTTTAAAAAAAAGTTTCTAAATTGAACTGAAATTTCAAAATAGAGTAATTTAATCAACTTGGGGGAAAATGTGCCAGTTTGAAAATACATAGACTAGAGTGGGTGCTTTCACAACTTCTAAACTTTGCTTTAAAGACTTGGGAGTGTCACTGTAGCAAGTTGTCCATTGTTTATGGTTTTGAGTTCTGCAAATTGTTATTTTTAGTTAAAACCACTTCAAAAAATTTCCCAAAATGTCACTTTCAAATCATACAAGGAAGTAAAAAAATGCCAAATACTCACAGTCCTAGTAACTGCTTTAGCCACAACCTTGCAAACATCAAGCAGAGCGTCCATCTACAGATCTTGTTTTGAACGCTTGCCTTTTTTCCCCAAGGTCATTCAGTCAAAGCAATACTCAAACACCAAAGGCCTGTGCATGTCAGATGTCTTTCTTCTTCCTTTTTTTTTTTGCCTGAAACGTCATTTCCATCAAAGCCTGCAAAGAGCTTGGAAGAGGCTTTAGTCCCCTGGCAGCCCAGTGTTTTGTGATGTGTGGCTTGAGAACAGCTTTTATCAGGCAAAGTGTCACAAAAATTTCTTTATGAGCCCCATCAAGTTCTGTGCTTTGGTATCAGTACATTCCCAGGAACATTGCTGGAATATTTCCCTTGTAAAACCTTGGCAGGCTGGAGCATGCAGCACTTCTAATGATCTTTGTCTTCTCCCTTTCACCTCGTGCCATGTTTTACCCTTCTCTGTCTCTCCCCATGTCACCACACCGACATTCCCGGCAAACCTCAGTGCAGCTGACAGCAGCTTCCCTCTTTTCTTATTCCTTTGGATGTGCTGTGGGAGATAAACTTCTACAGGCGGAGACAACCCGTCCCTGCAGACCTCTTTGGTGACTAGATCACAAACAAGAATGACAGACGTGACACCAGGGACAAGGACATCTATTTTCATTGGGTTCTGGAGAAAATATTTATAATTTAAAAGTGGGTTTTTTTGATTTCGTTGTGAGACAGACACCAGACTCTGTGCCCCAGGATTTAGTGGCTAAAGGGCTTCAAGACTGAAAAGCCAAAAAAACCCAACCAAACAAAACCAAAATGAAACAAACAAAACCCCAGCAAAAAAAACCAAAAACACCCAAGTGAATTTAAAGCATAATACCAGTAATTAAATGAACCAGTAATAAGTATAATAAACCACCACTGTTTCAGCATCAGCTCCTTTTGTCTTCTCTGCTTTTCTCTGCTCTTTTCCTGGTTTTGTTTTCTCTTGGCATCTAACAATTCTTTCTTAACATTATTCCTTTTACCGTTTCCAGTAGGATTTTTAGTGTTTTTATCCAAAGTTATATGAAACATAGGCTTTTTTTTTTTTTTTCCATATTTTGTCCTTTTTTTAAAAGGACTGTGACTGTATATGGGAAAACACCTGCAGTTAGTTGAATGCACAATGTTTTCAGCACTGGTGTGGAAAATGCCCTTCCCAACAGATGAAGTATGATTACAGTGTGTGCCTGGGGGAAAGCTGCAAAACCAAGGCAAAGGATACCATGTGGAAGAATGTGAAATTCTAACCTAGACAAGTGTTCTACAAGAGAAAAGAGAGTCAGGAAAATAAGGAACTATTCTGGGAACACACCAATTCTTCAGGAGAGGGTTTCACTGTTGGATGAAAATAAATAAGAGCAATAAGAGAAGGTTTCAATTTTAAAAAAAACTATTGTTTCTCAATATTTCACTCCTGGTTGTACAGAGAGGAGATTGGGCTACAGGTAAACCTGCTCTAACTCCAAGGACAAGATGTGCAGTTAGATGGAGAGGGCAGGAAGTTTGTCACTTGAATAACATAATAAGCATCTCCATCTTGTAAACTCATATTGAAGAAGAAACACAGAAGAGAATTAGTAAAAGGATTGCTTGTTTTTCAAGGATCCATGAGAAATAAAAGGAACAATCAAGGGAGAAGGAATATATGGACCTTCAGGAGATGACCAAGACACAGACCTAACCATAAAAGAGCACTACCAGGTAACAAAAGAATTCCAGTAAATATCAGCACATATCTGAGCTTATTCTTAAGCCTTCTTGCTTCATGGCGGGGTGGGGGGGGGGTGGGAAGAGTCTAAAACCATGCTTATTTCCAATTAGAAACCAAGATTTAAAAGTCCAAATCTCTTTCTCAGCAAATGCATATAAATCTGTAGTTAATCTGACTGCTCTACAGACATTTTAGAAGAATCCTTCCCCAAACAGTAATCATGGCCCAGAAACTGGCAGCTTTTCTCAGAGCCACTGCACACTGCCTCAAAAATCACCAGCAGGAAGCAATGAAGCACAAAATATATGACTCTCCAGGTGAGCATTGCCCCAACTCCAAGTCTCATTTGTAAGCTAAAAATGCACTGTATAGGTCTTTTTATGAAGACTAACATTTAAAATGCTAATACAAATGGCATGCAGGGAAACAGCCACCGGTAACACACAAGGGCATTCTGGAAAGGCAGGGACAGCACAGACAGTTGCTTTGGCAGGTGTGTGGTCAACCTGAGGGATGTGCTAAAACCAGTAGCTGTTGCACATGTAGGGCTTTGTTCAGCTTCAAATCCTCTGATTTCTTACCTACTGTCATTCACACAGCCACAGATCATGTTTTAAACTGCTTTTTTCCATTTCAGAGTGCCCCTTACCATTCTTCTTCCATTTGTCTGTGCTTCAGGTGAGCAATAGGCACAATCAGCTTGGTACTTCTCCTACTGTACATTAGCACTCTGTGTCATCATCTTTCTAGACATACCCTGTTCCTCTCAGCCTCATCCACCCTTGCTGGCACTGTCTGTACCTCAAGGCATAATTTGTGACAAATTACAGATGTCTGTTTTATCAGTTTAGCATCAAATACTTATTTTGAACATATTCTCTGTATTGTGTATGTAAAAAGTAATGAACCATAGTAAAAAACACATGTTAATTCTGAATTCAGCAAAGACTTGTATTCAAGTTTGCTCCACAGTCTGACAGAGCCTCATGGACTTGGGAGTCATTATCTCATTTCTGTTTTAGATCCAATGGTCTTACGTGAGTGATAACACAGGCTGATGGTCAGGTCTGAGCCATCATCACATTCAACAGCAGTTGCTTCAGAAGGCTCTGCTGTGTGATACGAGAGTGAAACACAGTCTGCAAAACAACTGCACTTAGGGGGAGAATTGGGCTTTAAGAATTATCCATTTAATACATCCCTTTGCGAGCATCCATTTCTAAAAAAGCCTAGAGAGAAGCAATTGTGCTGATAGGGATCATTTCTTCTGTAAGCAAATCTGTGTGCCATGGGAATTCTGGTTCTTTCTGGATGACCACGAGGGCAGTAGTAGTGAGGGTGTCTGTTCATGACAAGAGAACGTTAATCCTCAAGGGTTCAGCGGTTTGACTACCTTGAGAGCCAGAAAGAAACACATCCAAGAATTCAATGCCGCGAACTGGGAGACAAATTAGCTAGAGTCCCTAATTTCAACTGAGAAAATATAAAACTATAGGAAACTACTAGTTAACATTTTTTCCCTAATTGAATAAGTTCATCATCAAGCTAAATATGAAGGGCACAACCATCAGTAAGTACAGATCACAGCCTGTATTCTCTGGTTGCTGGTGACTCCCTTGAACATGTTCCGTCCCATAAGGACTAGAGAAGCTTCAGCCAACTGCCTGAGCTGCTGCACTGCTTATCCTCAGCCCTTCAAACAAGCACCACAGTCAATTTTCATCTACAGACCTTAAGCCAAGCTTTTTAGATGCAATTTGAGGTAATGCTTCTGCAAAGCAAGTCTATCAGGGGATCTAAATGCAGGTCCATTCCTTCTCAGGAGTCAGGCTTGAAAATTTTCCCCCTTGCCTCTCTTCACATCTCTCATAGAATGTCATAAAAACACACCATAAAATGGTAGAACTGCTTTAGAATGAAATACCAAAATCTCTGCTCTCTTGCTCTTTCATTGCCCAATAATCACAAATGGTTTTTATCCTGTTCATTTGATTAATGGAACCATGCCCAGTTCAGGAACCAGTGCAAATAATTGTAACTCACAACTCAACACCCCACTCATCTTCATCTTTCCTCAGCCTCTTCTTCATCCCCTCCTGAATGCCAGCTGCTGTACAGATGTCACTTCTTGCCAGATGTTTTCATAAAACCCTCAGTTAGTATCCACCCAGAGGTGAGACACTACAGAGGTGACTGTACAAATCCAGACTTCGAAAGCACAAGAGGCTGAGTGAGTTTCTGTGGCTCCCTGCACATAATTTTTTCCAATGACTGTTTTTCTCCGGTGAGGATTTCACCTGAATTCTTTCTAATTAAAATTAAAGCAAAGCTCAACAACTGCTTTTTTAACAGACAGTGCTTTAACATACTGAAGAGGGATACAGAACTCAACCCTACAGCAAAGAGAGATCCTTCTCAAGTAGGGCACTGACTGCAACTGTCTTTCTCAGGCACGGGGCAGCCCAGCCTTCCCTCTACTCCCAAAACTTCGCCAGGGACATCCCTCCAGAGCCCCCTCCCCCTGCAAGGCTGCTGCCTTCAACTGTGTGCCCAGCCACACCAGAGATACAAACCACCTCAGCAAGAAAGACTTGGCTTTGAGGCCTTAGGGGAAGTGGTAGAACAGAAGGTTGACAAGTTACTACAAAATCTACATTACTCTATGGAGCAATAACTCAGGTTCTGGGTCTTGCTCCATTTTAACCTGTCATCGCTCCTTAAACTTCTCTACTAGTGTAGGACACCATGAACAACAAGCTTTGGGCCATTAAAACAAACAACAGCTTTAATAAAGGAATGAAGTTTAAAGCATTACCTTCCCCAACACCTGAAAAGAGAGAGATAATTAAGCCTGATTTTCTTCAAAGCTTTCCACCCTCCTAATGAGGTCTAATGAATTCAGCACTGAAGATTTAACAACAGGTGCCTTTACATGAGGAGGCCACAGTGTACAGGCACAAACAGCACCTGCAAGCGTTTTCCTCAAGAATGCTAAAACCAGCCTCCAAGCTGCTCCCTGCAGCAACAGCTGCCTTGCTGAGTGAAAAAAATGGGATTGTCTAATCTTCACAGCTTGCCCAGGGCCTGGCCTCCACCCCAGTGCTGGAGGATCCATCCCAGTTACTGATTCGTTCCCTTAGCAGGTGCACGGTTCCCAGTTTTGGGGTTCAGCTTATCCTGTTTGAACAGGTCAGTGGAAAAATCAACTCAATCTCAATCCAAAGCATCATCAAGACACAAAGAGATGGAAATCAATGGTTGGAATGGCAGCTTAGTAATTGTCATCACCAACCATCCCTGCTTGTTTTCTTATGCTTAGAGAGGAAGCATCTACATGGTGAATTACACAGTCTCAAGGTTGTGAATACATGATCTAATTCACTGTGTTATCTTTAATAAGCTCAAATTTATCAAACTTATTCTTTGATTTGAAAAACACACTCTAAGTCATAGATACCGCTCATATAAGTCCTTCTATTAAATATTCTGGTCATTTTCATTCTAAGTGACACCTACATAAAAATAACACACTGTACACACACCCAGCTTTCCCGAGGAGCAATGAATCCATGACACCCAAAATCAAACCACCCCGCTCCACCCAATCCCTGGGCTGTACAAACCCAGAGCACCGTTGGCATCGTGGTGGTGGCTGGGTTGCTGTGGCACATTGCACTGGCAGCCTCAGCTCTGGAAGGTGCAGGGGCAGAACATGATTAATCAGAGCCTGTTTGCTGCAGGAGGTAATGGAAGGAACAGTGCTAAGCATTTTTCAAAGATGAAAAATAGCCCAGGTAGCTGGCACCTGTGTGTGACGTGAAGCATTACAAACAAATGAGGAGTAATAGAGCTTACTGGGCATAAAATGGTACTGTTTTATAAAAAAAAGTGCAGAATAAGCAAACTAGAAGTAATCACCCTGAGCACTTGTACCAACTAAACAACCTTTAAACTTTCTGAGGTCCTCCAAAAGAACATGATTGATTAGCATCTGCAGGAGGCTATAAAGGGAAATGGGACAGGGATACTTTGAAAAGTGCTCAAATTTCAGTCCTATCTTGGCTCTGTTACTGTTCAAATACTAAAACAGCAAGTTAACTCTTTTAATGGTCCAGAACTTGCTATTGTGTTCCCTGAGCTTTTAAAGTGCTTGGAGAAATATTATTCAAGCTTTAGGTATTTGCCAAATTAACATCTTGAGACTGCCAGGCATTTTAAAAAGCCATGTCAATTAAATGTTTCCTTATATTGCACGTTATTTAATATAATTTGCTAGAGATCCATCTTGCTAACAGTTCCCCTGATTAGAACTTTAAATAAAGAGGGGAAAAAAAAAAAAAAAAAACAGAAAAAAAACAAAAGACCTTTAAAGAAAGCCAAGGCTAATATATATGCAGATGGAAAGTTTAGAGCTGGAAATTACCTTGTTTATAAAGGTGAGCAGTTACTGCACTTGCTGGGTAAAATGTTGCCAGTTTGCTGAGAGCTTCCTTCCAGAGAGCCATTAATATGTTGCCATATTAATCCTACCCTAGAAATCCAAAATGATCTTGGATTCATTGTTACCAATTTAGCAATTCTAGCAGACAACTATTGCTGCTCTCATAGCTTCCAACTTGGTGGTTTGGGGTTTTTTCATCTGCTTTAGTTTCTTGCTAAAGATTCCTTGTACCTATTTTGTCTTTCCATAAAGATCCTTCTGATGTGTCCTAATGCATCCAAAGACTTTTAGAGTCCCTTCAGTGGAAATACTATTTGCACTAAAACCAAGAGGAAATCTCTTGGTCACTAATTCCAGACACTACATAAAAAATTCCACTTAGAAGAACTAATTCAGTGTACACATGGACCAGCATCTGAAAAAAAAAAATCAATGACAAAGTATTTAGATTACCCAATTATAGCACCTTTAAGTTAAATCCAACCACTTGAATTTTTACATGGATTTATATTCCATATGCAGACTTGGAATCACAGGCAAAGATAACTTGAGAGACCACTATCTGCTCATCTTTAGAATGCTGGAAGTTCAGAAAGTCAAAAAATTAGTATACTGGGGAGATGGCTCTTGCCAAATCCTTTTGCTTTCACAGATCACAAACTTCGGAGGGGGGGGGGGGGGGGGGGGGAACGCAAAAAAAAGTTAAAAGAACAGAAGTACTAACATTCATTTTACTCACAGAATAAAATCTGGGAAAGGCAGGGCAGGTACACTGAGAGCATAAAAGAGTTCCATGTTTACATGTACAACTGAATAGTATCAAAATTAGCTACCTTATTTCTCCTGAAATTAAAGTGCATTTTGAAATGCTCTTTAGCAAACAATCTGCTCTGTACTGCTCTGCCTTGAGAGGAGCTGGGTATTCAGCAGCCTGACTGACATTAGGGCTTGGATTTGCATTTGGCATATTTTAAATGTTCACACTGAAAGAAGTGAGAGCCTTTGTTTTGAAACACAAAAATATCACACTGTGGGCAAAGAGAGAGAAAGAGACAGTGGGAACAACTGAGTGATGGATTGAGAGATAAACACTGTGCATTATTGTTTATTCAGGCAGCTAACAGCTCTAAATAAGGTTTCCCAAATATCATTACTGTGGTGATTAGCATCCTTTTCCACATTTAAATATCATTCCTGAAACTCAAAAGCAAATTGATTTCTCCCCACTATAATTAATTCCTCCACATTTAATTGCAGGAAGCTGTGTATTTTTTCAACTCTGCACTTTCAAACCAGTGGCTTAATTGTGCTCCCTCTCAGCTCTGTCCTACCTGGGACTGGTGGCCGCTGGTGTGTCAGGGTGATGGAGAACCTGCTCCCAGCCCCTCTTCCTACAGCAACAATCAGATCTACCACACTATATCTCTGCCCTGGGAGAAGGAAAGCAGCTAGGTGTGAGTTTTAAACAAGCTACAGCAGCTAGGTCTGATTTTTAACTAAGGAACAACCCCCTAGGTTTGAGTTTTAGGTAAGGTACAGCCCCTAGGTCTGAGTTTCAGGTAAGGTACCACAGACAAAAGATGGGATTGTCAAAGGTCGCACCAACCAAAGTGTTGGTGTGAAAGCCATTTCTGAACCTGAAGGTTACTTCATGCTTTGCCTCTAAATCAGTACAAGGAAGACCATCCACTCACACCACCAAGAGGTACTTCCAGCATGGCTTATCAGGGTCTGAGAGCCAGGCATAAACCTCAGACCCCTTGGGAGAGGACACATCCAAAACCTGGAAAGGAGCTCTAGTGCTGCATGTCCAGAGTTCCCACAGGGGTTACGACTGCTTCCAAGTCATGTATGTAAGACTAAAGTTGCCATCTGTTCCCTGAGCTCTTGGCTCCACATCTCAAGTGTTTCAAGGATGGCTAGGACTAGAAATTGTTTCAATGAAGAAAAGGTTAAAAAGCAAAGTATCCTGTGACTCCAGGAACTGCTAGGAAGGCCTGGCTGCTTAGGACTGGCAAACAAAAGGAAATTATAGTGTTGTCCTGGGTGTTAGGAGGGTGCCATAAGCTGTACCAGCAAGATCTGGGCCTGCAGGTTGAGAGAAATGACCCTTCTCATGTCCCTCAGGAATATGATCAAACACTGAAAGAGAGGCCCAGAGATGCTGTAGGAGAGGTGCAAAAACTCCACACCCACAAAGCATAGCAAGTGAATTAAAGTAGGAATAGGCAAGTGCAAAAAAAAAAAAAAAATCCTTAAAATGAGCATCTGTACAACCTGTAAACATTGTGATTATTTTAGTGTATTGCCTCAATCAACAATCAAAATCCAGTTGTGCCAAACCCAAGATAACTTCATCACTCTCAAGTGCTTACAAGATGAAGCTACAATGCCAAACTGACTGATAAAACAGGGGGAGAAAAAAAGGCATGAATTAACAATAATACTGTTCTGAACAGAGACACAGCAGCAGTAACATCACAGCAGTACCCTCACATCACATCCTACACACCATAATTAGTTCATCACAGTATCCAAAATTTCAACGATCTTTTCAATATGTTTAAGTATCTTCAAAGAATGAAGCCTTTGTGAGAGAAGAACATGCTTTCACAATCAGAATTCAGTGATGACTGAAGACAAAAGCTGAAGGTGCACTGGGTAAAGACCCTTGTCAGGGGCTCATTATAATAATAAGGCTGTCAATGGATGTAAATTAAGGGCATAACTGTCCCTGAAAACTGTTCTGTTTCTGCAAGCTGGAATTCTTTTCCCCATGCATGTTCCCTCCTCGTATTACGAAAAAAAAAAAAACCAAACATGTCTAATTATAAATGCTCCTATTCAAGAGAAAACTCATTTTTTTCCCCACTTTAAACAATTAATTAGCTACCTATTTTAATATTGCAACAGATTGGAAGTCATAGCTTTCTAAAAAGCAAAACAGTATGACCTGAGAATTACATCCTCTTCTAGAATGCTTGATTTTCTCTACATAAATAACATTCTGTCATGCCAGTTTTTCTGAACAGAGAACAGAAAGCAAAGAAAACACCACGAACATAGCTGGTCTACAACACAAAATTGTACCTTTGGAAAATCTTTGATTGTTTCCTCATCTTGAACTTGGCCTTTTTGCATTGCTAATTTTCTTGATGGATTCAGTGTGCTCTGAAATTTGCATCTGACAAGAACCAGCCTGGAAAGGCCCTCTGTGTGCTGAGGAGTTTGTGTATTTGTTAGGAAGGTCACCCTTGGTGCTGGGAAACAGCGAGAGGTCTTGGAAAGGTAGAAAAGTAAGTGGTCATCAAGATCATTGGTGTAAGAGTACCTGTCAGCATCTTCTAAAAGAAACATGAGTATCTGTGCTCAGACTTTTTCAAGTTATTTATTAATGCAAAAAACCCACTCCAGTCCTAAAATAAGTGTTTGATGATTGCTGTGTCTTACAGGTCAGCCCCAGAGTGGGCAACTAGACTTGCAGAGCTGGAACTGTGGCCACCACAGTACAACTCTAGAGTTTTCCATTTCCCCTGTGCTATTCCCAGGACAGGCACTAAACCCGAGTACTCAGAGCACAGCTGAAAAGTCTCCTCTCCCACGTGTGGAAGTTGACTTTTGGTTTCAGTTGAGCTGCCGGGTCCTGCTCTCTGACAGGCAATGCTCAGTATCTGCATGCCTGAGAACGTGGGGGATGATGCTGTAAATCACACACAGCAGAACCCATACCTTCATTCTTGATTCTTCACCACGTAATAAAGGTGTGAAAGAAGGAGAAGACCCAAAAAAACCAGACACCCCCACCTGAGTAACCTCTTGTATTTACAATTATCAGTTCTAAAATCTGAATTCACACACCCACCACTGAGGGAAACACAATTAATGCTGCAGGTCTGTCCACACACACAGAACTCCAGCCTCAGCAGCTCCATAGATGTTTGAATCAAAGTTTCTTTCTGATATACCATATTCCAAGGCTTGCTGTGCTACCATACAGCTCTTATCCCTTTTTATAATCAACCAACCTTAAACTTTTGATTTCAACTACATGATTTTAAGTCATTCAGATAAAAAGTACTGCAAAACAAAAACTCCCCAAACTCCTTACATGCTGTAGCTGTGTGTAAATTCTGAATTGCTCTTTAATATTCTGCTGCCAGACTGGTTCAGCCACCAGAAGTGTCATTGCTGGGGCTTGCAGAGCCCCAGAGCCCTGTGCTGGTGTCACAGAGTTATTCTCAGTCACGTTGGGAACAGCAGTCCCAGAGCCTGAGGAGAGCAAAGTGTCACCGCAGCATCTCTCTTGATTTACTGGAACACTGATGTGATAAACAGAACCCCCACTTGCTAAAAAGCAGCAAGGCACTTGCCTAGGATCATAGGGTACATACAGAACATGAGCTCCAAGGCTTTTGAAATGGAAGACCTTTGAGGGGAAAGAAGGTCTGAGCTGAAGGTTAACTACATGCACAGCATGCAGGGGTAACGTCTGTGGCTCTTGGACTCAATCCTAAACCTTCAAAGTTCTGCACAAATACAGAATATTTAAGTGCCCTAAAAAAGCTTTTCAAAAATATACACATGACCCACACGCAGCCTCTCTGTGTTATGAAAGAGCACCAGCACATTCAGAAAAGAAGTGCTTGCATTAGCAATGCTTTGTTTGACCAAAAAGAAAATGTATCTTCCTTTTCCCGTGTTATATTTCTGTGAATTCCTCCTTGTAAGGAAGAACAACTGGTTGTGCTGATGGTACCAAACATTTTACATGTTACCCAACACACAGAAATAAATGCTCTGTAAAATCAGCAAGCATAAGTTCCTATAAGCCAAGAGAAAAAAAACCTTCAGCTGTCCATTCCAACTACTCTGACCTTGAACTGGTATTGCTAAACAAAACCAGGCAAGAGAAATACCACCAAAAATACATCTTCTAGAACTTCTCTTCTTAAGTGGCTTGGACAAGACTGAGAGGACTACAGAGGAAATAAAAAGGGACAAAAGGAGATTACAAACATGCAGCAATATACTTCCCTGTCTTTATTAGCTCTGCAGCAATTTTTCAAAATGCTGTTGGCACCATAACGGTCCCCAGGGAGAACATGTTAACTCCAGGGGCAGCAGCTTCACTGCTCAACAGCAAAGTCACCTGTAGAATTTCTGCCAACCTACTAATACAGCTAATTAGGAATTGGTAAAAATCACATGGTACTGTAAGAAGTCAAGTTCAAATTGCAGGATTTTACTGTAGTTACTGGGGGTTTCAGAGTTGTTCATTCTAGACAGTCTGTTCTATGCGACTGTGTTGCGCAGCCAAACCTGGGCATGGACAGACCAGAAAAAACCTCTCTAATAAGAGCATGGAAGAGATGAACATTGTTCTTTGAGAAACCTGAGCTCTTCTGTCCAAGCCTGGAAAAATAAAGCAAGTCCACAAAGACTGCACCATAGCAGGAAATATTGGTACATTTGAAGCAGGGAAACATGTTCAAATACTAGGTTTTCACACCTAGAGATTGAACTTAAGGTAACCCACTTCCTTTTAGAAGTACAGTTCCTCAGATAATTCAGGATTTAATTAAAAAGGAAAACTACAGTGGGATGGAATCACCTGAAAGCACACCTATACATGAGAACAGGACCTCTGCAATCCTACTTCACTTATTTTGCTCATTTTCAGTTATATTATTCACCATTGTAAGAGACGGACTAGAGATGTCCTTATTTTGACAGAGCATGTGAAATCCAGGCCTTTGCAAACACAGCTAAGCATTTGCTTGCCTTGGTTCTGGTTCTAGTGGGTTCTGCTTGAAGATAGGACTTTTGAAGCCTTATCAGCCAGATCAAGCAGTGTTTCATAACCCAATATTGGTGACAGAACCTCCCCTGTCTGCAGCTCACCCCTGTAAAGGAGATGTGGGAATTTAACTACATTCACAGCACCTTACAGGCTGTGATGTTTATTCCCAAGACCTAAATCACACCACTGGCTTTGCTAATTGGTTTTCCCCTGCTTTCCATGTGTTCTATGCATTGAGGAACATGGGCTCTGTGCACTTCCAGCTGCCACTTCCCACCCACCACGAGCACTTGGCATTCCTGTGCAGTGGATTTTGTCTTACAACACACAGGTGGGAGTGGGATATTTCACCCCATTGCTTATACACCGACCAGCTTTCTAAACCAAGACAGTTCATTAATTTCATGACTTTTCAAAGCAACCTGGGATAATCCTGGCAAATGCCGTCTCCTGGATTTGGGTGCTGCAGAACAGCACACCATCTGCTCCCCAGCGTGATGGGTTAGGCAGAGCAGCGTGGAGGACTTGGATTCACTGGGAAATTAGTCACACACCAGCTCAGAACTGCTAACAGTGAGAACATGAGCATTTGCAGAAAACACTGATATTTTATTCTGATTAGCAAGCAGAACTTCAGCCTGATGCCTGAAGGTTTAGAGTTCCAGCTAGAGAGCAAACACCTCTGCATTACCACATTACATGGGTAAATCCAGAACCGTGGCAGCAGCACATTAAAAGCAGCAGCAGAAGGGCTCTCACTCATTAGATCTGGTTGTTAGTTTGGGCTCAAGGGCCTATGTAACTTTTCCTATGAAAAATAAAATATGATTTCCAACTTACTTTCAAGGGGGGGGGGGGGGGCAATACACCAATGAAA
>JAWWEU010000034.1:3423011-3441287 GCA_035583155.1 Acropternis orthonyx | reverse complement strand
CGCCCCCCAAAGACAGCATGGAAAGCTGCCTTATCTTGCTTATTGAACTACCCATCACTCCTGTGTGAGCTGTGACAGTTCCTTTAACAGTCGTAATGAGAACTCAGAAAATTTTGCGACATACTTGCATAAAACAAAAAAGCACGGGCTGTACTTGCCCAAAGCCCAGTTGCATAGCTGCAATAAATTAATTTTTTAGTTAAGATATATTTCCTAGAGTATATAAAAGAGCATTAAAAGGTCCCTGGCTACCAACTACATAGAGGATATCCAAACACACCTGAGTTTTAGCCAGAGAATACAGGAAATATGTATGTGACAATGGTTCTGTCCTAGTTCTTTCAACTGAAGAAATGCACTTTTAACTGAGAGGAAGAGATATGTCAGTTCAGGGCTAAAGGAATTCAGAAAGACATATTTAGGACTCAGGAGAAAAGATAAAAAGACTCCTAAAATTAACATTAATAGCAGGCACACAGTGTAGTCTTAAAATATTTTCAAGGTATTAGAGACTTAACACCTGAAGGCTACAAATGTGTCTTTGACAAATACTTCATATAGGTTGGCATCTGCTGCCAAAAATCACACACAAATGGGGGATTTCTGTCGAAAATTATTTCATAAGTGCAAAAATTCTATAGAATGAAAAGTGTCCTTCAAAATATGCAGATGGCAAACAGGTCATCTGATCTTCTGCCTTTAAATACAGAGCTCTACACAGTGTATTTCTACACAGAATTTGAAGCAGCAGAACCTTTTTGTTCAGAAAGCAGGAAATATAAAAAATGGAAAATGCTTGCTTTCTTGAGTAGCACTTTTCAAGACTTTCGTCAAAACATTGATTGTTCTCCCCATTTAGGGTAAATAACTATTATAATTCTCTTATTGGTAAATAAAAATACTATTTCTTAAATTTAAAAATATCAATTTTCTATATTTAAAAAAATTGAAAATAGTATCATTTGCTTGGGAAAAAAAAAAGGAAAAGCTTGTTTTGCAAGCTTAAAAAGATAATTTGACTTTAGTTAATTTTAATTAACTTTTACACCTTCACTCTCCCAATGAGCCAAGGGGGAAGATTAGCCCCAGTATATGATGCTAACCAAGTTCAATTCAATATTTACTATTTATTCCAATTTTCTGTAGGAATTAATTCATGTAGTGAGCAAACAGGCATTACAAATGCTACAAAGGATTTGCAACATCTCAGGTATTTATGTTATGTCGTTGGGGGTACCAGAAGATGTTTACTTGTGAGGCAAGAGGTTGGCATCTTTTCCCCTACGTGTTTCTCTTCTCCACCGATGCTTTTCACCTCAAACTCAACTTTCCTCACACTGATTCCAAGCTAAGACCCTGCTCACAGTGAATTCCCTGTAAGCTTGTCCTGCCAGGACACATTCCTTCCCCCAAGTGGGTCATTCCGGTTTTCAGCCTCATTTCACTCCTGCACACCACCTTCATTGATCGTTTTTGCTTCACAATTTCTTTCTTTTAATTATTCATGTTGGGTTTAGATCTGTTGCCCAACAGTAGGCTACAAATTTTCCCACTATATTAAAGCTGTGACTCCATTTATTAAAAAAAGGTTTCAAAACAAGCATTCTAAGCTTTCTCAGATACTGCAAGGAAACATCACCATTCTTTCCTGCTGTTGGGGTGTTCATGGATCACATTCCAGCCTCTCTTCCGTGCCAGTTCCTTCATGCCAGTGACTCACATTTTGTTGCTGCAGTCGTGAAGTATTTTATTAATGGAGATGAACCAACAAACACCCACACGCTGGCACATCCACTGCAGGCCTCACAGTTTTACTTTTCTCTTTCCTGGGACTTTCACACATTTATTTTCCCTGTTTCAGATGCTTGAGGCCCTGATAGCCTCATTATAGAAATGTTTAATCAAACCCACAGTTTACTCTGACAATATTTGGCATTAGTAACAGCTATAACTCACTATAAACATTCCACTGGCAGCTTACTCATGTGAGATTTCTCTGTGGCTTTCACATAATCAAAAATCATGTGGCACTAAACAGATACTTAGATACAGACTGTAATTCTGAATTATTCTACCATGGCTTTTTGTATACATAGAGGAAAAAAATCAGCAGATTTCTTCTAATGTTGTATGTAAATTTAAAATAAAACAGTAGCAACTTAGAAACCTTTCATTTTCCTCAAGTAGAAAGAAGCCCCATTCAAGTGAGTCATCAAAAGATAGAATTGAAGAGACATTGGGTGCCCCTTCAAAAGCTATTTAGAGAAAATCTAAGGAAGAATATTTATTACAAGTTATTAAAGGCAAAAATGGAGATTTCCACCAAGCCGTTTTATCTCTGTCGTAAGTTGGGGAAATTTAGGAACACACAAAAAGGATTATTGCACATCTGCTTGTTCTTAGACGATTCCAATACCTGTTACTGGCCAGACTGGAATAAAGTGTTCCCAAGTACAACCACTGTTATGCCCTTAACAACAGTTTCCATCTTACTTAGGCAGGAAATTACAGGCAGTTTTCTTAGGATGTAAATTGGGAAACACTGATGGGCAACATGCACAACTTACAACTGCTTCAATTACTCTCATAACCCCTTCCCTTTTTGAAGTCATCAATTCTACAGCTTGCTTTGGGGAGTTTATTCCTTCCTGCCTTCTCTTTAATACTATTCTCTGCATTAAATGGATATTTAGCAATCTCCTCAGAAGCAAATCTCTCCCTCCATACATACCCTTCCTTCACAGCTCCCATGGAACTACATCAACAGTCAAGGCAAGACATCAACATCACACTATTTTCAGCCATTTGGTCATCACCCTGAACACATTCTGAATTCTGGAATCTCCAAATGGGATCACTGCAAATTGTTTTAATTTTTGCCTATAATTTGTACTTATGATGCAAATATGCAAATTCATAGTAGCTGTGTCTGCTCAAACAGGAACCCACAAACCCTCATTCTGGGGCTCACATGTTTCTGTCAAAACATTCCGCTGCTGGCAAATACCTTGATCTTTCCCAAAGAGACTGTCCATGTGCTTCATGTTATAAACACCCAAACTCTCTGTGGTGTGAGGATATTTATGCCAGCACCCCTTCAGTGATCTCATAAACAGTCACTGTTCTGGGGAAGTCCAGTGAAAATCAGAACAATTGTTAAGTCAATAAGAAGAGGGCAACTATGGCCATTTTGTGGAGGTACCTGACACATGCTGGACTTTGCTGATTTGAACCCTTAGATGTCAAAAATTGGATGCTTTAAAACTTGGTATCATTTGATGTTTACACAGACGAGGACTTGTTCCTCACCTGCTCATGCTAATACAGCCAGGAGGGCAGTGAGTGTCACTGAGCATTCCCAGGGAACCCAAAAGGAGGATTGGTTCTGGAGCAAAATTCAACCCCCTCAGGATGGTTTTCTCAGGGTGCAGTAAGAGCATCCTCCAAACCAGATTTGACTCTCCCCAGGGAAACCACATGTCTACTGCCAGCGCAGGGCATGGGCCATTCCATGTGGTGTAGTGCCTAAACAGCGGGTAACTCGTGTCAGTCTCTGTCAAACTGGTGCTTGCCCACCAAAAGTAAATAACTTCCCTGACAATTAACACCAGATATTTCATGTATCTGATGTTTCTAAGTAGAAATTTAAAAAAAAATTAAATTCTTTGTTTCAATAGGGAACAGAAAAATATGCAAATACTCAGAAGTTTAAGTTAATCTAGTTTTTTTTAAAAAAGAAAAAATTGAATGTTCTATGTTCCAAAATGCTTCTCTTCTACCATCAGTGCATATAGTCTCTGCCAGGTAAGAGCACTACACCAAAGTCAGCTCGAAACACATTTCAGGCTTACCAGAGAGACTAGGAGGCAGCAGTGGCAGTGCCTGCCTTGGCAAAGCCAATCCAGAGGCAAGCCTGGGAAGCCAAGGAACTGAGCACCAGGGTGCCACATTTAGTGTAGCAGAAACAGCGTCCAGTGCAAATCACCTTTCCGGAAAACCAAGTTCTGGGTAGCGTGACAATGGTTGAATTTCTGCCCTGAAGAACAACCTGTGAATCCTCAAAAAGAGGAGCAAACATTTCTGTGCAGACTGTGAGCTACAATTTCCTACCAATTGTCGCTAGATGGCATCTTGTCATCGCGCTTTGCATCCCGGAGTTCATCCCCACCGTCATCCCACTGAACCGAGTGTCCTGATGAGATCTCAGTTTATTGTAACACTGACAGTCCTGCTTTGACCATTCTGCCATAGGTATTGCCCTAATTTATATTCCTCATCTATCAGAACTTAAAACAGTTTATTGCTGCCTTTTAGAAGTGTATTTTCTGGTTTGAAGGGTTTTTTTGTTGTTTGATTTGGGGTTTTTACATCCCAGGTATCAATGCTTTACAAACATTATTAATGTGGGCAGAATGCAAAAAAAAACCCAAAGAAAATATTAACAGCTTTAAATACTTTTCACCTTAATGATGCTTTGATCTACTTGCCTCTAAGAGAAGGACAAAAGCAGCAAAGGAATGGTGTGAGATGCCCATAACACAGCTAAACAGGTTTGATGGACAACTATACTATGGTTAAGAGTCTTGCCTGTGCAAATATGCATGCCAGTCAATATTTTTGTTCATTTGTTTTCCAGTAGCACATTTTTGAAACTCCTCACTGAAAACTAAGGCAAAGAAAAAGACTCAAAGGACAAGGACAGTAAAATCATCACATTCCCTTTAGTTTGACTTGAATTATGTAAGTAGAGGTTTACAGAAGAGCTGTATGAAAAGTTTATTTATTCCTGATTTATCATAGTCTCTTGTATTCCACCTGTGAGAACACACCCATCCCACAACCAATTCAGGACTGCCAGCAGTGAAAAACATCAACTTCTGTGGAGCTTTTACACAACTGACGCAGACACAGCCTTTTCCTGCTTTTTCGTCATCTCCATTTGTTTATTCTTAGGTTGTGAGCATGCCCTCAAGCCCCTCCCTAAAAGTCTGCTAAATTCCAGTATTTAAAACTACCCAAGTTTGATTACTGACAGCAGCAAAGGTATTTGTTCTTCTCCTTTGCTTGTTCTGCAATTCCTTTTCAAAGAACCCCATTCAGTCCATGTAACCCATGTGGTGGCCTCCTAAATCTTCCAGGTAGAAGAGGTGTGGGATGAAACCTGAGCACCTTCCCCCCCTCAGTGTGACTGATTCCTGGGGAGCAACAACACAAAGCAAAGCCTTACATTCACTTGAATCACACACATCCTCTCCTTTGGTCATGCCTTCCCTCTCTGCATTGAGCTCCTGTCCAACCCCAGCTTTTCTTTCCACACCAGAACCATGAATGGCCAAGAAGAATCAAGGATCAAACCTTCCATGGCATTTCATCAGGTCTGGGTGTTGTTAGCACTTGAATTTTCCGGTATTGGAAGTTGTTTATTCTTATTTTGTTTGGTCTGACTTTCATCTCCTTGGCTAAAGCACAGAAGCAGAACAACCTCTGATAGGGAAAGGAAGGAAGGCTGCCAGAACAAGGGATTGCTTGCCATCATCTCTACTGCTGGACAAGATCACACCAAAACTTGATTTTCAGCAATGAAAAACTCAAAATATCAACCTCTGCCAGCTTATCCCAGAGATCTGCTTTTCTAAGGGTAATAAAATCCACTCCAACATTGCAGACACCACACCATCACCTCTCCAGGCAAAGTTAACCCTGACAACCAACACTCAGCAAGTTATGCACCTGATTTAATAACAACAGACAAGGATAACCTGATGGAAGAGGGAAAGGGTGTTGACATAGTGCAGGAATTTGAATTGGTTTGCCTTAATTCCATTTACCTTGAACTAACATTTATATGTGTAAGGTTTTCTCTATACAGCCTGCAATAGTAACACTGTCTCATCATCTCAGTGGTGATATTGGAGAATTTTCAGAGAGACCATTCCAGTTAATATGGAGTGGAACTTCTGGTCATTGGGCCAGTTCATCTGATGTGATAAAATCACACACCCATGTGCATTAATAATGAGCAAGAGCACTGTACACAAATGCAGATGTGAGGAACAAGAGTCATATTTCTGCATCTGCTTCTGACTTCTCCCATCTGCTGTGGACCTGCAGCAAAACATTCCCTGTGTCTGGATACTCAGCTGAGTAATGTCATGTGAAACTTGACAAAATCTTCCAACATTAAGCATCTCAGGGAAAATTTAGCCCTCATGCTGAATGCCATCCACCATTAACAACTCTCTGATCCTCTTGATTGAGCTGTAAAGAATTTCCTATGTTTTGAAGCAGTTCTATAGATTAGTTCGAGAAATAAAAACAGATTTAGCAAAATTTTCTAGAGATATTTTTCTTTTTTCACTTCCACAGTATCATTTGACACATCTGCACAATGCACTCTCCCTTCTGCCGTGCACAAAAGACTCCCCCCTCCCACCCAACCTATTATCCAAATGATGATGCTCAGGGAAGAGTTACTTTTTCTTTCAATTCTATTGTTGTCTCCCTGGTAGTGACAGATTCATTTAATGGTTTTTTAAAGAATGCTGGTGCTCAGATTCAATTCAATAGAAATCTGAAATTTAAAGAAATCCACTTTTTTTGCAAGCCATTATCCCCAGCTAATAGATATCCCTCCCAAAGCAGTAGCAGAGATGAGGTAATTTCAGGTACCAGCACATTTCTATTCAGATCACAGGCAGCAATTCTTGCAGCGGATTTTATTTCACAGCAAAAATCATTATTGTCCCTACTGAATTACCCTGAAGAGTCCTATTTTACTCCCACTACCTTTTCTCAACATCTCTTGATTAAAAACAGTGCATGATATTTGTTATCAAATATCAATATATAGACAAGAGTTTCAGAAATTGAGACTGTGGAAGAAACAAAAGGCATTTTAGAAAACACAAACCTTTAATAGGCAGGAATGAGATTTCAAGGCAGCCTAAGAGTAGGAAACTGCAGAGAGAAGAGTACAGCACTTATAGGAAGCTATAAGGAAAAGGGACAGGAATGGCAGGATCCAGCCCAAATCCAGCACTCCAGGTTCTCTGGCAGACAGTAATTTCACAACTTCCTAAAGCTTCCAGCACTAATTTCTTCAGTCAGATTTCCTTAGCTCTGCAGGTATAACCAATTGCCTGATGAGATTTAAGAACAAAAGGCTTTAAAAGGCTCAATCACTCAGCTTAATGAAAACATCTTGAATTATTTAACAAACAATCTATTAGGCAGCTACAGCTATCAAGAAACATGAAGTCTGATGGATCTGATTCACTGCTGTAGTTTTATATCGTGGTAACTCCAGCCCTTTCCATCCAGTCTCAGTGATGTAACACAGAAGGCAATTCAGCCCAAGATTCAGCTGCATTAGACTTTCATATAGGATCTGTCACTAAGAGCAGGAAAAGCAGCCAACAATTATTTTAAAAAATACCTGGAAATAAGTCTTTCAGGCTCTGGAACTGGGGCATTATTCAATAATTCATTCTCAGATCCATTTGAATTTTCATCTGTCAGCTCTCCTTTTATTACCAGATTGTTCTATAAGCAATGATCTGGCAACACATTTGAAAAATCTCTGTATTCCTTCTCATCCATCACAACAAACAATTTTCCAAGCAACAACAGAGACAGTGTAATTTCAAGAGAAATAAGCTCAACTCTTAACTCATTATTTTTATGCCATGGTTTTGTGGCATATGAAATATCATTGGTAACAGAAAACCCTTTTCTCTTCCCAACACAACCCCCTTCAGTACATCAAAATGCACTGCTAGATGTGCCTTTAGAGCTCCTCCTATCACTCACAAAAAAGCAATAATTAAGAGTCTAAGTTAGTGAGGTTCATGGAAGACAATTGAAATCGTGCTTGCTAAGTCTGCTTTGAGGTCTGAGAACACTTTCTTACAGAAAACAGCAACTAAAGGACTCAATCATTAAAAAAACCCAAATAAACAACAAATTAGAACTTCCAGGTTAAATTTGACCACCAAATTTTGTAAAGCCCCCACCCCAACCCCTCTTTTGCCAAGGGAAGAGGGAGCTTTTCCATACAAAATGACAGGTGTTCCTCAAGTCTTGCCCTGCACTTGCAGCAGACCATTTTCTATTTTAGAGAACACATTCAGCCAGAAAAACACTACATCATTCTTCAAAACATCCATTTTTAACTGACACAAAACCTAATTTCAATGCAAATATACGAAGCACAAAAACCCCCAAGTTTCTAAAAATAAACCTTCACCTCTCACAACATTATTCTCCAAGTTAACTTCTGACAAACAGAGGTTGTGACTGTGCAGCGAGATGTTCCAGTAGGAGCTTTCAGAGTCAGTGCAGAAAGTATTGATACTCTTCTAAAAACCTTCTTAACTTGAGGTAAAAAAGGATTCTGTCAATTCTAAGATAAGGTAAAAATCTCTTGTATACTTTTTCACCTTTCAAGGTATTTTTGTATTTCTGCTGCAGTGACTAAGCAGTTTCAGCAGCCCATGATTTCTAAGTGAAAGTCAGTGTTCATTTGGAGAGAGTCCAACCAACCCCTCCTTTCAAGAAGCTGTTAATCTTTGATGTTCATGTTTAAAACTGCATTAATCATGACTGTAAACAGGAAAAAAGCAATTGCCAAACACTTGAAACACTGTGTATTTCCTTATTCTGACATAAATCCAACATTCCTATTACCTCAAGGCTGAGGAGATACTGCTAAGATAATCAAAAAGGGAGGCGGGGGGAAGGGGGGGGGAACCCCCAAATGCACATAAGAGTGACATAATGTCAATTCCTGGTACTACCCAAAAAGAGGCACCTGCAAAGGCCTTATTACAAAATATTACTGTTTTAGAGAGGAAAAAAAATATTAAAGAGGCTTGACTGCAATTAATCATTGACTCTTAGTGACAGCAGATGGAGCTGAGTATCTCCAGAACCTCTGTAACTCAGGTCTCTAACACCTTAGCATTAACTTGTGTTATGGTACGCATTTCCTGCCAAGATATAACAGGATATGGAAAATAAAGTCTGCAGTAGGGAGATGGGTTATTTCCATTCTTTAAGCCAGAGTCAGGTGGCTCTCTCTTGGTCCAGTCCTGCTTAGGGTTCAACCCACCAGTGGCATTGCTCTTGTGAACACTTTGCTCTTGCATGGCACTGAACTCACACAAACTCTTCTCTTTTCTTGTACCTACCCTCATCTGAGGACATGAATCATATGGAATTATTGTACACCCCCCCCAATTCACTTGGGTTTCATCCCTGCTCTGCACAGCAGTGGCACAGCCTGAAGCCCAAGCTGCACTCAGATCAGGACACAGAGCCACGGGGCTATTAATGAACTTACCTGCAACCAAGCTAATCACTTTCCTTCCCTTTGCTAAGACACATATTCTCTATGCTATATATTCATCTATCAAAGAGCATTTAAGCCAATTCAAGTGCAGTCACTTCCAAAGCAGCAAGGTGTCACAGGTAACAGTTAGTTCCAGTGATTGATGACCCAAACAATTTAAAAGACAATTTAAACTCAGTTACAAAATCTAATCTATCCAGCAAAATTCTTTACTTACTGGACCTTGAGGACTGTTCCTGGCACTGGAAACCAGAGTCATAATATCAGATTTATAGTCCTGAAAAGAGAAGGGGGGGAGGGAAATCAGATTAAACATAATAGTTGGCACTTCACATACCAGGAATGAAGACCAACATTAAGCACCACTATAATTAGGCTCAGAGGAGCCATTACTAAAACATTTGATATTGGAAATTTTTATTGCCATTCATCTTATGCCTTTAGACCCTCTTTACTAAATTATATAAGTTTTTGGGTTTCCTGTAATGATGCCCAAGAAAGCCAGTAGTCTTATCCCTGTTTTAGCAGGCAGTGGGGTGGGAAGGACAGGATGATAACACAACTACTGCCTTTCAGAACCTCAGGCAAGAACTCCAGTTCACTCCCTGAACTAGGCCTGCACTGCCTTGACATGGAATTTGGATGACAACTTCTCAACCACTCAAAATTCTCTTGCCATCTTACAAAAAACATTGCATTAGAAGGACCTTGGTTTATTTTCCTGCCCAGAATCAGCCATGGAATGTGGATCTAAACGCTTGCAGTGAAGGCTGGGCAGACAGGACATTGCTGTGCTGGCTCATAACCCATGTAAGTCAGGTCTACATTTGGAGCCACTCTAAAGCAACATAAAATCCCTAGTTTTCTATCCCTCAGGAATCTTCTCCTACGTCCAGACTGGCATTCCACACAAAGCAGTTTGGGGCTTGGCTTGGCTTTGCAGTTACAGCTGAAGAGACCAGAATAAACAAAATAACCACGAATATTGTGGTGTAGTACAGACAGCACAAGAATAAACTGCTGCACTGCTCTTACTGCAACACAGAAACAACCCCTTGGAGGGGGTTTAAATTGTCATTACAAGTGCCACAGTATCTAAATACAGGCACAATAAATATCAGTGAAATACTCGGTAATTAAAACAGTGCTGCTTTTAAAAGGAAATGTTAAAAAATATGTTAAATTTTTTGTCTCTTCCCTAATGAATACAGCCATTTACATTCTTATTTGTATTTGGAAAAGGTCTCCCTGGACTGACCTCCTTTCCTGTCAACAAGATCAGACTAACATGTCAAAGCCAAGCTACAGAGCTGCTCAGTGTTTGGGAGGCAAAGCCTGATGGATTGGAATTGAGGCATGTCTGACTATGGCAGCAGAGAGTAACTGCTATGAACTTGTTTTAATTGTTGTCATCAAGCATGCCTCCAGATACTGAGCTTCTAGATCCTTTATTGATAGATGTGTTATAATCCTGTGGACAGATCATATTTCAGGGAGGTGATAGTACTTCTCCAGTACTTCACTCTGAGCATCCTTTAGTCCCTGAAGTTCATAAATAGGAGTATCACTTGCTCTCCCTTCAGCTTGGCCGTTGTAAACTTTAACAGCTTTATAGGAAATACCAAGAAACAGACTTTACAAGATCTATATAGATGCCAAACTACCCTCAATATCGCCCCACAGGCAAATCCCTGCAGTCCAATTCCACATTTCCCACAAAGCAAAGCAGGCACTGTGAGAAGCTGCAATCTGAGACTGGCACTCAACAAACCCACCAACCAAACTCTGTTTCCTAGTCCCTATATAATTCACTAGTGACTCCACACCCTGACTCACTGCTGTGCCACTGGGAACCTGGTCACCTCCTACCTTTTCAGGTTTCCTTCAAGTTTATTCATTTCACTCCCCTTCCTCCTCCTCCTCGACCAGAGCTACCCTCTGTTGTTGCTGCCACCCCCACCCCCCACCCGTTTGGGCACCCCTGCTTTGCTCTGCACCCCCTGCACACACGATGTGCAGCAGGATGCTCAACCATTTGTATTCCGTGCCCATTCCCTCTCTGCTCATTAGGATGCTCTCGTTCCAGAGCTCCCAGGATCGCAGCTCCACGGTGCTCACAGAGGGCACTGCGAGAATGCAAACCCCCAGGCTGACCCTCTTGGGAAGCACCCTGGGGCAGGCGGGCTGGTAGACAGACACACAGAGCACATTTTATTTCACCCAACTCTTTACCAGAAGGCAATGCCCCGAGCTTTAAATAAATATGCCATTTTAAGCACGTATTTTGTCAATTGTTCTTTTTTTCCTCCCCCCTCCCCAGCTTCTTTCTAAGCACTGCACTGAATTGCAACAAAGAATTAAACAGCTTTGGACCAGTGTTGCAAATGGGACACCTCCTTGGGAAGCTTGTGATGCTCCATGTTAATAACTCCCTTGCCACCTGTGATAATCCAGGGACACCGAGCCAGAAAACAAAAGCAAACTAAGCAAAACTCCTCAGGCCAAGGTTATTTTTAGGGGGACAGAGAATTCCAGCAATAGTCCAGACTAATCTAAGCCTGTTAGTAAGAGCCCAAGTGCCCTCCCCAGTAGTGCCAGACGCTTGGACTGGTACCCAGCAAGCATCTCTCTGCTCCTGCTGTGTCACAGAGACTGAAACAATCCTTCACCCACCCCAGCTGCAATAGCAGCATTCAGGGGCAGCTTTCCAAGAGACTAAAGAGATTAATTCCCATCATAATGATTTTCACATATAAGACACTTTGCTATACACCACTTCTGTATTTACAGCAAACAAAAAATTGGTTTGTGGAGTTACATTCACACTCATTTTCAGGTAATATGCCATAATATCTCATACATCGGCATGTTATGCAAAGCATTATGCTACTGACAAATCATTTAACTACACACTTGTCTTGGAATCTGCAGGAAAATAGAAATTACGTGGATTCAGCACTGCAGCATTTGCAGTAGGCACAATAAAGTGAAACTTTCTCCCTCTTATAGAGCTATCCCTCATGTTCCTATCAGTGCCTCCTCCAGGTAATTTCTTTTAGGTCGGTTGTTTCCATTAACATCTGTATTTTGAGATAATTTCTGCTTGGTACTTCAATGTGGAATTGCAACAACCATTTACAGGCTATTTTATTAACAGGGTCTGTTCTGTTTCAAAGGCTAGCTGTTCATGCCAGGCTTTCCAGAAATTTCTTAAGATTTCCTTTTCTACCCATTTGCCCTTAGAGAAATCATGAAGGAGCATTAAAACACTCCCTAAATTTTAGATGGGGCCCAGCCTTCTCCCCACCCCTCAAAATGAAAGTTTGGAGTACATGTCAGCTAACAGACATTTCTACCCATTCCTCTGCCTTTAATGGGAAAAATAAATTTTGGGAGTCTGTCCCTAGAGTTAAAAGTCTAAGCAACTCCCTGGGGACAAAAACAATCAATGCAAGTAAGATCCATATTTTCTTTCTTGGAACACCACTACTTCCAGCAATTTATTTGACTGACTATGCCTTCTATTACCATGTAAATTGTTTCAGGCTGCAGGAAAAAAAAAGTATTAATCTCCCCTCAGTAAGTCATAAAATAAAGAAATCAATTTCAAGGTCAATTGAGTCTAAATAACACCTGCTGCCCTTTTTGTAACATGCAGACTCCTCTGAAACACTAAGTTGCTGTCTATGAAGGCATCAAGACGTGATGTCTCACATAAATCAGGGTGGTGTATGATACAGTCCAGCCTATTTGCAGGTACCAACTGGGGCTGAAAAAACACATCCAAGACAGGCCCCTCATCATCACCACACATTTGCAGCATATAAAGCACAAGACTTTATAACAGAAAATAAAGTTAGGGGACCCTTGTGTGTAGAGGGCTCTGATTCCACAAGGAGCTTGTATCTCCCCAGGTTCTGGAAATTCTTAGCTCTGTGCTGAAAGGATGCAGATCCACAAAGGGTGAGCAACCTCAGGTGTGGAAAAAGGGAAAAAAATAGCAGTAAGAAAAAGAACTCTCTCCTTCCTCTAGCAGAAAGTAGAGCAGAATGACAACAGAAAGGGAACAAGGTGATGGTGTTCCCCCCTCCACTAACCAGGAATTCAAAACAGGGAAACAACTTGAAAAATTCTGTCCTGCTTTGATGGAGGGGAAATTTTTAAGTGCAAGTGCATTTCACTTTTGGTCAAAAATAGCCTTACTTTTCTTGTAGGGATACTTCCTGGGTTTCCACTGCTGCACAACCCTGCATTTGATGACTCTACAGGTCCTGGACATTTATGCCTTTTTCCTGAAAATTTTACCTAGACCTTTTTAACTTTTCTGGGTTGCAGTAGAAGAGCTACAAAGTCACAGGACTGGCTGGACTGGTCAATGTTTCTCCCCACTGTGGCAGTTCTTTCCCATAAGGTTAATACAACTGTTTTTCCTTTGCCAAGTCCAATTGCCAGCAGTGCTGGTGCCTCTTTAAATTCAGAGTCCCTGACAGAGTAGTTTTGAGCTGCCAGGTAGTCAAGAAGGAGAGTTGTCTGGGACAAAACTGGAGCTCAGCTTCATAACAGCCAAGATATTCCAAGTCTCTCTAGTACCCATTAGGTTGCAAGTTGAGGAACATGCCAAGCCTACCAAATGAAAAATAGATGAAAGATATTTGGTTAGAAGGTTTTTTTCTGTCTTCCTCTGGGATATTCTGGAAAGGGGATTCCATAATCTTGTAAGACTTGTCTAATGGAAATAAAACAATATCCTGAAGGCTTTTAAAAAGGACTGAAAACATAAGGATGTAAAAAGCTGAGCAGGCAGCAAATTGAAACCAGTTTACAGAAAATGGTTTAACATCAGGAGCCATTTGAACCATGAACAGATTTTGGCTTCCCTAACAGGTGTATCTATCTCTCCTCACAGCTCTGCTCCAGGAAATGCAACCTCCCTCAGGTTTTTGCCAAGCGCACAGAGCATGATGCTCCTACACAGGGTGTTACAGCAGCAGAATTCCCCCTCTGACAGGGGGCAAAGAGTGGGTGGTGTCCAAGGCTTTCCACAATTTAGCGCATGGGTGAATCCAGCAACTATCAAAGGGGTTTTCCTTCCTACTCTACAGAGCAGAAATACATTCCTATTGTGCACAGAGGAAAAACCCAAACCAACCTTGTCATTTAGAGCAGAGACTAAGTGAAAAGGCAAACAATACTACTCCTGCCTCGCAATACATAATTAGCAATGGAACATGGATCAATTTTTTTTATGTGTATTCAGCTTCATATTTATCCAGGAGAACAAATTTCACCTAAAGAATCAAAATATAACTTAACTCTAATATTTGCATGTATATTTATAGACTAATGATTTCCCCATTATATTATACTAGTGAAAACGAACTCCAGCTGAGAACACCCAGTGAATCCATCAAAGGTTGCTGAGAAATAAATTTGAAAATATAAATTCACAGAAAAATCTGTCATTTATTGGATATAAGAAATTTTTTATTGTTGAAATCCATGGTCCTGAATAATATTTAATGTCAACTTCTCTGTGAAATGTTACTATCACAGCCAAGGAAAATGGCTGTGTGTCAGGAACTGCCAATATACTGATTCACTGAGTCAAGAAACAAGGGTGAGATTTACTAGAAGAGGTAAGAATATTAATTTTTTATCATGGAAAATTATACAAACACTCATTTTGCAATTGAATATGTTAAATGAGATTCCAAAGTAGAAAAATACAGAAGACAGACATGGCTATTCAAGAGCCCAAAAGAAATGATTTCTTTGTTGAGGTTAAAGGAGCAAATACCAACACTAACAGAGGCACAGAGGAAAGAAAAAGATAAAGACATCCAAGGAACTTCTTTTAAATAGGATATTATCTTTTCCATGTGCCAAGCAGAGGTTTCAGAATCCTCAATCATGAAGCCCTGGGAAGAATATGGAGAGATGTTTGCCCAAGATGAAGAATGTAAGCAGTCCAAGAAGAAACCCAGAACATTCGTTTGTCTGCTCAACTGAATTAAGTGTTTCCTAATCCTCAAACAGTCCATGAAGTGGGCAAATTACTGCAAGATCTGCTGTGAAATCACGTTGAAGGAAAAGACAAAACAAGTCGAGAGTTAAATAAAGACTCTCAAAATGCAATCACAAAGCAAAGGGTGAGGATGATCATGTCTGACACTGCCTATTATCTCCCGAGCACAATTCCTGCAGGTTTGCTGAGGCAGAAGCTTTCAGGAAACTCCAAGTCTCTCAGGAACATTTTTCTGGGCATATCAGAAGACAATCAGGAAGAGAATCTACAGAGTAATGATAGTCATCACTGAGGTGTCTCAGATGGAAGAGCTCATCCTTGCACTGCAATAGCAGCAAACATCCCAGAAATCTTGGAAAAGGAGTCCTGCCCCTGGGAACAGGTAGTGCTGGCTGGTACAACTCCAAATACAACATTTCAGCTGAGTTCAGATCAGAAAGAAAAAGTTTCTGTCTCTGTTGGAGGCTCAGAGAAACCCAGCTGGGCTGTAATTCTAAAACCAGTCCCAGAAAATATCTCCAATGACTCCCAGTTGTCACCAAGTGAAGCAAAGAGTGTTGTGCTGGAAATGTCACAGAAACAAACCTCCTTCCATGGCTTTCCATCACAGAAACATCCCACCAGGAAATGCTCAATTCATGAGCTACCCAGCATTTTCATTAACTCAGCTAAAGACTAAAGATCAGACACAGGAATGTATCCTAATTATTTTTTCCCACACACATGGAAAGATTTCTTATACTACAGACTTTTCAATCAATGGGTATATTTTTAATTTATTACCTGCCTTATTTTCTTCCTACAAGATGCTTTTAATGTGATTCTATGGCACCAGTTAGAATGGAGCAATGCACAAATCTGTGCATCAGATGTGCTGATGGCACAGTATTAATGTCACATTGCAATACAGACCTTGCATTCTCCTGCCCCAAAATGCTCAGACAAGTTATATGCAAGTTTTCTACAACTCAGACCCCAGAAAACAGTAATTATCATTGTCATAACATAATTGGGAACAATTACATGAAATCTGAAGTTCACTTATTTTGAATTGGTATCTCTCACTGTAAAATTAACAAGAATCTACATGGAGTCTTTTAGAAAACAGACTATATCCATGCCTTTTAAATGATGAGGACTGATGTAGAGATATATTCTAAATATTACTAGATTACACCTTGTGCTGTGATATGTGGTACTGACCTTCCCCCATCTCCTCTTGGAGCAGTCTGTGCACTGCCCAGGACCTGGGGAGTTCCTCCCCAAGAGCTTTTTAACTCCAGGTTTGCTTTATTCAGAAGCAATTTTATTGCATGTACCACCTGTTATTTGTTAATACATTATAACTGTAATACTGTTCTCTGAATGTTTCAATGTACAGCTCCAATTCCAAGCCACTTCTGCTCTGAACACTTGCTGGTTTAGCAGAGATTTCTCATAGCATGGATAGAAAACTACAGTTAAGTATTTCAATTTTCCTTATACTACTATTATTCATGTTAGTTTTCAGGAAGGTTGATGAGGCCTGAAATAACAGGAGATTTCTTCCTTTTATTGAAGAAACACATATAAATGCAAACAAAAGTGAGGAATCAATTCAAAATCCTAGGACGGCTCTCCAATAAATAAAAGTAAAATGAAAATTCAGTTGCATGCAGTTATTACAAGCTCATATTACTCTCTGCCAAGACAGCACTTACAGCTTCGTGTTTATTTCTGTCACAATATTATGAGGAATGCTCTATCAGTTGGAACTGGATTACAATAAATAAGATTCAATTTAAGAATAAATGGCTTGAGTCCTGAGGGCAATTTAAAATTTGTATATTTAAGACAAATAAATCTATACCTCTTGCAAGAAATAATACTTCGGACAGCAAGTTTATGAAGGGATACAAGCTCTGAAATTACGTAGCTATTTCTAACGTGCTACAGCACATGTCAGCTCAAGGGAAACAGCAGTAAAATACAGTAACAATAGAAAAGGAAGGCAGATGCTCTGGGAAAACACCACAACATGCAGAGAACTGGGGGCACCAAGAATAGAAATTCGGGCAAAATCTTTGTATCACTTCCCCGCAACTGACTCCCTCCTGCCTGCCTTGGGTTTAAGCCTGTTTCCATGCCATGTTATGGAAACTGGAATAGCAGCAGTCAAATGAGTTCTGCCAGAATTTTCAATGTCTTTGTAGTGCTTTAAGATACTAGAACTTACAGCAAAAACATGTGGCTGTATTAAAAAAAAAAAAAAATCAATGGGAACATCCATCCATGTCCCTCTGTGCTGAACCTACATCTTTTTCCTAAAGATGTCTCCTCAAAGGTGGCTGCATGGAAAGGAAACCTTGGATATTCCAGAGCATGCAGATATATCTAAACCTCTGGTCCACAGAGACATTTTATCACTATTTCAAGACCTTCAATATATGTCAAGTTTGATTTTTTCATATAAAAATCTTCTCTTTCTATTGACTTGCTGAAAAGAACTCTCCTTTTCTAAGCCACTTAGCTGGCATTTAAAGTATGTATTGAAATGTGTCAACATCAGCAACCTTTCAGCTTGCTTGGAACAACAAATTCAGGTCAACAAAAACATGACAGGCCCAAATCAAAACTCCAGGAAAACAGAGAATCTTTCCGCTGACTCAAGCTCAAGGGGGCAAATGGCAATAGGGTGGTTTACACAGACACAACCCGAGTTCACAAGCTTTGTAATTCTGCTTAACTTGTGTTTCAGTCCAGATTTGTATCAGTGAAACAGTTCAGAACCAAAGCAGTCATCTCTTATTCCAAGGTGCTCCTTTCCCAGGCACCAGTGCCATGACATATAATGGAGATGTTTCTAACTGGGGGTGATGTTTTCTATGTCAGGAGTCTCTGGTATTTATTGCCACTGCGGAGA
>JAWWEU010000034.1:3406297-3422911 GCA_035583155.1 Acropternis orthonyx | reverse complement strand
ATATAATGGAGATGTTTCTAACTGGGGGTGATGTTTTCTATGTCAGGAGTCTCTGGTATTTATTGCCACTGCGGAGACTGGATCTCTCAAACCAAAGGCACAGCAGGGCACACAGCTGCATCCATGTGGGAATGAAAGTGCATGTGGATACAGAATGGAGGCTGCACTTCCTTGGGACCAGACAGAGAAACCTTCAAGACAGCAGACCCAAAACCTTGTCTGTAGCCCAGACCTGGCCTCAGGTATTCCTGAGTCTGTGCTTTGCACAAATCAGGACACAAAGGAATGGCTAAGTTTCTGCTTGTGGATTTCAGGCTGTCCTTTACAAGCTGAATGTGTCCATTTAAAACAAGGAAAGACAACCTGCACTTAGACTTTCTGAAAGTAATAGATTTCCTTGAGCTGCAGTAAAAGGAGCTCCTTGTAATGATCTCTCTCTTACAGAGAGGAGCTCAGTATCCACAACACCCTCTAGGCAAAGGACAGGATGGATGTCCTCTCCTGAAAGAAATGCAAATGTATCCACCAGAGAAATTACAGGGCAGGCCTTTCCCTGGGTCACCCAGAAAAGCAGCAGCAGTTCTCAGAAAGAGGGGAAAACATGGAAACAGCTCAGGGCAAAGAGATCCCACTTGCCTGCATGGCAGTCTGAGCCAGCTCACCACCGAGCCCTGTTAATATTAAAAAGGCTTCCAAACACAGACACCTTCACCCCTTTAAGTCATAATACTGAATCATATCCTAAAAAAGCCAAAATAAGCCACTGAAATCCAACTTCTCCACAAGCTACAACTTACTGCTTCAAGTCCCCAAAATGCTTTCATTTATTCACAATGAAACTTTCATCTCTTGCTGCTCCTTGAACAGAGCTGGGAATCAGAACAATTTGGAGCTGTTCGAGTTTCAAGGCATGAAAATGTGCAGTCAGAGCTCTAGCGGGCTGTTAGCCAGCTCAAAATTGTATGTGACAGGCAAGAATTCACTTCTGAAATGGACAGCAAATTCAAGAAAAAATCATCTATAATACTTTCAAAATAGACAGAATTTCCCTAAAAGTAAGCTTTTAGGAGGATTAAACATTTTCTGAAGCAGCTTACAGGAGAGAAGAAACATTTAAAATAGTTTCTTATGTTTTATAAAAATAACTTAGCAATTCTCTAAGTCTCTATTGAAAACTCTGTGGTGAGAATTATCACCAACTTCACCTTGGTGATGGACTCTGCACTGATATTCAGTTATAACCTGACATGGTTTCTGTCTCAGAGTTAAAGTTTTATCACTTCATCACCATTCTCTCCTCTGCCAGAAGTGAAGTGTGTCAAGAGTCTCTCCTTCCTGCTTCCATGTCAGCTTTCTATAACCCAATTATTGCCCATACCAGTTCATTACAATCTGATTAATTAATTCTCACACAAATGCTCATGCCCACATTCTGACAGTACACAAGTGGAGCTGCAGAGTGTGCTTTAAGGTACATGTCAGGACATGCAGAACACAACCGTGAGACAAACATGGGCTGTGCAATGTGCCCCTGCCTGCTTAGGGCTGAAATTCAGCGTTGGGCAGGACAGCACTGCAGCCTCCAGTTGCTGCAGATCTTTCTGCTTCTGCAGATCCACAGGAAAGAGTTCAAATTCAAACACAGCCTCAGGTCCAGATGAACTGTATTTTATACATTGTGTTGCTTGTCCAAATGGTCCCCACCCAAGGGGAGCTGCATTTCAGCAGCCAATGCTGACTCTCGGTGTTTAGATGTGCTTCAAACACAGAACCTGCTCCCTTTTTACTTACTCAAGCTGAATTTACATAGGAAGTTACTCTACTTGTCACCTGCTCTGTTACTTGAGGCTTGCTGATTCCTTAAATTAGAGTCACTGGATTATAAATCAAACGACTAGTTAAAAAACATCATAGCAGTGTTGGAGCTCACTGTTTGGCAGGAGTACTGACTGTGCCTGTGAGGAAAGGATGCTGTACGCAGATCCAAAAAAAATCAAGTCCCAAAGACAACTATTTTCTTTGCACATAGTGAAGTTTCTATTAACAACAGGGAGTTTGTAAATAACATCTCTGTAATAAAGGTTGCCTTTTTCATGCTGCTTGCCCAGAGAAATTGTGGATTTTGGCACATTTTATCTTTTGGTCTTTACTCTTTCATTCCTCCTGGAGCAAAGGAGATTATTGTCTTAAAGGAAAAGAATCCTGCATGCAGATTGTGGCACTTGATACTAAAAGCCAGAACACCCCTTTCTATTCAAAGTACTGATAAGCACTGAAACTCCTACAGCCAGTGTTCCCAGTGCAGGTGCCTGAAGGTGCAAACATGAATTTAATGCTAAGCCTACAGTACATTTTTTCCCAGCCCAGCTCCCTGTTTGATGACCTCGGGCTGCACAGAGATCAGCTCGACCTTCCTGGAGGGAAGGCTGAGCTGGCACAGCAATCCTCACCACTCTGCCTGCATGGATGAGGGAGGGGGAATGAGGACCAGGTAAAACCTGCTCAACTGAGTCCCCAACAGAACAGGAATAACACAGAAATATGGCCCATCAGTGCTGGCTGCCCTGATCTCCCACATTCACAGGGTAGAGAATTCTAACCAAACACTGGTCAGAGATGTTCTACCCCTGCTTTTAAGTCCCTACAGCTTTTTCCAGGCCCTTAATGATGGAACTGAAATCACTAGGAAAATTAAGAAGTCTTTTGGGCTTTTTTCCTATTTATAACTAGTATTTCCAGGATAGAGACTTGTTTTTATGGTATATCTCTGACATTGCCTGGTGATACAACACACTCATTTTCCAAAAACTCACTACAAAAAGCAGCAGCAGCAAAGCAAGTGTTAAGATGACATCTATAAACACTGAAACTTTCTTCCTCTCCAATCAGACAGCCAAAATCTTCAACAAGGCCCAGTTCTACAGCTCCAAAGGGTCAAACATTGGCTTCATTGTCATTCCAGTGTTCCCCCGGATCCTTCTTGGTTTTAAACAGCAGCTCTGCTTATGGTTGGAAATAGTGAGAAGGGCATCTTCCTCCCGGGGCATTTTGTGCTTAGTTGCCAAGTCATCCTATGAATGTGCTTAACTAGAATTTACAAGTCAATTGGTGCAGTGGTTACATCTGACACCCATCAGTCATCCTGTCCTGCTGAGGACAGTCCAGCCACCTGCAAAATGCCTTGTCAGTCTTTAAGGCATTGCCTCAACTGAACAGAACCGGGCTGAGAGCAATGCCAAGTTGTCACTCTACATTTATCAACAAACAGGAATAATTTTTAGGAAAATAATAATAAGTTCTCCTCGCAATACTAATGCTAAATGACCTGAACAACTTTCCTAAGGGACTGAAGCCATAGAACAAAGTTTCATTTTATCTTCATAGATCTGACAGCTCAATTTCCCGAGTTCCCAGGGACCTTCGGCAGTGCTGCACAGAGGCAGTAACAAATGTCAGTGTTTACTCTGAGATCTCTTTGTTAAACTCTCTGTACTCAGCAGTCTCTTTAATAACCCTCTTTAGGCACAGGCAGAGCATGTTCTGCATGAAGACATGGGGAGTGACTCAGCCAAGTGGGTCTATTATGTTTAAACAAGATGGAATTGCTGTCTTTAACTGACACGTGTTGGAGGTTTCCTAGCATGAATTCAAACTCCTCAGCTCACTGTGATCATAAGTTCTCATTTGAACTATATTATCAAACTATTCAGATTTATTTCCCACAAACTCTTCCTAATTCCTCACATTGGCTATAGAAGTGAAGGATTTTTCCTTCTGTGCAGTTTGCATTCAACAACCTTCAAAGCCACCCCAACATCCCCAAGATTCTTAGAAACAGAGTCCAGCCTGATCCACAGGGGAGACTCTGGTTTACACCCCCAGCAATCTAGAAATGAGTAGTGAAAACGTCTTCAGAATGTGCCAAAACTCTGCACATTAACATTCACATCTGTAGTTTGAAACACCGTATCTGTTGAATGGAAAATATAAAAGGGATCAAGCAAAAGGAGAGGGTGGGAATTAAGTACATTTTATAGATGCATTCTTGTGAAATGAAGATATTTAACTTCTTCCACAACTGGGAGAAAAAAAAAAAAAAAGAACACTTTCAGCTTGGTATTTTGGGGAAGTGTTGTTAACTCTGATTTACACCTTGTCTTAAAAAGATTTCTATTCCATTAAACAGAAGCATTTATTACAGGTATAAAACAAACAAGCAGTGAAATCATTTTTAATATTCAGTCATTGCTTGATGTGAGATGTGGCAGGATATGCCACCAGACATACTAAAAACTGTACCTATGTGATGCAGAAGGACATTTCCTACAAACTTTGTGTTTTTCCAAATCAAAAGGTCAATTACCAAAATCAAACTACCATAGAATTTACCTCTTTGACATGTTCCTAAATTCCTTGCTTGGCAACAGGAGACCCATAAAAGAAAACAGGAGATCCATAAAAGACAACAGGCAGATACAGAAAGATTAAGCATCAGATTCAACACAACTCAGTACATGGCCAAACCCTCCAGTTCCACAGTAAAACAACAGACAGACTTCCCTTTAGGTTTTAAATCTACAACTATGCAATAGGTAGCAGTCAACATAAAATAAACCCTACGTAAAAGGATTTCCTTGGAATTAAACTGTATAGGTAACTCCCACTTTGTAATTAAAACCCAAAATTCCCCCAACTTACCTGTACATACCACAAGTCTAGCTCTTAAGCAAAACCACAGCACATAATGAATTATAAACACTTCCCTATTCTAAAGGTTAAAACAAGTGTGGTATTGCTTATGGTTTTCATGTTGTGGTTTTGGTTGGTTTGGGTTTTTAAATGATGATTCATTTCTGTTGTCCTGAGTATCCTCAACACTGTCCTTATACAATTGGAATTAAAGTTCTGAGATCATCCTATTAAACCTACTTACAAGAAGCAAAAATGCCCAAGACTGAACTAGATCCAAACCCTTGATGATCACCAATAATCATATTCCCTCTTAAGCCGCTTCTGACAGGAGCACTGGTAAGGAATGCAGCTCTGCTTCCAAGGACCACAATCCCCATGCTTTGCCAGCTGCAGTCCAAGACACAGCCTCGTGTTTTCCCATCCCTCACATCTAAAGACCTTGCTCTGCATCTTCAGAGTTGCTGCTGGGATGTGGAAAAACCACCCCACTTCAGGCATTCCCAGCTTTGGGAGTGCAGCCAGTGCACTGTCGCACACCTGGAACAGCTGCTGGGAGAGGAGGAGGAGCTAAAAATGCAGTAACAACAAGCGATGATGTGACAGGGGGTGTTCACTCTTCGTTAACATCCCTGAGTCACGGACATCCAGAGTCACGGTGCCCAGCCCAGGGCAGTCCTCTGATTGAAGAGGTCTTTGAGGACAATCACAGAGGTGGGCTAGTGATGGCACAGTCACACTCCAACAACAGAAAATGCTTTGGCACAAAGCTCAGGAAAACTATTTTCCTCCTAATTAATCGGTTGTCCAAGGTTTTCAAAAGCTTCTTCTACATTAGAGGTGTTGAAGTGGGTAACAGCAATGCAATGGGCAACAGGAGTTTCCTGCACCTACCTCCCAATTAGAGATTTGCTTTAATTTAAAGAAATAAACCTATTTGTATTGCCAGCCCAAGACTTGACTGAACTGAGTTGACTTTCATCATTTAAGGAAAATAACTAACGAAGGAAATATCTGGGGCTTTATCGTCATTTAAAACAATGCATTTGATAAACTGTTTTCCTCTGATAGTACCTTTGGCCAAGAACTTCTTCTGAACACTGCAACATTCAAAAAAGGAGAGAAACAGGATAAAAGAAAAAAAAAAGAAAAACAGACAAAAAGAGAAAATAAGCAATAGAGACAGAAAAATAAGACAATTAACTTCAAAAAGGAGGATATACAACTCGAGTCATTCCTTTGGGCCATCCATCTAACCTGGTTTTAAAAGCCTTCAGTTATGAAAATTTCACTTTCCCCAAGTCATTTATTCCAGATAGAAAGCTTTTATTCATGCCAAATCTCAATCCCCTTTTGCTACAATTTAAACCCATTACCTTTTGCTCTTTTCCCTGTGGATCTGCATTATCATCATTACCTGAATCTCAGCAGCAACCTTTCCTGCATCTAAAACTGCTGGTACAGCTTCATGCATTTGCATTTCTCTCCTCCTTGTACTAAGCAACCCCAATTTTTTCAACCTTAACTTGTAGCCAGTGTGTAAGAGTTGCCATTTTAGACAAGTTCGGGCAGGAGAAGCACAAGAATTGAAGTTGAGCCAGAATGTGAAAGATCTTGAATTTGTCAACAATTTGTGAAAGTGATGCAGCACCTCAACTATTAATATTTATAGACAGATACGCACACAGTTTTACACACATCTTTGCTTTTGTGAGATTTCAACAGTGGTGGATCAAACCTTAATGGATTTCCATACCTATGTAATTTTAAACACATGCACACCCAGCCAAGCCAGTCCTCAGACCAGAGTGCAATGGTAATTTCAAAATTCCCAAAGATGAGGTTTATTTATTCAGCTTTCAGGAGCTGGTTATTTCATTCAAGTCTGGAAAGAACGGCCACAGATGGCAGCTTTTGGCCCCAGCACTAAACTCCCAGTTGCAGCTCCCTTCAGATGCAGAGTTTTTATTTGGCCCATAACACCAGTGACAACAGCAGAATTTAGACAGTCTTGTCCATTATAAGCTACCAATGCAGTTTGTTACTCTCAGCTCTCTACCTGGAGATTTGGGATGTGTCATGTGTCCAGGATCTCTGAGCAGCAAAGTGAAGGACACAGCAAAACACATCTTTTCCCCTGTTTCAATATCAACTTCCTCATGGCCACTCCTCTCCAGCAGCTCTGTCCCCCTCTTAGCCAATAAGCACTGCTGCTGATGCAGATGGAGATACACAGGTGCAGACAGGGGTTTTATTTGTAGAAAGGACTCTTTAAACAAAGTTAACAACTAAAAGCAGCAAAGAGCAAACACATTATTTGTCTTTTTTTTTTTTCTGCTTTGAACCCAGAAATAGCAACCCAGCAGGTGAAATGCTTGAGTCAAATGAGCTAATGAGAAGACTATTCCTGTATAATGAGATTCAGAGAAGTTTGTACTTGCATTAGCTTGTTCTATTCATAGTATCTGTATTAATCTGCTATTTGGACTCTACGTACACCCCATCTATACCTACCAACACCACCATTCCTAAAGTTTTATCCATAGAAAAGCAGTAGATGTTAAACACTAGGCTGGTAGCTTCCTGTCAGAGTTCTCCACGCCTTCCAAAACCTGTTCGCCTGGGCAAGGCTGAAGGGAGAGGCAAAGTCACTAGAGAATTCTAACATGGAAAAGAAATTAGGGAACTAAAAGGAAATAGACTTAAAACTACGGATTGGTCTTCCTAATGAACTGCCTTTCAAACCAAATAAAATCAGATGTATTCTGTACTAGAATCCATGCCTTCCTACAGTTTTTCACTTACAGCTCTGAATGCCAAGCATATTTTAATTTTATATTCATTGGCAGCACAATGTGAGGGAAAAAAAATTACCCCTGAATGTATCCATGCCATTAAAAAAATAAAAAAAATTCTTTAATTGCATAAAGACTCTTTTGACCTACTTAATCATTAGGTATTTATATTAATCAAGGAGAATATTTCTTTGATAAGTAGTGGAGACCTGAAATTTCTCATACTCAAATGTCGTTTGAGCCCCCAGGTCCTGGAGTGGAGGAGGCTGCCTGAGCAGCATGAAGTCACCTGAAACCCTGCAGCACTGCTGCACAGGGGCCTCAACACAGAACTCAGGGCTCCACTGGGCTTGGCAGGGATCCTTGCCTTGGATGATGTGAGCACAAAAGGAAACAGACAGCAGGGAGAAGAATGAGGTTGGGAAAACAATAAAGAGACTAAATCTGGTTAAACAAGCAGCTGCTAAAGCACAGCAGCTGCCCAGCCACACCAGGAGTGCTACTGGTGTCACAGCTTTCACATGGTACTCACTGATCATTAAAATAAATGAAAGGTCTTCCTGTCTTATAAAAGAAAAAAGTGGGAAATCATACACATTTTCAAGAAATATACAATTTCAGTCAAATGAAATTCATTTGTGATACGTTTAACAATTTACATGGTAAGAGAAAAAGATCTGTAGCTAAAGAAGAAAACTTCTAAGTATGGGAATATGTGCTTAAAAGGCTGAACTCACATTCCAAAGGCACTTGCCTAAATGGCCCTGGCTTCATCACATGCATCAAGGCCCTTGAACAAGAAATCATTAGCAATTTCTTACACATTTCATAACACAGATCTGCATACCTCCCTGGATGAAAAAGCTCAGGATATTTAATTCTTTAGGTATAACAGTAGCTGCCTCCCCTTCCCCAGCCATGCTTTAGGTACACCCACCTCAGTGGGACTTGACTGGGGCACAAGACTTCAGTCCTGAGAGGATGGAAAGAAACTCACATCTCAATTATGTGATGACAAGAGCTACACCTGTTTTCCACCCCCTCCCCCCCACACACACCTTTTTTTTTATTAAAGACAGCTTTATTTTAGCTGCTTTATTTCATTCCACAACTGCAGGGTGCCATGCTGATGCATGCCATGCATCATAAATAGATTATTCATTCCTATATAGTGTTGGCTTCTTAAGTGGCATCTGCAGCTTGCCAGACCAACTGTTAAATGGAGCTCCTTAGGAACCATTAGGTCTTTTAGAAATATTTAGGACATTTTAAGAGCTTTGTTATTTAGCTTCTAATGGTTCCATGAGGACCATTAAATCCATCAGGTAAATAGGGCTTCAGAATTATTATTTTTTAACCACACATTAGTGGTTCTTAATGACTACAAAGATGCTGTTACACTCCATTGAGTATGCTCTTACTGCATGTTGATATGCACAGTAAAACCCATGCAAATAAGTGTGTATTTACCCATTTTGAATGTTGTCTGCTTGTGGAGTTAAAAGACCATTTAATGTGTTTCCTAAAATAATCAAAATTGTATAATTAGGCCAAGTTCAAGAGTAACCATTTTAAATGGGCATATTAAGTAAATTTGTTTCCACTGTCCCAAAATCCTTCGCTAAATATGAGCAGTACTTACATAAATAGGCTATAATTGTTTTTCCTTTGTCATAGCCTACCAACAGCACACAAAATTCCTTCTGTCCTGTAATTAATTAGGACCTCAACTCTATCTTCACAGACATTAGGGCAGTTTGAGTTCAGCTGATCGGGGTGCACAGGGAATATCCAGACAGAAGCAACCGCTGCCTGTCCTGAGCCCAAACCAATGAACTCAGAAGAAATGACGAATTCCCTCAGATTAAAAGCCAACCGCAGCTTTACTCTATTCCCAAAGTGATTGAATAAAACACCCTAAAGAAAAGAGAGGGGAAAAAATTAAAGCCAAAAGCAACAACGCGTGTTCACTGGCACAGGATCCATGTGGACTGAACACACAGGGAGAGGGAAGAGCCCGAGGGAAGAAGCCACAAACACTGAGAGCTAATTAGGAAATTCAGTCTGCCATCAAATGTTGAAATTCCAGTGTAGTGTGCATACAACTATAGAGAGAGCTGTAAGAAAAGGTCAATAGCACAAAACCCCCCAATGATCTAATGGATAATAATTTGTATATTAAGAAAATTTTGTTTTCAATCATTTCCTCAAGTCAGTAACTGTCCAAAGTCAGAACGCACAGTGGTTCAGTCCAGGTTTGTAGCAGATGGGATTGCCAATTATTTGCCTACAATGACAACTGCAGTACAGACATGCCACAAATTCAAAGTAGTGCACATTTTTCTGGTCCTGCCATTAATCAAAAATCACTCTGCAGTTTGACCTTTTGTTGAAATACCACCACTCTATTTAATAGGGTGCTTAGTAGACATAAAAATATTGAATACATAAAATACTGTGGATGTGGAGAATATCAGATATAATATATAAATTTATAGTTGTCATCTATTATATTTACATATTTGAGATTTACATAATCAATTTTTCCTATACTTACATAGTCTTTATATAGCAATAGAGACCAAAATTATATAATAAATAATGTAACTATATACAATAAAGAACAAAATTCCAGGTTTGTCCAAATGAAACACAAACACTTGTGTGGACACAGCTTTCCTTTGCTTTTTGCTCAGAATGAACTCTCAATATCTCAATGCAAGTGCCCTTTCAAAACAGATCCAGTTCTAACTCCCTGCACTGCATCTGCATTAAAAACACTTAGAAATTTCTTAAAAACTCTGTAGGCAAATTTTATACACTTTGCGCAGGACAATCATCCAGATTTAGTTGTGCTCACAAAATCATTCTCACCAAAAAACCCACCATGTGACTGAAAACAGATCCATGAAGTTCAGTAACTGGAGGATTTGGCACTCAGTTGATTAATAAGGACATGAATAGACACATGAAACTTCTGCCTGTGGATGGGTGAAGCCAGAGAGGCCCTGCAGCAGAATTGTCCTTCCTTATATGATCTCAATCTGTTTCTCATTGATTTTTTTTTTTTACACAGCACTAAGTTTTAATTAGCTTTAGTTATAGCAACAACTACTTCAAAATGCCTTGAATTGATCAGACATAAGCATTTCCTGCTAGGTAGAAATTAAAAAGATATTTCTTCCAATATCACAATTAAGAAATGCCTTTCTCTTTGCAAAAGTATAAATAAAAAGGTTGTAATGTTCCACTGGCTATTTTGTTCATTTGGAAGGTCATTAGGACATCATCTCTCAAAAAGGTGAGCTAAGGAGGAGAAGTTTCTCTGTGTTAACACACATGCACAGCTCTAGGTATCTTTGCTGACTTGTTATAAATACAAGAAGACACTACACTTCCAGGAACTGAAAATATAAAATACCCAAAATATAATCCAATATACAAAAACAAAACGAGATCTATAGATAAAGCTTTTGAAATCAAAGTTGGCACAGTAGGCAAGAGAATTCTGTTTTGTGTTATTGCATGAGGTAACACCTTCAAAAAGCTCTTTCATCAGGCTGGGTTTGGTTTCTGGAATTACCTCCTGCTTTAAGTTCCTTCTTTTTCATAGGTGTTCTCCCTCCTGCTTTCCCCCTGGGAAGCACAGTGGGCTCTCTCCTAAAACTTCACACCTTGGACAAGGAGCACAGAACAAAGAGCAGATTTGTTTTCCTCGAGGTTTTGCTGACACCCTTTGAAAGCTGCAGTTCTGTGAGAACATTTCTCTACTGCTTTGAGACAGAGACCTGACCTGACAGCGCAACCCCCTGAGACCATCAGATCACTGCAGTTGCTCGAGTCTGAAACTGTCCCTAAAGTTGGTAGCAGTTGAGTTCATACCACAAGCCATTCTAAAGGCCAATTTTACATTTGCATTCCTGTACTCTGACATGCAAAAAATGAAAAGACTAGGGTGTCAGCTCTGTGCAGCTTAAGGACAGCTGCCTAAACACCTTCACTCTTCACAATGGTTCCCTAAAAGGACATTTTCCTCCTCCAGTTTGGTGGGAAACACTAGTATGTGATTTTTTCCCAGACATACTTGTTCAACAGTAGTCTGATGCTTACAAACTTACAATTTCCTGAATCTCTTCAAAAATCTCCATTTTAAAAGCCTCAGAATCTCTCTTCCATAATGTTATCTAAAAAAGAACAACACCAAACTGGCACTGTAGACATTTCACACCATTTCAAAGCACTCGACTGGAAGTCTCCCCCAGCTCTGAACTCTGGGTAGTGAATGAGGTGTATCCTGAGAGAAATATTGTGGAATGGATGCTAGAGATCAATCACTTCAAAGAAACACAGTCATTTGGGACAGTATATTTTTCCTGGGTAGAACGCAACTCTGCTGGAAAACAGCTTTGTGCACAATGTACATTCATATGCAAAAGTTCATTTATAACATACCTCAGGAGATGCTGGAGCTTGCATGTGGTTATTTAAATAGTTCAGGGACTTGGCAAGAGAGATTTACTCTCACTCTCCACACATTTTATTATGGAAGGTTTATCATCAATATTAAAGTTTAATTCCCCCAAAGCAGTGCATTAATACATTCATAACTTTAATACCTAGAGCTTTGTGCCCACCTTCATCATATATTGAACACAATTGTCAGACTGCAGTCCCATGCTTTCATGTCCTCCTTTTTCATAATAAAGGGATTTCAGAAACATTTCAAAAGCAGAGTCATTTTGATGCACTACTTTTTGCCTAATTTTAAATGTCTGCCATGCAGAAAATTGAGTTTTATGGTTTTCAGAGTAAAAACAAAGACTGAAGACCCCAGCTCTCACAGCTCCTTCTTTCCAAGCAATTCTGCTAATCACATACGGACTTTTTGGTACATTTATTGTTTATTACTTGCCCCTAAATCCTGCTCTCAAGGTCACCCATCATCATTTGGGTTTTATGTGCTTTCATTATTTACAAGTCATCAATTGCCTCATGTAATAAACTTAACATTGGGAGTCATTTATCATTAAAGACAAGTCCACTATTCCAAGTACTGTAACTACTTTCAACAGGCCAGTGCCTGTCCTGAGAGTGTGTTTCATACACACCAAGGGACTAGGAAGAGGAAATCAGCTGTTTTATTAAGGAGCTAATTAGCATAATGGCACATAACATTTTTCCTGATGTGTTCTGAGCACTGAAAGGAAGGGGCATCCAAGGACACTGATTCCAGCCAGCACAATAAGGGAGTAAGGAGGGACATCAAAAGTAAAAGGGGAAAAATACTGCAGTTGCAATGCAAGGAAACAAACAGCAGCCTTATTACAGGGGGAAAATCAAAAGTTCTCCCACAGGCATTATGATTTGTCAGAATTGCTGCTGCTCCTTCTCTGACACCATGGCATACACAGAGAAAGAAGGGGGGAATCAGAGATCATCAGGAGAGCGTTAAAATTGCCTTTTAGTATCCAGGACAGGACACACCAAGAACCAGCACAGCCCCAGCCACAAAAACCCCCAACTGTCTGTGAGTGAAACTTTAATTCAATATATAATTCAATTTGGCTTCTGCTGCTTATAATTGCTTCAGTCCTCGAGAACAGCTGGCAGGCACCAAGACAAAACCCATAGTTAGGACACCACCAGAGAGAGGTTTAATTATTTTTTAGAATCTTTGTATTTTATTTAGCTTCTGCTGCCATCTACAGTAATCATCACAAATCTGCACGAGAACCAGGGACATCACAAGGAGCAACAAAATAAACCTTCAGCACAGTAACAAGCTGGGCTAGAAAGGCCCCAGGGGATTCCACTGTCACTGCAAGATCTAATCAACCTTCTTTGTAGGTAAACTTTCTCACTCGGTTGGGGCCCAAAAATTCATTTACAGCCATTCATCAGCTCTGTAAATGAATTAACTCACCCACATAGCACAGATACAAGCACAGACTTCATGAGTTTGTGTGCATGAACAAGGCAGAGGTGCTGGCTACAGCCTCATCACAGCTTTAATTTCTCCCTGTGAGTTTATCACACAGGCACTGACAAGCTCAATTCACTGTCTCGTTTTTCCATGTGGTCACATCACAAAAATGTGGACACCATAAGGAATCAGTTTGTTAATCTGCTCCCAAAGAGCCTTGTGTAATCAAAATATTTTTCATTAGCCATCTTAATTAATAGCATTTTCACATTGCAGATAGCACCAAGTATTGCTGCACTTCTTCAGAAACCTGTGCATCTAATAAAACCTGTCTGTGGCATCAAGCAATAAGCACAAGGCTCACTAGAAATGTTTGCAGGATGAAAAACTCTATTTTAATGTTAAAACTAATTTAGTTTTAAGTAATTTGGAGCCATTAGACCTTAGAGCCCAGCTTAGATTTTCAGCAGCTAATGCATGATTTCTCCTTCCTTGGGTCTCCATCGGTGTTCCCACTGTGATTGTCATCTCAGTTTTGTCAGTGCTCTGGGGCAGCATCCGAACCAGCATAAACCCTAAATTCTAATTTCTAAATATACAGAGTCAAATCCATTGTTTTCTCCTGTGCTTTCTAATTTTGGGGAAGTTTTGCTCCCCCAAAGTTTGCAGACTCCTGCTGCCTGACTGCATAATGACACCTGTGGTTGTTAGTCTCAAAATAAGCTTTGCTGGCTCTCTGAGGGGTAACCTACTCAACGAGCTACGTTTCCAGCTACACAGTTCATTAAGAATGGCCTCTAATGCAACTTTACACCATTCTTACTCCACTGAGTAAGACCAGGCTCCAACTCACTTATCACAGCAATGGAGAGCATGATTATCACCGTGTCAGAACTGTCTAGTGAGTGTCTTTGAAATCCAGTGTTCTCAGAAGAACCTCAAAAAGTTACCCAACACATTACTGGAAAACAGATTTTCTTTACTTTTCCAATTCTGTGACAAGGATTATCTAGTACAAGTACAGAAAATATTCCTGAGGATTTAACAAAGGCAGTTTAGCTTTTTTTGTTGTTGTTTTCATAAAACTTTTCAAAACTTTTTATTAGGTACTTAATAATTAGGTATTGCTAGAAGGATAAAGCATTGAAATATTTGTTGATTTAGACTTCTGCCATGACACTATCTACTGAAAAATATTCAGCGTATCAAGCTGGACTGTGAAACCTGATGTAAGCCCTAACAAAATCATCCGAAGATCAGCAAATGCTGATGCCAAAGCAGACACATCTACCTGTTAGTACACAGGGAGACTGTTACTGCATGAGTGAGCAACAGTGGAACTTGGGTTGTTTTTGCAGTACATTTTTCTCTATTTTTGATTGCCAAAGACCACAACAACATCAGGGACATGATGTGTGGATTCCTTTCTGGCCTGTCCAGTTGTGGTCCAAATCAACTCTTCCCCAGCACACAAGGCTTATTACTGCAATCAGAGGTGTTCTGACCAGTGCAGACCAGAAACAGCTTCAAAGAGTTCCATTTTTACCTTTCCTTCTTCCAGCAACCACCCAATTACCTTGAACAACCTGGTAACAAACCAGCCCCAGTGCATACCAGTCAGTAGAGATACTGCAAATACTAAAAAAGCTCCATGCTGTTCTCCCTTCTATTTAAATAAGCCAATATATAAAGCAAATAAAGAGAAAACTAACCTAAGAAGAGAGTAATGTAAAACAGTCTCAGAAAATAGCTGTTCTGGTGACCAGAAAAGTGAACCTTACCTACACAAAACACCATAATTCCTACACAAATAGGATTATGCCCAACACTTCTCCTTTGCATAAAATCCAGACTCTGAATTTTTGCACAACTGCTGGCAATGGTCTCAGAGCTGACCCTGAGGTGCTTTTCCCTACTTGCTGTGCCCAGAGCACCCCAAGGATGCAGACTGCCTTTGAGCCAAGGAACTGTACTGCCAACAGCCCGCTGCAGTCTGCATATGGAACCCTGGAACCCAGAGGAAAAGCTTCTTACAGCCAAGTTAGGGTTTGTTGTTGTTTTTTAATGCAGGGAAGTTGTATTAACAGAGCTAAAATCTGTAGGCTAGAAAAAAGATGCAGTAAATCTATCAAAGCTATTCATTGTCTCATCTGTTTGCACATTTTGGCAAATTTTGTATATTCATCTATTTTAGAGTCCCATCATTAAAATGTCCCATGAACTATGGATAAAAGCTTCAGACCTAAATTAAAAGTGTTTACACTGTGGAACACCTATTACAAGTCAGTCTGTGCAAACTGGCAAACAAGCTTCTCCAAATTACATTTGAAAACCAACACAAATCATTTCACACCACCAGTGAGTACACCAGCAGTCAAAAGGATAGGTAAAACTTCTTTCCCAGCTATGTTTATGAACATTTCCATCATCCTGTATAGTAAGCTATTTCCCAATTAAAAAATATTATTAAATATCAAATGAGAAAGTGACATGAGTGAAAAGTGCAGCTACTTAAAGTCTTAATAAGAGAATTTTTTCCTATACAGCATTATTACACAGCTGCAGACGTTACTTACTTCTTCACAGAGTACTGGATATCCAAAGAACCTATTGTTGATAGACAGTGAAGTGTAGGACATTAAAAAAAATCAATGGGCTGCAGTCTTTTTATTGCAGAACAAATAAGTTAAAGAAGACTTTTGCAGTTTGGGTTTATTGTAATTGAAACCATCATTATAAACTTGTGACATACTCCAGAGGTGCAAATTACCAGTGCATTGACACATGCAACAAACCCCACCATTAATGACATCAATACATGGTCCTGTAATAGAACTAATAAACTATTTTATTTCTTGGAAAAACACCTTAAAATGTTCAAATAAAGAAGGTGGGGAGAAAGAAGCTTGACTGTTTTTGAAGTGCTACTCTGATACTTGGAAAGTCTAACTAATTAGTGATTCTGTCTTCCATCCCCCACACAGCTAATTAAGTAATTCCACCCAGTTTGGTTTCCATTTGTAGAACAGGAATAATGCTTTACCCTGCTTTTCCTTGAGCATCCACTTTGTGATCAACTCACCTAAACAACTTTTTATGAGGCTTTTATAGAGCATTTCCTACAATAGGTTTGCTGCCTTTGCAAATGAAGAGCATGGCAAGGGTGCCTCCTGCACACTGCTTTGTTTCTGAAACAGCTGACAAAAA
>JAWWEU010000034.1:3319776-3406197 GCA_035583155.1 Acropternis orthonyx | reverse complement strand
TTGCTGCCTTTGCAAATGAAGAGCATGGCAAGGGTGCCTCCTGCACACTGCTTTGTTTCTGAAACAGCTGACAAAAATCCTCAGAGTTGGACATCTCCAATGTGCTGAAAATACCAGAATTTTAAGAGCCTGTTTTCATGCAGCCACACAGCGAAAAACAGCACTACTGAAGAAGGAAGTACCTTGAAGTGGTAAGTTACTTGCAAATCTTTTGCAACTCCAGATCAAATTAAAGATCATATTAAAATTAAAACCAAGTTAAAATAAAACTGTGCTAAGATGATATCACAAGAAATAGTCTACATTCTGCATCTGATAAATGCTGGAATCTGATTTCAGAGATGCCCTCTGAGCTCCAGGAAAGTGAGTGGCTGTGCCAGGCTGGCTCTGCTCGGGGCACAGCCACACACAGAGAGTACAGGAAAAGTTTTCAGTCAATATATTGAATATATTTAAGATGCACCCAAAAACAAAAACAAAAAAACAGCACTGCAACAGTTTTGAACAGGTTAAAACCCAAGCAAACAAAAAGAAACACGAAACAGTCAATTGTCCCCTTGTTACATCAAACAGTGCACAGAAACCATCAGACAGGGTTCCATTTCCAAGGGCTGTGCAAGCAGTGAATGTTGCACCACGTGGGTGGTATTTCAGCTGCAGAGCAGCCACTGCTGAGCAGTGACCAGGGGGGTGACAAAGTGAGGACACCCCTCGGTGCCCTGCAGACCTGGTGCACTGTCAGTGCCCTGAAAGCACCAAAAAGGCAGAGCAGGTGTTTGATACAGGAACATCCCCTGCCCTGCCCCTCTGCCCCGCAGGCAGTGCCCAGGGTGCTGCCAATGCCCCCAGGAGCCATGAGCAGCAGTGACAGGCAGCCTGCCCACATCACACCTTCTCTGCCATTTCTCACATTCAGTCCTGTCTAAATATTGTCCAGAACTGAAGCTCCACATGCAGCACTGCAACAGGTTTGATCCAAGTGATTTATTTTGCCAGACTGACAGTTTTACCTGACTTAGCTAATCAGTTTTACTGTAACTTGTCATTCATGAGAAACGAAAGAGTTCTGTGATAGTTTGACTGGCTAAACCTGCCTGCCAAGTGTTTTAGAAAATGAACTTTTCAACTTACCACCAATCTGGATCAACTGAGGGCAACTGAGTTTTAGTGGCCTTCACAAGTAATACTGAGGGACCAGAAGTCTGGTTTAAGATATTTAGCACCAGGAGTTAGAATGGCACATAGTACTCCTCTGCCTATACAAAATTGGAAAACTCTTGGAAACAGTAGTTATTTTGGGTACTTGAGCTACTTTCAAGGTATCCTATTTCAGAATCAAATGGTTCATTTTACAAAAATTAAGATGACTTATAGCAGTGGAAGTAAAAAACCCCAAGGGCAGCCAGAAATCATCAGAAGCCTTAAACAACTTCAATAAGTGCCCCTGATCAGAGTGAAAATAAACAGTGGCAAAACCACATCAGAAGCACTCCTTAGCAGGGTTTGGGGGCCAGGGAGGAAGGCAAGGTGGGGGAGAGGAGGATGAGGTGTAGCTTCTCATGCTCATAATTAACACCATTAATTAGAGCAAAACAACTGCTGATAGCAAAATAAGACTGATTGCTTAAAACATCCAAAACCTTTGCTTTATTCCCTTTGGCTTTTTGATAAAGTAGCAGTTCCTTCTGAAACCAATATCAGTACTCAGAAGAATTGATATTCTGTGCACACTCTATAGGCCACTGAGTATTGCTTCTGTTGCAACCTCCAGTAATACATGTGCTGAATGCTTTAGATTTAAAATAATATGAGAAGAGCAGATATCCTTAGCAGGCAAGGCTTGATCCTGGAACACAGGGGGGTGGAAGTGAAGAGTGGCACATTTTGTCTTGGCTGCCAAATATTCACACACAACTGCAGCTCTGTGCTAAGTGCAGCTCATTACTTGGGGAAGAGTAGAAGAAAACAGAAATTCTTCAGTCAGTTGCCTGTATTCCCAGTATTCCCCAGGAAGTTACTGTAGATATGACATAGAACAGAGTGCCAGTTTCCACAGGGACAGGAATGTAAATGGTTTGGGGAATTTTAACCCATCAACAGCATCATTAAAACTCAAACACAGATAAATAGTGAGTAGCTGTACCAAATTTGTGCATTTGGGGAAAACTATTTCAGACACAATTATCTATACAGAAAACCCAAAGTACATAATACAAATTTCAAAAGATAATGTGTCTGATTAAACATAAGATACAAAAAATACTCAAGTTATACCTACAATGGGCTTTCCCTCACGTCACCACATTCAAGCATCACCCCCTTCTCTAGAGTGCATTGAGACCAAGGAGCAGAGTTTTCACACCTTCTGTGGGCTTCTGGTCACACTGGTGACCAAAGGAGCATTCCCTAAAGACTGATCCATGCTTAGCAGCTCCTGCTGAGCTCTGGGCTTCAGCCTTAAAGGAAATACAACCAACCCTAAAGGTACTATCCCAGCCTTCAGAATGGCCTGAAGCAGCATAGTTGGACTCAGCACAGAAAAGCTTTTGGAAACCATGAGTTATGGACCATAAATTTAGGTAAAAAATTGATGTAAATTATGGAGGTAAAGAGGTGAGATACCTGATGGTTGAGAGGAAGAAATTTATTCCTGACAAGTACAACAATGAGAGGTGATCAAAGACCCTTCCAGCCCAGGGGGGATCTTTCAATTACTCCAGTGGCCACAGGACTGGACTGACAAGGAACCACCAACCAAGTGCAGGCAGGACTAAAATGAACAGAAGAGGCTCCAGAGGCATCTCTGTTTCCATAAACAGCCAAAATTTTCTGGCAAATTCCTTCCAAGTAGCCTGCAGACCCCATGTGGGTACATGCCTTGTATACCTGCCTCCTGTCTTTACAGTCCCTGGTGGCACTTTGTGCCAAAAGCCATCCCAATGGCATCCCACAGCAGCAAACAGGACAGGCATTGCTTCTAACACAGGCAAATCAGAGACTTTTTTTTCTGACTCCGATTAAAGCTTAAAAATAACTCCTGGGAGAGTAAAATTTCACGTACATGTGTCAGTCATTGGAAATGATGAGTCAAAGGTCAAACCCAGCTTCCCCAGAGGAGCAGGGGTGGAAAGGGCAACAACTCAAAATGATTTGTTACCCAAGTGCCTCAGGAGTTGGGGCTGTCCCTGACCAGAGCACAGCTCATCAAAGCTAACCAAGGTAAAAGGATCTTCATGCACATCTGGAGAACTAATTGCTTTACAGCTTTTCATACAAGATGAGCACCAAGGATGAGAGAGAGACCTAAAAAAGGAGGTGCTGGTGGGTACTGAACTTTTCTTCTATGAACAATTAAATTAGCTCTAATATAACATACAAAATTCCTGCTTTTAAGTTGGTTTGAGAAGATGCAGAACAAGCCTATGATTAATTTTTCCATTTTCAATGTAACATCTCCAATCAGAAAGATTCCCTGACACAGCTGAGAACAGGGAGACAGCAATTTCCCATTCTGTATCATGCCCTGACAGCAAGATGACACTACTTTAAAAGTACTAAGCAATTTGAAAGGTTTCCAGATAGTACATTTAAATCCCTGCTTTCTGAGCTGAAATGTGCTCATCTTTTGCGCTACATTGAAAGAACAGGAAAATTATTACTCCTTTTATAATTACAAATGTGTTCATTGGGGGGACAGTTAAGGCCATACACTGGGAGCTGCTGAAACATCAGTGGTAGAGCATTAAATAATCATATTGACAGGGTACATTTTTAGGTGTGTTTTGCTACAAGGCATAACACAAGCAGGAAATGTCTTGGTCATCTCCAGCTGCAACAGGGAAGCTGCTCCAGTGGTTCTTTACACCAAAGTTCATTACAAGCAAATGCCAAAACAGTTAATAAAAGATTAGAAACAGTTACAAGGGCATTCCACAGGAAATAGAAGTAATTTTATAGCTACAGCTGCCTTATCACACTAGTCCAAACCCACTTCATAGCCTGTTTTTCCATGCCCTCTTTAGTCACGGCAGCTACAAATGAGATTGGTGATTAATTTCATTTTTGTAGCAGTATAGCAAAGATCCAAGTTCAACAACAAAAAAAAAGGAGGAGCAAATGGGGGAAAACAGTGGAAAACCAGCAAAGATATTGTAATTATGTTCTCCAATAGTGTTACATCTTACATTAGAAGGGATCTCAAATGGCAAGAAGAACATTTTGGAACATTAAACTTTAATGACTGGATCAGACATCGCTGGATCAACAGCGAGCTAAACCTCAGCAGAGACAGAGCCAAGTTGTGCCATTAATCTCCTCAAACAGACACTGTCTTTCACATTCTGCACTTATTACATTTACCTCTCATGTGTGTACATGAAAAGTAACCCAGGAACATCAATCAATGCCAAGACAAAAGCAGATTAAAATCTTCCAGTGTTTCTTTCACCTGAGAGAAGCTGGATTTCACAATGCATGTTTGTGGACTCTGCTTCTGCTTCCTTCCTGCCTGACACTGCAGGTGCTGCCACAGAGCCAGGAGTTTTGCTGCTGCTGCCACAGGAATAAGGACAGGACACAACTCACACGGTCAGTGCTGCAGGTGGAAACTTGTGTTTAGCCTGTAATGCTCAAGTGATAAGTCAGCAAGCTTCATTCACCTGAGCTACACCACTGAGCACAAAAACCATCAGAAAACCAGTCTGCGGAACTCTGCCAGCCTTTCCTCACCATCCACAGAGTCACATAAAGCAGCAGCACCCAAAAGGGTGGCCAAGGACACAGGCAGCATAGGACAAATTGGTTTTATTTGCATAATTGGTTATGATTTAAGGAAAACACATCAGGCATTCCTGCTTCAAATTTAGAATCAACTCAATTTGGTGTTGCAGGCAGCACCACACTGGAAAGAGCAAGTGTTACACCAGAGAGCAAATATATGGTTTGTATTTAGCCTTACCTGGAAGGCTTTGGCGAAGTCAAATGAAATTAGCCAGGACATATCAGAGACAGAGTCACACCCTTTGGTGTTAACACAGCTTTGCAGTGCCTGTGTTTCCTAGGACAATGTGATGGCCAAGTGTCCAAAATTGCTGCTTCCCGGGAATCTGGAGTGTCTGCAGCCTTTGAGTCCTTCAGATATCATAACTAGAATGGCAACTCCTCTTCAGGCCAACACAGGATTAGGAACCAAGTCTGACATGAGCAATCAGTCAGCATCCCACCCTACAGCTGCTCCCAAGGGTGCAGGAGAAGGGTGGGAGGCTTGGGGCACTGCAACAGCTTTGAACATTTTCAGAAAATAAGAAGCATTTCAAGCCACAAATCAGAGGCCAAATGACCTTTGAGTAGTGCCTTTTTGAGAAGCCCTAACCTAATGAAGAGTTGTGGCAATACTCTGCCTGGCTACCAAATCTTACTCTCCAGTGCCATCCAGTCCTCGCAGGAACAAGGTGCCTGCCCTACACCTTGGGTTACAGCACACAGCCAGGCTCCTCCCAGCTGGGTGATTCCAGCTGCAATTCCAGCTGCGGGGTGATGCCAACAATGCTGTCATTAGGATCAGTCCTGCAACTCAACTGGCAAACACCACCCTTTGAGCAAACACCACTTGATCTACAAGGGAAACCAAGCTTTTGTCAAGCTCTTACTTTGTTAAAGAATATTCCAACCATTTTCCTGTTGTAACTAAACAATTCTTTCCTCGAGTACCACTATCACACACAAATGATGGTATTTTAAATCACATATCAATTGACTGTTTAAGGAATTAAATGCTTCTTTTGTGGTGATCTTTCATTGTGACACAGGCAATTATCTTCATGGATGGAAATCTATAGCTCCCAGAACTGCAGGACAATTAGTGAGAACTAATAAAAATCCACTCACACCTTGCTATTGCAGTCATGGATCAAACAATAAACTAACAGTGACTGCCTCTCCTTGGAGAATCGCATCTGCGAGTTCCTGTTCAAAAAAAGCCTGCTAGTTAAATAAAAGATATATTTTATTATCACAATTGGCTCCTGTGTGCCATGCTGAGAATCATTTCACCAAGAAACTCCTTGCTAAGTTTCTGTGTATATTTGGTCCTTGGGGGGGGAGGGGAGGGCAGGGCTGGAAGTAAATATTTCTGATTACCCAGAGTAAATGGATTTGATCCCTGAGATCTGCTTTCTGAACCCTTTAGGACTTAACTTTTAAATTCGGAACTCCAGAAATATCTGAACAGCTCTAGAATGACTAAGGCAGCACAGTTTATGCTCACATATTATATCATTGATTACTTGGGTCAAACTCTTAGTTTCTTGAAATGTGCTCAGGCATGAGAGGATCTGCCCACACACTTCCAGCTCTGACAGTGAACAAGAACAGAGTTGTCCAAAATAGCCAAGTACCTTTTTAAACCCACTGAAAGTTAGTGCTACTCAGGCTCCTGCATGTCCTTCTGAAAACTGTACTACAAAGAAAAACCTACACTAATAACTTGGAGCCTGACCCTGCAGTACTGACTCAGTAAATTCAGAGAAAACTGTACTGAAGATTGCAGAACAGAGTTTTTATATAAAAGAACAGTCACAGAATTTTTTTTCACAACACCACCAGCCAGGAGAGGAACAACAAATATCCCCAAGGGGAACCTTGGCCATGCCATGCAGCTCTTTGGTGTGTCAATGGGGAACATGCTTCCATTTCATGCGGTTCATCTGCAAATACTCCCTTTCTCTGGTTTCTTTGCCCCCATTTCCCATTCTACACAAGTATCCCTGAACTTTCGGACTTTTCTGCCCTCTTTACTCAGTGTGACCCAAATGCAGAGGTGTGGGATAGGTTTGGGAATGCCACTTTGCAGACTCTCCAGTTTCCAACTGCATGACTGGTGAATCTCACCACCTGAACTCGAAGAAGGAGCCAGTAAAGAGCCCAGCAGGATACAAGAAAGTCTCTTTCTCTCCTGGCTTTAATTAATTGCTGTGGCACAGCTCTTGTGTAAAAGCATTAGTAGGAGAACACCTTCATGTGTCTATGTTAAGAACCAGTTAATAACTGTACTGGCTCACAGTGATCAAGATTATTCAACTCTACCGTTTTAGCACTCATAAAACTTACTTTTTGAACACTCAGAATTGGTTTCTAAGGGCCATTTTTTACATCAGTTTTTAGCACTTAAATGCCACAAAAGCTTTCAGCATGAGTAAGCAATGCCATTTAGAAAATCCATTTACTTTGTCTGTACCAGCAGTTGTCCTTCATCCCTTTTTTGTGAACATTTTAGGAAACAAATTCTACTTATGTGGCAACAACCACAGAGAGCAAATAGTGAAGTTAATACCCTCAAGCCTGAGGAGAAGTAGCAATATATTTCAGATAGGCGGGATAACACTCAACTCAATAGCCAGAGCTGTGGCACAGAGAGGTCTTTATCCAGAGATTTATCCACAACTTCTACCACACACCTGATCAATGCAAATATGAGGACATAACATGCAATGCCATGCTTTAACTGATTTATTTGGATCTACCTTTTTCTTCCAGGAGTATTGTTTAAAACTTCCTAATCCTGCCTCTTTCCCCTAATCTGACAGTCCCAAATCAAAAGTCACTCAAGTAGCTTTGAGGCTTTCACTCAACAGTGATTTAATTCATAAGACTAAAATGCTTTTTAGCTTCTAGTTTTATGGGCATCCCTGGAGACAAAAGCTTGCTCAAACTGACTTTTAGTCATTTTTGATAGTTTGGTAGCAGAACATTATGTAAATACCACCATCAGTAAAATTACCCTAATCAAAAGTGAGAATGTTGTTAAATTTATCACTAATAAATACAACAAAAATACTACTAATTGTTCTATTTTTTCTTGCATAAAGACGTGTTATCTTCAGCTCCAGCAACTGCTTTTGAGACACCACATTCATAACAAACTTAAAGAACTGCACTACCAGCCCCTCCTTTCTTTCATCTCAGTATTTTGCTTCTAATTCCCATCCGAACTCTGTGTTTCTCTTCTCTCCTATTCCACTGTTTTCCTCCGTATTCCGTAGACCAGGTAAGGAAAGCCTTCCCACCGAGTAGGAACCCGCAAGACTGGGCAGGAAGCGCCGGGGATTTCTCAGTCGCTTGTGGGGCCAGGCTGGGAGCGGCGGGATGGAATGTGCCGGGTGTTATTCCTGCCCTGGTGCCCCCTCGGGGGTCGTTCCCGGCTCCCGGCCCCGCTCCGCCCGCAGAGCCCGCAGCGCCCGGCAGGGGGCGCCTTTGCCTCGGGAACGGCTCCTCTCCCGCCGGGAATCGCGCCGGGATCCCGGGAATAGGGCACGTCCGGGCATCACCCGGCCCTCCCGTACCAGCCACGGCGGTGCCAGCGCTCACCCGCGGGGCTCGTGGGCTCCTTTTGCTCGGAGAGCATCACTTAAAACCCGCCAGGTTCGCTCTACGCGGTGAAATCCCCAGCTTTTCCCTCCCTGGCACTACCCATAAAGAGCCGACAGCTCAGCAGAAATCCGTTTAGAGAAAATTCTGGGAACATAGTATTACTGTTTTCTTCACTTCTCTCTGCTTCGGAGTTTTACATGATAGGTTTTTCTATTTTATTTTTTTAAGGAATGCACGGGTTTCTGGGTTTTTACTTACACATAAAGTTACTCTGTGATAATAATTTCTTGCACAGCCTTCACCATGACACAGATGGAACAAAATTTTCCCAGTATGGCAGAGGGGAAACAACTTTTCCTCTCAAAGGGTTTAACTCTGAGATCACTGCCTTCTGGACCAAAATTCTGGGGAAACACCCTTAGACACTTAACAGACCTCAAGATTCCCTAAGTTCTACCCCTAAGAATGTTCAGGAATGCAGGACTAAGCACAAGGGAGAACCAGTTAAAAGGGATGAAAGGATATGTAGGGAATAAAGGGATTAAACTGAGCAGGGTGTTTGGAAGGAAAATCATTAGGAGCGATCACCAGGCACAACGCAACTGAGAGTTAAGCTTCAGGATATATTCCAAAAGGATTTTGTATTCCAGACACAATCTTCTAGACCTGCATATTTGAATTCTACACTAGTCCAACATAAATAACAAGGTTCTGCTGCATTCCGGAGTGAATTAAAGATGGTCCTGGTACATTAACAGGCTCATGGCATCATGTGCTGCTGTCCTGCGTTCAGCTCATGGACACAGCCCTGCAGAGAGCCCTCTCTGTCAGCTCCAAGGAGGAGCAACCCCACTTCAGGAGGCATAGAACAGGCTTGAGCATCTCAGTTTCAAACCATGAGTGAAATTATCCCAGTCAGGGGATGCCTATCCTGCTGCACATGCATAACTCAGCCTTGCCTCTGTTCTGGGAATTTGGGTATATCCATCATCCAGCCCATTTCGAGCTCTTAAAGAACACCTTTGTATTCTAGGAAGCTATTCCCTGCATTTCTCTGGGTGCCAGCTACACTGGGCTTAATCCATCACATTTGTAGCCGTCTCCTGCCAAGAAGCAAATACTTCATTGAGTATTTTATAGCTCTTGCATTTTGCGGAGACAAACTGTGACTACCTAGATCAGAATAAATAATAGCAATAAAAATAAAGACCTCAGAGGTTTGATTTTTCTTAAGCATATCCAAACCCTTTGACTTGAAAATAAGACATGACTACAAGGCATGTGCCTGTCATCTACACTGCAGGAACCTACCTAATACCAGTCCCTGGTAAATTATTCTCTTTTATTGTAAGTCAGGAAAATAAACTGGTTGCATTTACAACAGAACTCCATTGTGAAAATAAATAATTGCTCTATTCAGTAAGTGTTACACTGAATCAAAAGGTCTGGGGTAGAGGTTACGTTGGGAAAAAAGTGAAGAAAATACACAGTGAAAATTGCATTTCATAGACAATCTGCAGTTTTTGGGTTGGTTACCCATGAGCAATACACCTGGTGTACATGAGTAAAAGAGTAGAGAGATTAGTGGTAAAATGAACAGTTTTAAAAAATGGGAAATATTCCAGAATCCTATGCCACTATGTTAACATCAAATCCAACAATTTCAGTGTTATAGTGAAGTTCTTGAAACACCTAGAAAAGTGATTTGAACAAACTAAGGAAAATATAGTATCAGAACGCTTTCCTATCTCCAGCTTCCACAGACTGCCTTGTTCATCTGCAATAAAAAAAGGGAACTTCAACACCTTCACCCTTGGCTGGTCACTTCTCCCAGCCTTATCCCTCTTTGTTCCAAACAAGTAACATCAAATAAGCATCACTACAAGCCAACGAAAGCAGCCGCACAGAGGGAGCCAGCTGGACCAAGAGAATTCATTCCTGCTGGCACAGGAGAGCTGCAGCTTCCCTTGTGGCAGCAGAGCAAACTTTGTACTTCCCAATGCCCTTCAGTGACACAGAATCTCAACAGACTTATTTCCAACCCACACGAGTCTATCTGAAAGGGTTTTCTAACAATTCTGTGATATGTGGAGCTCCTGCTTTAGATCTAGGCATAAACTGATTGGAACAGTTGCCTCCTCCTCCCAATCTAACAAGCACTCTGCATTTCAAGCTATCACCTTCTACAGGGTTAGTGCTTTGTTAATTAAGTAAACTCCATCATTTCTGCTGTCAAGGAGGATAATCTTTGACAGTCCTGCAACTGTTCTGAAGATGAACACCTCAGAGCCCAGTCAAGAAGAACACAGCTAAAATTTGGATTTGGAATTGCCTGCGATTTGCAACTGCAGGACAACATACACTGGCCAAAAGTTTCAGACCCATGAAATAACTGGAGGACTGTTGTGGGACATGTGGAGAGCAAACTGCTCAAAGACAAACAAGTGAGTACTAGTGAAAGGCTGGTGCTGGGGGGAATGAGACAGAGGGGAAAAAAACAATAAAGACCATGTTGAGTCAGAAACAAACCACATTTTTACTGCCTTTCATCCCTGATAACTCAACCAGACCAAAAAAAAAAAAAAAAAAAAAGGCTGGGATCTTAAAACTCTGTTCCGCAACGATTTCAGTAGCTTAGACAGCAGACTCAGAGCAACCTCGATATACAAAAGCCCACAAACTATCTACCACAAAGATCAAAATAAAATGTATTGCTTCTAGAAGTATACAGTAATATCAGCTCTTGGTCACACACCTTTTACACAAGTTAAATATAGCTATACCCATAGCACTCCCAAATATTCATGTGTACTCCATGCACAACCATAGGCAGCATCAGGGAATAAAAACTGGAACCACTCACACCAGAAGTGCCAGGACATTGCAGCAAATGAGGCTTTAGAATTAGCACCTCTTACTACTGGGACACACCAGAAGAACCCTGATTGCACCTGATACAATATTAGAACCACTGGATTTAACAGGTGGACATTGTGTCCAAAAATTCCTGACTAGTTTTTACAAACTTCACAAGGATAAACGTGACCAGGAAAAATAGTGAAATCTTTACTCCAGTCCTGATTTAGATCGAGATTTGTATTTAGAAGCTAAAATATTTTCATTCCAGACATACTGTCTGCATTACCAGTTCTAACAGCTCATAAAAGGAACATTCATAATCAATTATTACAGAGTTAGAGCTGCATTTTAGCAATAAACTGTCTAACAGGAAATATTTTCTTCATAATGGCAACAATGTCATCTTTTATAGCCTTTATCCCATCAATGACAAAGTGCTTCAGTCTCCAAAATGGGTGAAAGGAAGAGCCAAGTTTTAAGAATGGAATTATTCTTTGTTAGGATTCTTCTTCACTTAAATAGTTCAACTTAAGTGTCCAGTTAAATCCCCCACAACACAGTCAATGTTATTTCAACCCTTTTAGCACTTGGAGTCAGATAAACAGAATTGATGACTTCCTCAGTCCCCAAGAATGATGTCAAAACCTAAGCCACAGATACCTGGTCTCTATTTCAGCATCCTGTGGACACCTTATGTGGCCAAGGAAAAGCCACTCTCACCTCTGGGCCCCGCGTTCTCAGTATGGAAAAAGATTCAGTATGTACAAGTCTATTAACAGTTACATAATGACTGACTATTGTTACAAGAACAGTAGAAACCTTCTGTTAAAATATATCTACTAAATGCTCTTTTATGTTATATACACTATGTAAAAGTATAAAAATCAAACTAAAACTAAAAACACTACTCAGCATTTCCAGTTTCCCACTGACACAAAAGTGTCAGCAAAATGTTGGCCATGGATTCAGGAAGTGGCAACACGTGCTGATAAAACACATGATGATCAGCACCTTGCAATGTTGTTCTTGATCCATGGAAAAAAGAACATCAGTTATGATTGCTATTTAGTCACGGTTTTCCTTAATTAGAGCCTCCCTCTCCCTGCTGGAACAATGTTCATTGCTAGCATTTACCTGATGCAATCCCATATTCCAATCCCAACCACCCGGAAAAACTTAACAAAAATGATTCTACAGTTCTAGAACCATGCTTTCAAAAAACATTCCCTTTGAGAAGGGGAATTGTTGTCTTATCTCAAAATTTGTAGAATACACTGACTTCTAGGACTGGATGTACAATAGACTCTTCTATATCATTATGAGTTATTCCCTCATAGTCAGGCTCAAGAGAGTATAATTAAATTAAAAAATTAGACATAAGAGGAATTTTTTTTCAGAGAGGTTGTTACAGGTGCATTCTGCAACAAAGATCTCCTTAGCATAATGCAGTAACTATTTGATTGCCAAGTGCATTAGTAAGTCAGTGAAAAAGCTTTTCATAAGAAACTGTTTTATTGATCCTACAAATTCCATGAATAATGCTGCATATTCTTTAGTACCCTCTACTCCTATCTGCACTATGCAATATGTAATTTTTCTCATATTTGTGTAATACTTCTTATCCAACATGACACTTCCAAAACCTTCACAGGGTTCTTTTGGCATACCAGGGTCTCAAACTATTCACAGGGATAGATCCAAGTTTGAATTGTTCACAAAGTACTAGCAAAAATGTAATATCTAAGGGATAGCTTTGCAGTAGGACTGCTCCCAGAGGGGTTTTGGTATCTCCACGCCTGGATATTCATTGGATCAAAATTTGATAATACAAGTTGTCCTCTGTAGTCAGCCCTGCTTTGAAGTGCTGTTGTACCTGACAATCCCCACACATCCCTTACAATCCAAATCTATGATTCCATTTTACCTGACATGTCATTGGCCCTCACTTTATAAAACAAACCAACAGCAAGAAAACAAACAAAAAAAAAATCAGGGCACTATGAAAAATTAGCCAATACTGAAAATGGAAATATATCTTCAAACTAAGAAAAAACCCAACACTTATAAAATTCCAAACAGCATCAAGATACAAAGCATTCTGGAAAACCATCCTGGTGGTAATACCTGACAAATGCAGGTTGAAGGCCATCATTCTGAACAGCCAGGAATTTTGTGTGGCACTCTGTCTGACAGTGCTGCACTGCACAGCCTGGGCTAGACAGACTCACTGTGGCTTAGTAATTCAGTTCCATTCAAGTAAGAATCCTAAACATCTCAACTGTCTACTGAAACCTCCTGCATAATACATCAAACTCCCCTCTGAATACCTTCTGGCATTCCCCTCTCTTCATCTTGCCTGGACTCAGGAAGTAACAGGGCATGATAAATAAGTGGATGAATAATAAAATAAATTTTAAAGAGTGTTTGCAGATTTTATAGCAACTCTCCTGCTTGCTTCCTCCTTAAAAAAAAAAAAAAAAAAAAAAAAAAGAGAGAGAGAGACTTCAAGAGAGTTTTGAGCAGAGCTTTTACAAGTTCTGTGGTGACTCAGAAGAGATTCACCCACATGCACTTACACTACACAGCAGTTCAGCTCATCCCAGAACCTGCTCCTGGCTCTCCTGATTTCCGTTTTAGCCTTTCAGCATGCATTAGGTTTCTACAGCTTACAAAATAGAGAGAAACAGCATCAACTTAGACTTTTGGGGCTTTAGCAAACTAAAAAAAAAAAAAAAAAAAAAAAAACAAACCCACAAACTACTTTCAATGCAATTCAGTTCTCTGGATTAAACAATTCTGAGGGCTCCAGGCAAACCTTGGATAGATTGCACTGGGCCCTGGACAGCACCTGGGGCTTGCAGGGACCCACTTGGTGCTGGGGCGGCCCGGGGGGCTGCAGGGCATCTCCCAGCCTTGCACATCACTGCAGCCCCAATGCTGCAGTGCCATTATCCCCCCAGGTCCATAAAATTCAAAGCTGTGTCTCTGTTGAATAAAAGCAGTCTCTCACAGGCTGAAGCAAGTGATTAAATACAAATGTATGTTAAAATATCCCAATTATTACGTGCATAAATCATTTAAAAGCTATTCTCTTTATTTAAGACTTGAGTGCATTCTGTATCCTAGCAAGGCAGTCATTTCCCAGGCAAGTTTTGCCTTGGCTTCCCTTGGATTACCTCTACCCTTTTGCGTGTGTGCCCACCCCCCTCCTGTGCTTCAGTCAAATAAGAACTATTTTCACAGGGTTTTATTTCCACTGATTCATTTCCCCAGAGAAATCATGAGGTGGGCTAAGAAAGAGCACATAGGAAATATTAATTATGAGATGTTAAAAGCCCAAGGAGAAAATTCACACTGGCTACACTAATACAACATGTTCAGGCCCTGCACTTCATTGCACTGCAAACACAGGAACCCAGTGAGAGATCAGGGGACAGTTGTCAGTTCATCCCCACCTGTAACATTTATCAACAATTAGAACTGCATAGAGAGATTTTCCAAGTTAAGCAGCAAACTTAGTCTTTGTTGCTGTAAGTCTCAATGCAAATTGCATGGTTAACCTAAGTGGTCAAAGGTTTCTGAAATAATATTCTTTTTTTGGAGTTTAACACATAAAAAGCAACTGAACCTCTTCATGGGGACACAAAGGCAGCTACACCACGGTCAAACGTAATCTACAGCATTTCTCATGCCTTCCAATAGAGGAACAAGAAGCCAAGTGTTCAGAAAAGCCAATATTCTCTTGACAAATTTGTTCTCTAACGTAATTTAATGACTTGAATACCAACATCCCAGTGTGCAGCATTGTCTGTCCACTCCATAAAGCTCCAATGCCAATGTTAAACGCTACTTGCACATGTGCCCTGCTCAGCTTTCCTGCTGTCTCCCTCCATGGTTTCCAATGCTTTCCCCTCCGTTTATCCAGCTGGGATCTCAGCTGCATCACCCAGAGCTTACTGAGTCCCAAAGCTCTGGGTGTGCTGCCAAGGACTACACAGTGATTTGTCCTGTCACACACACCTGGTCTCTACTTTTCACCTGCCACTCAGAGCAGATTCTATCTCCACTCCATTCAAGTCAGCTCTGAAATCTGAGAGGAAGCAGCTCACTCCAATATGATCCCACCAGGGCTGGCTCATGGCATGCACATGGAGACAGGATTGTCTCTGTCAAACAGAGTTGTCTCTGTCAAACATCCAAATGCCTCCTATGCCTGGATGCCAGTCTGCTGCCACTGGCACAGGGAAGGGGAGAGAGAAGGGACAGGCAGATGAAAACTTCTGGGAAAGAGGAAGCAGAGTTTCCTGCTGCTTGAAAGAGGCAGATTCTTGCCAAGGGATAAGGAGGAGGTTGTTATTGCTGGGAGTAGAAAAACATGGTCCTGGACATGGCTGAACAGCTCTGGATTACCATCCTGGAGACAGTCAGGGTTTTTTTCCCTGCTCTCTCAAATTCTTCTTCTATTAAACTCAGTCATCTTTCACCTGTGCATTGAGGAACTTGGGAGAGCATGACTGAATGCCAAGGGAGATGTGTGGCATGCGTTCCTAGGACCTGGACCAGGAGTTGCAGGAAGGATGTAGACAGACAGCAGTCCATGTGCTCCGATCTGGCTAACCTGAGCACTCGAGCCCGCATCACTCCCTGCAGATTTCTGTATTTGCTCTGCTAATGCCATTTGCCATCTTATCATCCCTTTTCCTGTATGAATCAGGCAGAGCTGTGCCTGACTGCCTTCCTTACACATCCTTATCCTCTCCAAAGTGGCTGGGATCTCAGAAACAGCTAAGGCTGTCCTTGCAGATGCATTCTGAAAACTGAACACAACTTCAGTCATTTGAGGGCCCCACTCCCACAGTTTACACACACACATTACACCGATGAGGATGTGTCAAACTGAAGGTTGCTGGTGTTGCTGTGCCACAAATGTGACCTGAGCAAGCCCCAGGGTTGGAGACTCACTCCTACAGCATTAGGGATGGGACACTTATTTGTTCTAGTGCTTTCTCCCTTTCTGGAAGGAAGCCAAGATAATGTAAATAGAGACTAAGCAGGAGGCTACAGGCTCTCAGCCTAAATCTCCTGAGGACACTGGAGAATTTTAAATTCTTGGTTAACTCCAGGTATGATTGCTTAGGCATGGGGAAAAGCCTGACATTTTATGTCCTTTCCTAGAACAAATCACAGCCTGTCACTAATATAAAATCAATGCCAAACTCAGGACACAAAGGCAGCATATGTCCAGCACACCAGGTTTGGGAACCAGTGTCTACAAGTGCCTCACGAGTGCCACCCAGTGCAATGGGCAACACTTGGGAATGCCTGAGAAAGATTCCAGGGCTAACCATAGCTTATGGATAAGGGACACACAGGACCCACAAAAAAAAAAAAAAAAAAAAAATTCAAATTACTTTATACAATGAGAACAACTTGACGAATCACAATGAACAACTTCCTGCACTTCCACATTTTACTTTAGTAATGCCCATTTCAAAGCTATATACAAGAAACACTAATACCCCAAACACCCACCTTGTCTAATGAAGGCTAAATGTAATAATTTCCCTTTATTAAATACTGACACATTTGGCTTATTCAAGTCCTGTATCTCCAAAATAAGTGTTTGCTCATTAGGGAAAAGAGGCCAAAGCACACTGATCACTGTACTACATGGCTACACTCTGTCTGCCCAATAGGGTTTTCTTCTAGCTAGTACTGTAAAATATCAATTTCACCACAGCAAAGTTTCAAGCTGCTAGTGAAAAGAGTATAGTATCACCTCAAAAAAAAAAAAGAAAACCAACAAAAGAAAAAGGGCTTGGATCTCCTGCGACAAGCAATCAGAGTGGTAACTCATTAATTGCACATGAATGGGAAGACACGTTTTAGCTGAGAGTGTTGTTACACAAGCAGATACAGCAATAACACACAGCATCTTTAGTTTACAGCTACAGCTCCTATGATGACAGCATGTGTTACTTTAAAAAAAAAATTTTAAAAAAATGGAGGGAACAGACTAGAAATTAAAATGAGAAAGTGGAAAAAAAAAAAAAACCTGAAGAGCTAAACATGTGTCAAAAGGTTTTCAGACGCAGTGGGAAAAACTAACCCTGCCAAATGCCAGTTAAGAGTAAGAGAAGCCCTGCATGGAGGCACATATCAGAGGCAAACAAAATACAAAAACCCCAATACCCAGAAACCCCAATCGGGACCTGACAGAGCAAGCTCACAGTGACCACCCTCAGTGGGTAGAGAGAAGATGCTTCCAGTGCCCCTGAAGCCCTGCACGGAAAGCACAGCACCACTGCCAGCCAAAAATCACAGCCCCTGCAAGTTCCTTCCCCTTCGAGTTATTTGACAGCCCTTTCCCATCACTCTTGTCCTTTCCAAGCTGTCTATTAGGACTCCGGCTACCTAATTGCCACCTTAATTTGCACCTACTTTGAAAACCGCTTTGTTGTACTTCGCACCTTATTTAAGCATTTGTCATTGCAACTTTAATTACCGGTTTTAATGCGGACAATTTCTCAAAGACGCTGGTAATTTAAGCCTGGCAAAGCAAAGCCACGCTTGTGTCAGCACCGTGAGCCCGGGCGGTGCGGCAGCTGGAGGGGCTGTGCGATTCCCTCCTGGGGTGATGGACTCACACAGGCATGTGCTGAGCATTTGTATTTCGGGCTGTCAGTGTCAGAGCCAAGCAAATTAACTATATGACTTATCAGGCTCTTAACTATTTGGGATGCTGACAAGGAAATGGCATTCTTCAGTAAATGGGTACTTTCTGAGGAGGAACATGTATCAGAGAAACAAAGTTAAAGGCAGGATTGGCAGCTTTTATACATAGATACGGGATCTTTACTTTCAACTGGTTTTGTATTCTTCTGAGTACTGCTCAGAAATTTCCATTTTGGCCCTTGGGCATTTTTTTCTAGTAGTTATTATTATTTTGGATGTAAGAATCTTCGAAAGAAAAAAAAAAATACCACTCATGGCCAGCCGTCTCAAATTTGCTGTGTTTTGGTTCTGTTTTTCCCCTATCAGCACTACCCTTTGTTTTCTGAGGGTAAAAATTCCTTTAGATTGCACTTGGGGGCCCTTTCCATAAAGGAGCAATTATCATTACACTGCAGTAATTTAAATTAGCATGCAATAAAGCACCTCACAGTATCTATGAGTCATTACATTTCCTCACAAGTGATGCACAATGGGCATCTCCCATTATGCATGAAAGGAGCGTGCCACTCCGAAATACAGTGCAGTCAGCAGGAAAATGAGCAAATCCTGAGCACATTAGCTGTACAAATAAAAGGTAAAAATTAAAAAACAACAGCCTGGCAGCACGTTGCTCTGACTGCTGCAAGTCCTGCAGTTTTCATAGGTCTTCACTAAATACTGCAGAGCAATTGCTGCATTCAACACAAACAAAACATCTTCAGGCTCTGCCCAGCTCTGAACTTGGGAAACAGTTTAACTAAGCCCTGAATTTTGCTTTTCACAGAGGCAGAAAGGACCTTGCCATTCTCACCATTACCCATCAGGTTTTCTCGCCAGCAGCAGGCCAAGAAGAGCAAGTCTCCACACCCCTGCAGCTTCAGGAGTGTCTATTCTGCCTGAGTTTCAAAACCAGGACAGTTTGACTGGAGGTACAAATCCCCTCTGATACCTGGATATGTTGATTCTAATTAAAAAGATGCCTCTCAAAAATTCTATAAAAATAAACAAACATCACCAAACCTTAAAAAATGCAGCAGCAGCAAAGGTCCATTGTATTTAACCATTTTTTTTAAAGGACAACAGCTTTAAGATCCATCTTGCAAGAAAAAGGACAATTTCCACGAATAAAATTTTTGTCCAAGACTTTTAGAGCTCCCCAGGGGACTTGAGTACCCAGTGTCATGGTTGTAAATTGCTTATGCATTTTACTGTTGGGAAAAAAATTATTCCAGCACAAGAGCAGAGAGGAATTCACATTACTGATAAAAATGAGAGACATTGAAAAATAAGGCATTCTTTCAGTGATGTTTTTAGACCATATCTGGAGCAATACCCATTCCAATCAGCTCAGGGAGGCATTTGGGTTAAGGGGTTTTAACCAGAGAAATTTATGTGGGTATTTATCCTCAGCCCATACAACTTTAAGAACTGGCTTCCACTGAACAACTCAGCCATTAGAAGGATGAATGACCAAGCTTGGAAGTATAGGATCACAGAACAACATTGCTCTTGCTAACAAGAATTCCCCTTGCTTCCAGCCTTAGGTAAATCCTAATCCAAGTTTTCTCTACTGCTTCTATAAAATCTGTTCTACTTTGCACAAGGGGTAAATACTCCCACACATCAGGAGGGGATGAGAAAACAACTCCATGGTCACATGAGTGAAACATAGACAGGAATGAAACCACTCTGAAGGATGGAAAGAAAAGTCATTCCTTGCTACTGCATTCAATAAATTAGTGCTGTCTGTTGAATAACAAAAAGGGACTTAGCTTCTGCCTGGTTTAATAAACATTTCATTGTCCTACAGTGGTTGATTTTTCACTCTTCTGAGTGGCCACAGCTGGAAACTTGTCATGCTGAGGTCGCCTCATTACTATTTCATGACATGTAACATGACAGCAGTGGCCCAGCACCTTCCACTGTTCCTTCCTTCCCCACTCCACTGCACCCAGCTTTGACAGAAATAGGGTTGTGCAGAGCAAGAACTCCCCTGCAGTAGGGTACAAGCTCCCATCTGACCTTCACACTGTGGGAGCAGGACAGAAGTCACTCTCACGTTGCTCTCCAGCATCTCTGAAAATTCCTGGTTAGCAGAGGGAGGACCCTGATCACTGGGAAACAAGGCAGAGCCTCCTGTCCTGGAACAGGGCAAGTAAAGAGACCTTCCGAGGTTGTTCCTAACTCAAATTACTCCTTAACGTCAACAGTAGTTCTTCCATTTTAGGTTTGTTTTCCACCTACAAGATAAGCAGGATCCACCTGAACAGTATTAAAGACTCCTTCCTCCAAGTTGTAACTCTGGAGTGAACAGGTGCCTGAAATGGAGGTTTTGTTCTCCTAATTTTCATGCTACAAGACAGAATCTTCGAGCTTAAGTTTTGAGCTGAGCTGTTTGTCCATATATAAATCTTCCCATCTTGAATTATTCCCTCCTGCTGCTGGTCTGCTCAACAGCTGGGGAGCAACCCTGGATTTGAGGGGAATACATATTTGTTCCATTCCTGAAAAATAGGCACAATATTATCTTTTAGAGGCTACAAATAAGAGAAATGGTAGAAGCAGCAGAGTACTGTTTCCTCAGCAGGAAGAAGTGAACATGAGCTACAGGGCTGGAGCAGAGACCACCATCAAAGCCACCTTGTCTGCACCAAGGGGTAAATCCATGCCCTGGTTGGAACTGCACTCAACATGCTGCAAGAATAGGACACTGATCCTACACTACAGCCAGACACATCTGCCTTTTAAGTTCAAAATAGACTCACTCATCTCCCAGTTTATCCAATTTCTGTGCTAGAAAGAGCTTCTCTATTTTGTCACCCAGGCTCTGAGTAGCAGCTCAAGGAAAAGGAAAATGCCAGGTAGGAGTGTTGCGAAGATTCCATTCTTTCTGCTGCCTCTGCAGATTTCACCATTGCAGTGGTCTCCATTGGGTTCATGGATTGCTCAGATACTCCAATAATTTGCCTTCCATCTCATTATCCAAGTAATTTATAAACATAATAAAATGTTTCAGTCTTGACACTAGTTCTTGCAAAATTTTACACCGGTATTAATTTTACTTCCTAGATTTTAATTGAAGAGAGTATATTTTGTCACAAGGGAAACTGAACATTAGTTCTTCTACTTAACAGCCATGTGGCTTCATTAGAAATTACATTAGTTCCTCATTAAGCAACAATAATAGAGTAGAACTGGGATCAATAAAAAAATTCATTGCCCTAAGGTGTTGAATAGTTCGCTTCATTTATACTCTCATGAGCCAAATACTTCAGGATTCAGCATTAAAAACCCTCCCACTTTTATGCAATGCTTAAAAATTTTTTTTCTATTTCAAGAAATACAGATTCTGACTGTAAAGGAATGAATGTACATGCTCTGGGCACAGCTCTGCATCCTCTAAGCAAAACTTCCATTATTAAGGACTTGCATCATTACAAGAACTGCCCCACCAAACACAACACAGGGAGTTTCCATCCCACCTCAAGAAGTGAGAGAATTAGCTGAGATTCACCCCTAGAGGATAAAGCACCTTTGTCATACTCTTTGACCCCATACCAGCACTTACCCAGGGCCAGTTGCTAAAGTACAATTAACCAACAGCATTAGGTTTGTGGGAATTTAATTATTAAATGAATATTTACACAAATCAAAGCAGACTTTTCCATCACTTCTGTCAAGTGAAGGAAAAGCTTCAAAAATATGATGTATCTTGATATCATCTTACTTAAAATCATGGATTTTGGGAAGCATTTGCACATTCAGACTACTTCCTCTCCAGAGTCCTTTTGGATTTATTGTTCACTTCAATAACAGACTTGTAACCATGTCTAGGCCGAGCTCCAAGAAGGACAAGGATCATCCCTGAAACCTTAGGATTCATAACATGACCCAAAGTGACAGCTATTGAGGCTGTGGCTGTTTCCTCTAGATATGCACTGATGCTTCTTTGCACAACCATAAACCATCTTCTCTACTAACACATCCATGCATCCCACTGCAGGTTTCCTCATCTCCTGGGACCCCACATTGCTCAGTGGCCTCCTTGTAGGGGCTCACAGAGTCCCAGGAGAAGTAAGCCACACTATTCCATGTGTAGGACAAATCCCCCTTCAAGAAGCCCAGCTGCCAATAACATAACACAAGGTACAGAAGAAATGGAAACAGTAACCAGCCAGGCCTTGGAACAGGAACCTCAAGGCATAGGTGTGCAACAGCTCAAAGAACCAGACTCCCTTCCTTTCCAGAGCTGCCAAAGCTGAGACAGAAGAAAGCACCTATTTTTCTCTTTACAAATTTGCAGCACTTCAAGAAGAGCAACCTTCCTGCAGCTGCTTTGTAGTAGAGTGTGGGATGTTCAGACAACTCAGCTTCAGTTTGCTAGCTAACAAATCTCATCAGCAGTTTTCTGCTTCACATAACTCAAACCAACAGATATCAAATACTACGTGCAACTACATTTTCCCCTCCCCATTTCCCCCTTGTTTTTGAGTATTTATTTCGCAGCAGCACCTACAGGGCATCAACCTGTATCAGACTCCAGTTGCTTGAGGCACTACATCTGCTTTTAAAGATGCAGTGTTTGAGTCAAAGATGGTCAGAAGCCACAGGTGAAATTAAATGTAGGTGAGTGTTGGTGCAGAAATAACACATAGCTCTTACTTCCCGCAAAGACAACATACAAAATAAATTCATGCCCTATCAAGCTGTTGTTCTGAAGAGAAATTGGACCAATCAAAAGCTGAAACCAAGAAAAACAAAGGTATTCAATCCCGCTCATTTCAATATTAAAATGCTAAGTAGAGTAATATTTGGGTTGTCAGATCATTTGCTGAGTCTGTGGGAGGGACCACTTTTAATGTAAGCTTTTTGCTCACATATTTTCTTCGTTAACTGCCAAATTGGGCAAGATCTGAAAGAAACTGATTCTTCTTCCTTCTGCAGCCTGCCTAATTGTTCATACAAACACAGTGTGACAAACCACTGCTGTCATGTAGTTACATCTCACCTCCAGTTTGTACAAGCAGGACTGACTACAACGAGCATGTATGTGACACCTCTCACATTCTGCCATCTAAGTGTCCTGCTGTATGCAAAATTAAGGGCATAATTCGTGTACAGACTTCCATCTGTCAGCCTTCAGGAACATATTGGAGTTAATGAAGACTGACAATGGCATAAATAAGAATAAAATTGAACCATGCTCCTTAGCTCCTGCTGTATTTACAGCATAGTCTGAGATAATATCGCACCACTAATGTCAGTGGTTATGACCTAGGGAAGAAATATAATGAGGTTCCAAACCAGCCCTGATGGGTAGCTGTGGAGAAAGCCCCAGTTCTGGATAGTAGCTCACTTCTCCTTTTAAATGCAACAATTACTACGGTGTAAGTGGCTTCCAAATTAGCAAACACAGAGATTGGTGATACAATGAAAGCATAAGAATGAGTAATATCAACAATATAAACTCAGACTGTCAGGACAGGCAGAGGAAAAGCTTCATTTCTCTCCAAACTAAATGAATGTTATATTTTTCAGAGGTTTGGATTTGTGCTGTTGGGATTTTTCCTTTCAAGCAATACTCTATTGGACAAAGGCAGAAAACAGGAGGAGAAAGCCCAAAAACAGAGTTTCTACTTGACCTACATTGTTCCAATTTATCACAGACAATTATAGCTATATTTCATCCACTGTCCTAAAGCTGCCTCATATATTACACTCCAAATCAAACAGACATGCACAGAGATGAGACACACAAATATCTGTGGTCTTAACATACAGGAGGCTGCTGGTTTTGTGATTGTATTTGGTATCAAACACCATTAAGTTCTATTTTCTTGAAGCAAGGCTCAAAATATTACATTTTTTTCAGTATATCAAAGAAAAAGGGGAGGGAGGGGCAGGGAATCAATGCAAGAAAGAAGAAAAATCATCAATTTGCAGGAAGGGAAAGCAACAGAGAGGAACAAAAGAATCACATCCCATTGGATTCCACCACACCGAGTATCAGTAACCACAACCTACACCAATTTTCATGCTCAGTGTAATAGTGATAATCTATATTATTCTGTTTCAAAATCATATGACTTAAAAAGAGCTATAATTGTTTAAATAATTAAATCTATGATCTTCAATTTTGTCTTGTACATTAGCTTTTTTATCTCTTACCCCCTCTACCACCCATACCAAAGTAACTGGAAAGTGGAGGGAAAAAAGAACCCCAAAATGTTTTTCCAAATGATCTTTGAGTCTCTGAACATTCATTACCAGCCTTTGGCTGAAAGAGACAAAACAAACAACAGACTGGGATTCTTCAATAAATGCATTCTTTAATCCAGCACAGGTCACCCAGAGAAGCTGTGGCTGCCCCATCCCTGGAAGTGTCCAAGGCCAGGTTGGACAGGGCTTGGAGCAAACTCATCAGGTGGAAGGTGTCCCTGCCCATGGCAGGGAGCAGAACAGAATGAACTTTAAGGTCCCTTCCAAAACAAACCAGTCTGTGATTCCATGGTTTTCAAACGGAAAGAGAATAAAGGTTTTCAGGTATTTTAAAATCTAACTAAGCAGACCTATAGATCAAGCAGCTATTTATCTCTCACTTAACCATTCAGATATTAAAAGATCAAATACTGTCGATGGAATGCCAATGATCTGATTTCTTTAATTGAAACCAACCCTCAGGTAAAATTTTAGGGTTTCAGGATATCCAGCACATACTCAGATGCTGTGCTTCCAACAAGCCAGGTACCTGCTCTTTCCCCACCTCCTCTCAGCATCACTCACTTACAATGTGGCAGCTTCAAAGCATTATTGAAAAAGCACAAACATGCATTAGGAAGATTCTTGTTGTGCTCAGAGACCCTGACTGAGAACACAGTGTCACTGCTGTTCCAGCTACTGCTCAGGCACATGGCAAGGGACAGCCCATGGTCTGGTGAGCTCATAATCTAACTGGACATGACAAGCCAAGTGTGAGGAACTGCCTTGCTCAAGGACAGACAGCAGGGCATTAGCAGCAGAGCAGAGGGTATCCAGGTCTTTGTCAGCTCAGTGCCCCACACAGTAAATCATATTGTCTCTAGAAACAAAACAAGTATTGTCAATCTGCAATGGTAATAATTCCTTCCCTTTCAATCAGTTTGTAGTGAGAAATCACTTGTATAATCTTCCTGGCACGCACACAAGCTCTTTTACTTAAAACAACAAGACTTAGCCCAAAGGAAAATACTCTAGAGAGGTCTGATTCCCAAGGACAAACCATTAAGGTCTTAATACAAGAGCAAACAAAACCGTCTTGAAACTTGAATTGCTGACTAAGAAAAGCTACACTATTAGTAAAACAACTGAAAAGCAGGACAAGAACATTTTTGCCATGTTGAAATAGGCACACCCTTCCTGTCAGATTTATGCTCTGTAGGTACAAACTGAACCTTCTCAAAGTATATTGTTATTAATGGTACTTGGGACAAGAATACGTTGTTTCCAATTTTGTTTTTAATGGATCTCAGGTATTTAAGTTTCCTCTACAGACCACATGATCTATACTTATTACTAAAAGTGCTTAATCTGAATTTAGAACCCAACAGCTCTGTCTTTGACCCTGTGTCAAAATATCCCTCCTGAAACATGGGAAGCATCAGAAATCCATCTGTGCCAGCAGAAAGCTCTCTGTGCCCTTTTATTTTGGTTCATGTAGCTTTGAAATTTATTTTGACATAGGTTTGTAATTACTGTGTTCCTTCTTGTCTCTTAAGTGCTGTAAACTGACTCCCAGGTGAACTGCTCAACAACTCCCCTGGTTATGAGGCCAAACTTGAGGTTGAGGGCTGGATAGGGACCTCCTTCTGCCCCAAACCACAGCAGACTGGGACATCTCAAATGATTCATGCCCAGTGCTGTGAGTGATCACAGCCCATGCTCAAAGGCTGGCTGCTCACTTCAGTTCCAGTGCCCTGCAATCTGCCCTCCCTGTTCCTGGGCACCATGTTAGAACCTCCAGACTTCACACTGCAAAAGGCATAATCTCCAAGAAGCTAACCAAGCATTCCACTCAGACTCTGCTTTGGAGCTCAGTCCATCAGGACAGGACTCGTGGAGGAGGCCAGGGCAGGATCATCCACACAAACAGCCCTGTGTGCTCGCTCAGGTGAGAACCCTCCACACAGTTGGCTTGATCAAGCTCTACATCTTGGCCAAAACGTTGTAAAGAGACATAAGAAACACCAAAATACAAACGTTGTTCCTGCCTGATATTCCTTTCAGCCATCAGTGTGCTGAGGTTAAGCTTGACATTTGCATGACAAGGAGATATGCAGAGAGATTTATTTTGAATTGGAAAAACCCTGAGGATCAAGGTGGATTTCTTGCTTGCTTTTCTCAGTATTGCAGTTACAAAGATGCCTGTTATGCAGAGTTGTAACAATACATAGACCTTGCCCCATGTGAACCCCACTGACTTCAAGAGAAAAAAATGCAGTTATTATTCACTCCAGACTACAGTCTAAAATCCGTGTTTACAGACTGCCTCCATCACCAAGGAACAGTTAAAGGTCACAGCTGTTTGCACAGCACTGCTCATAATGGACCACTTGGAAGATGAAAAGATAGAGCAGCCTGTCAATTTAGTCCTCCTCTTGTTATCAGCAACAGCAGCAAAGAGTAGCCACTGGGCTGGCTTCTCCCAAGGAAAAAAACCCAACAAAAGATTCTTTAAAATACCATTTTCACATCATTACACAAAATTCAAATACAGTGTGCTTGCTCTATGTTTGACATGAGTTCTTAAGTTCACTGAATTTCAAAATTCAGAAGTACAAAACTTTGTGACTGTAACCACATGTGTTGTTCCCCACTTCACTGTAAATTTAATGAGGTTACACACCAGAGCTTGGTTTTCTTTCCACTGCACACACACAGAGTAAGTCCTCTGAATGCAGACAAATGGCTACTGAACAGCTCTAAGACATCAAATAAATGGAATCTGGTACACCAAATTAATTCTAATATTTGACTAGAAAATGTGGACAATTGGGCTCTCCACCTGGGAAGGTATTAATCTCCATTGAAATAAACTGAACTTAAAAATGTGCCTATCAATTTTAAGTTGTCTCCTGTATTGGGTTTCTCAGTGAAGGACTTCACTGAATAAACACATCCATTAAACACCTCTTCAGTATCACCAAGTGCTATGCTAAAAGGTTACAATAGCCAATCCATTTTCCTCTTCCTGTATGATTTTAAGACATATACATTGCCTTTTGTGTCAGGAATGTTGCTGCTTTTATTTTTCGTTAGTCTCTGCTAACAGTTCAGACCATCCATTAATACACCTTTACTACCTCATGTCATGCCTGTTGCCATTTAACTTTCACAGAACTTACACTGATTTTACTGATGGAGCATTATTATTAAAACTCTTTCCCTTTATTGGAATAATAAAGAATCCTCAAATTAAATGCCCATTTTACTACTCACCCATCAAACCCCTAATTGTTGTAAAAGACATTTCAGTGAAAGAAGCCTTCTTTGACTGTTTCAAAGCAATTTAGTATCCCAGCAAGAACATTTCACATTAAACACAGGGCTGGGAATATCAAGTGGAAATGTGCTGCATATTGACCAAACTGAGTGAGGTCTACCTTTGTTTTTTAACTATACCACTGACACAGAATCAAATCAAACTGTTACACAAAAACACATGCAACTTGAGAAGCAAATAGATGACATGAACAATAAATATTCTGCAATTATCATCAGCTTCTTATTCTGCTGCTGCAAGTAATGCCCATGAAGTCAGTGAATTTATTAACTACAGTAAATTGGGATTAATATCAATGCCTGGGAGGCACCAACTGCACACAAGCACAGGTTTTAAAAAAAGGCAAAAAATTCTTCAAGAGATATATTTGGCTGTGGTTTTGTGGTTTTATTAAAAGTCTGGATTACAGTTAAGAAGCTTATATCATCAGGAGGGAGTCTGCAGACAAGTTTACAATTTTGCTTAGAAACTTTGATTAAAAATAACTGCAGCTAAGAAGTGTCCAACTTGCAAAAAGTGTTACAGAATTCTGCACTTAGTGCTATCTGGCAGAAAAAACATAAGTAGGAGATGAGCCCAAACTACATTGCTTCATTCACGTATCTGGCAAAAATTAATGCAGCAGAGACTCGTGATTCCTTCTAAGGACTCCCAAAGATAAAATCATTCAGGTCAGACAAGAACTCTGAATCCAAAACTGGGGTCAAACGAAGTAGATCTTTGAAACCCCCAAGCACATAGATTCCATATCCTCTATTTTTCCAATGCTTAATTGTTCTTAAAGTGGTATTTTTCATTTTTCCTCATACCCAGTTGGAACATCCTCCTTTTCCATTTCTGGTCAGTCCCTCCTTCTCCCCACACACTTGAGAACAGACCCCAGCTCCCTCTTCTTGATGACTCCTCACTTTCAGTTCAACAGGTCTTCCATTGGCCTTCTCCAGACAATAAAAGTCCACTTCTCTCTCTGAACCTCTCCCCATGGGTTCATGTGCCTCTGCCCCCTTGCTGGCCCCTCTTCTGGGCTCACCACACTCCTCCCATCCCATGACAACTACCAGCTGGACACTCTTCCAGGCTGGCTCTAAGGAGCAGCAGGTAAAGGGGAACAGCAGGTTCCATAAATGCCCTGGCTGTGCTTGAGCTGCTGGAGTGCAGGACCTGCCCAGCCCCTGGCACTGCCAGAGCACACAGCTGCCCCCTGCTCTGCCCACCACAATGCCCACTCTGCTGCAGCAGAGCTGCCAGTCCCCAGCTGGCACCACTGGACAGTTCAGCCCCTTTCACCACCAAGAATATGTATTTGCCCTGTGCATCTCCATGAGATTCCTGATTCTTCTGCCTTTCGGGGTCCCTCTGAAAGACAACCCTTGAGTTCATTACCTGCACTCCAATCTGGTGTCCCGTAATGACATGACATGACATTCATGAGGATGCATTCCATCCCCTCCTCCACATCACTGACAAAGGTATTGAACCTGACAGTTCCAGGGCTCCCTTTGTAACTGGCTACCAGGTAGAGTTTGCAGCAATACCATTCAGAAGTCAACAGCACAGCTTTATTTCTTGCCTTCAGTCTTGTTTAACAGATATCATTAATGTGCATTTTTTTGGTTAATGTTAAACCCAGCTTTTTTAAATTCAATAATAGATTAATGACTAGGTCACTCCAATAAGAAGGCACAACATTAATTTTAGCATGGGGAACAAATCTGGCTTTGTTTCACAGAACAAAATGCAAATGCAGAGGCAGTGATAGGAGCAAGTTGTACAATCGTTTCAAGACAGATTACAGTGCTGGGGCACAGGCTGTCCCCTGTAAATAACAGCTGCCACTATCACCACCCTTACTCAAATGTGTTAATTACATCCTGTTATCAAATGATGATGCAATTAACCAGGGTCCCCATTTCTCTTATCCTGCATGCTCCTTTGGTGGCCTAAAAGACTAAATTTAGACACACTCCTGCTTCTTACATTTCCAAAGTCATGAAATACAAAGGTTCCTCCATGCATTGCCAAGATGTATAACAACTTCTTGCCTATGGAGACACTGCAGATCACTCAGGCCTCAAGGTTAAGTAAACCAAACAATTTATCAGAGACCTTGTACACATCCTGAAATTTTTTTCTCAAATTCAGAAGATGACGTAATTTGAAGGATGTAATATTTTTTACAGATCAAGTAATACTGGTTCGTTTTCCCAGGGTTTCAATCCTGTAAATCACAGTACCTTCTTTAATTTGAGAAGACTTTACATGGCAGTTTTGCCTTGCACATTAAAAATGGTTTATTTGTGAACTTGTCAAAGCTAACAACTACTGCTTCTGACTTTTTCCAGGAAGCCTGCCTAGTTTTCATACTCATTAACACTGCAGGCTCCCAGACCTTTCTGATACTCCAGATAATTAGTTCCCAAGAGACCTTTCTTCATGCATTAAGATGTAAACTTTGAGCTCTTAAGAGTAAGGCACCTATGGCCCTCAGACTCCACCTCCTGAAATAAGTCAAGGGAAAAAAAAAAAAATCTAACATCGCCCCTCAGCCTTCCTTCCCATTAGCTCTGCTTACAGCAGTGACTGGGAAGCAATTCCCCAAGATTTGACAGCTGGACCAAAACAGGAGCTTAACACACACAAGTATTCGTGGTAGAAGAACATGAGACCAAATATCTACTGGCACATTGGCAGATTCTGAACGTACTCCAACATACTGCCAATACAGAAAGTAACAAAAGCACCCCATCATTACTGGGCATTTTCAGCCTTTTGACTGTATTCTCACCTTAGAAAATGCAAATAAAGCTGAAAGAAAGCAAATCCTTGCAGCACGGGGAACTGCAGCTGGCTGAGCAGAGCTGAACTTGAAAAGCCCTGTAGAGCTTGGGGTCTGAACCGTGGGCACCTGCACTGCATTATTGGCAATCAGGTCTTCCTCTCACACTTCCAAAACTGGAAGTGAAGCAACATACTAAGTTTCATAGAATGAGTTAATTCCTATCAATATGGGTAACCACAGGAATACTTTATTTTTAATGCATCAGCCTATGTAAAATGCAAGCTCTTTCTTCTGCAGTTACATCAACATATAATGCTATTACAGAAAAAGCCTGAAAGCCTAACTTGTCACCACCGCTTGAAGAGGCAAGGCCTCCCACAAAGCAAAAAGTCACAGCCTAAGAAATAATTACCATCCAAATAATTTTGAACACATCACATCGTGGTCCTGTGCTGCAGGTTGCTAGTCCAGAACAGCAGGGAGCTCACATGAACCTTGGGACAGCATTTTCAGCTCTTTTAACCAGCCTGATGCTCTCACAGACACAGCAGCAGGACATAAAGGCAGAGGCTTCTCTGCATATTCGGTGCTAGGTGTTCAAAACAAAAGAAGCAGGCCCTGATCAGCTTCTAAACGAACAGGCAGAGGATAACAGAAGGAAAATCCTACGATCAAAACTTAACAAATAGAGAATTAAAGCAAGAAAATTAAACCCTTTGTCCAAGAGCAGACAGGCATTAGTGGCAGGAGCCAAGTGTTTCCTGAACCCAGTCCAATCCCAGAGCAAAAAGAACCTTTGCTTTCTACATGGTCAGATTCTCTTTTTCCCCCACTCAGAGCTAACATAGTCAGTACTTTGCTTACAAGAAACCAACCCAACAGCAGCCACCACACAGCTGCTACACTTCCAAAGGAACTGGTGCTCCCAGCAGTCACATGCTCGCAGCACTTTATTTCTCAGTTATCAGAGTTATCACTTACCATTCCAGTTTCACAATATTATTCAAGTGTGAAAATTAATATTAAATTCATTCACCATATAGTTTTTCCCACATAAAAACAACAACACCAAGGACAAAGCTGCCCAGCAAAACAACTGAAGTGGAATCCTGTAGGAATATTAACCCAGTGGGATATTCCATATATAAACGTGATTTTCCATATATAAGTGTGATTTTCTGAATACAAATACCTTGCTTATTTGAGCCAGCAGTACCTCCCCAGGATTTCCCGAAGATGCCCAGCAGCCCTGAGGAAGACTGGCACCCTGAAATGGTCTCTGTGCTGCCCAACCCTCCAGACCCTGAGGGAACCAGGAGCTAATAACGTCTGATTTAAAGCACCTGTGGTTTCGTCGCCCAAACCCTGCAGTTGCTGAGACTCATTCCCAGCTGGGAGGGAGGCAGCGAGCCTGGCCAGCACAATCAGCCCAAACTCAAAGCACCTGGAGCAGGAGCAGGGCTTGTAGATTGGCAACACCTGAAGAAGGGTCGGGAGCAACCACCAGGGGGGCAACAGATCCTCAGCTCCACTTCCAGAACCCCCTGGCAAAGCCAGATTCATGGAGGAGTGGCAGGCCAGTGGGGATGGGGCCATGCAAGCCCAGCAGGGTCAGCCCAGAAGGTACACCTGGACACAGAGGTGTTCCTGATCAGGAGCAGCCTGCCTGGAGCTGTCGCAGGCTGAATAGAGGACACAGTCTTAAGCTAGGTTGGACATTAGGAGGAATTTTTTCCCAGAAAGGGTGATTAGATATAGGAATAGGCTGCCCAGGGAGGTGGTGGAGTCACTGTCCCTGGAGGCGTTCAAGGAAAGACTGGACATGGCACTTCATGCCATAGTCTGGTTGGCAGGGTGGTGTTCGGTCATAGGTTGCACTCAATCATCTCAGAGGTCCCTTCCAGCCTCATGGATTCTGTGAATAGTGCCAGATCACCCCAGGTCTATTCTTACAATAAAATGAAAGGGTTGAGGGTAGATTAGAAACTGTCATTTACCTTAATTTTAGCCCTGCCTCCCGCTGTACAATGTCTTTGTACCGAAGACAGGACATTTCAGTCAGGGGAGGCAGGTGGATGACTAGCTGGGGTTTTGTGGGCTTTTTTCTAATCTAATTGGATAATGAGGCCCAGGTGACCAGCATTACAGCAATTAATACCATCCTCAGTGCTCCCAGGCCCCTCTTCTCATTGGCCAAAAGTGTATACTAGAAGAAAACTGAGCTCCACACTCCTTTCAAGCAATGCAGCATCTCTCCCTTTCACCACGTTAAAGTGGTACTTGGCCTGCAGTATCATGTTGCTACATACAGAGAAATAATTTCCTTTTCAATCAAGCTCAAGTTTATAGAATACAGTATTAAGAAACACAGCACAGTACCATGCAGTAAATTTACCATAATACTTTTTGTCCAAGCAAAACAATGATGACAAACAGCTCCAAACAATTTATACGTTCCCAAGAAAGCACAGAAAATTTATAGAAACATAATTCAATCTTAGTACCTTACATGAATAAATAAGAGATCAGTTGGTGTCTGAATTAGTATATAAAGTATTTTCATAATAAGCCTATCTCCCACTAAAAAGGCTCTGAAATGCACTTCAATCAAAGTTCTGTACAGATGGTACTAACCGATTGCATAAGTGCTTCATAGCACAGAAACAAGAAATTCATCACATTGGTCAGAACTAACACCACCAAAAGAAGTGGGCTAAGGACAATAATGGAAAATATTAAGGGCATTGATTATAACCTAGTATTTTACAGTTGTTCAGAGACTAAGAAAAGCTGATCATGAAATAAGTAAACTAGCAAAATTAAAGGCATTTGGGGGGAAATTATGTGATTATGGAGAAGTATCGTTAGCATGTAATGGCTTGTTACTGGGCAATGCAGACAAGTTTAAGGTTGCTCTTCTTCCTCTTACCATATACATGGTCCTGCAGGAAAGAAATTTTCTTACTACTTCTCTATCTCCTGTATATTATTACTACATTCAAAACACAGATTTTAGGGTACAAGGCAACACATCCATTAATCCAATAATGCAGTTTGACTGCTTTAGATACAACCACCACTACACAAACACAGCCAAGCAGCAAATCACTGAGACACTGAGTAGGGTGTTCAGAGCTTAATTCTGGAGCAGATCCAGCAGTACCAACAGGCCTTTCCCACAATGACATTTGTGATAGTTATTACAATATTTGTTAATTAAACATAGCAGAAAATGATCCAATGAGATGACATCAGAATCAAAGCTCCAAAGACTTGAGGAAACATCTTGATTTTTCCTAATTGTCAAATGAGAAAAGTAAGACATACCAAGTCCAGTACCAGTTAATGAAGCAAAAAAATCATTTCAGCTGGAGTCTTGGTACAGACAGTGCATGCTTAGGCACATCTTCTGACAAGTGATCTGCTCTACAGCACTGACCTGCACAGAACTACGAGCACAAAGCCACCCGTCCAGGACTAGCACAGACCTTGGTCAGGCACCTGTGGCATGTTTGCTTAGACACAGTAATGTGGAGAGCCTTGGATTGTGCACACCAAGGCCACTGCAAGGCCAGAAGCTGTGACTCCTTCAAAGAGAAGCTCAGCAGAAGGCAGGATGCCTTTCCTTACTCAGATCCAAGATGTCAGCAATCAGATATTCAACAGTATTTTGTAACACCAAAGGCAGCATCTTTTGACTCCTGAGCATAGTCAAATCTGAGAAGAAAAATAAACCCCAGTGCAATCCTATGGTTTCCAAACATCAATTTATATAACTCCATAAACAGAAATCTCTCTAGAGAACTTGTGTTTTAAAGAAGCAAAACCGTTAAAGCAGCAGCACAACTTAAAGACACTACTTACTGTGGCTGTCAAGTGACAGTCAGAGCAGAGCTTGTCTAGAAGACAGGGTACATAAACACACACCCAAGTGATGCTAGGCACAGACATGCTATTGATTTTGATGTCCTAGTAAGGTTGGGGAGAAGAACACTAGATTTCACTCTCAGCATGGAATGCAGGATGTATTTAACGCTCTAGAGAGAAAATAGCTTAAAACACACAAGAGGTGTGAGCAGGCAGAAAGGTGGCCTGGTTAGAAGAGGGATAAAAAAAATAATTACAGAACAAATGAAAATGCCTGCCAGCCTGGGAAGAGGAACACCCTTGTAAAGTGCACCTGCAGACTGGAAATATCCTGAAATACCAGTGGTAAAGTGGAAAAAAAAAATAAAAACTGTAACAACCTATTGTCTGAAAGAGGGAGAAACAACAAGTTCATAGATGGGCAAATGCCTAGGAGTGAAACCCACAGAGAAACCAGCATACAAAAGAGAAAGACTGACAACGAAAGAAAACAAAGTTTATCAAAATAAATGAAAAAAATACAAAGTAAATGGGACTATTTAGGACCTTGTTTTCCCCCTGCAGGTGGACACACAGCCAGAAGCCAGACTTGTGCATAATGGCTCAGGCATCTTGTACACACCTTTGCACAACCACAGCTATTTAACCTTCAGAGCCTTCTGTGCTCTCCTGTGCACAGTGAGCACTCTCGAGAAGGAAGAAATCAAATCTGAAAGCCCTTCACAGAGATAAAAAGTTCTATATATTATTTCAAGCCTACTCTGGATAGCTGATACTCATCTCAAACAAGGACATTTTAACTGCTTTAATAGGGTGAAAGAGATTTGAGTGTACTTCAGCAGAATACGTACAATTATGTGCATTAGACCTCTATAGGAGCTGAAAGCACTAATGGGATAAAGAAGAATTTAAGTGCTGTGCACTGTAGGACAGTTAAAAAATGGATCATTTGACAAAGATTTAAACTAACTTAATGGATACAATAGCAATTATCTACACAGCATATTGCTAGAAACAGATTTTGAAAATAATCATCTTTTCATGAATTCTTGGGAAAAGATTTTATTGCTACAGGATACTGTCCACCTTTAGCAATTTAGTGAACTATTTCTTCCAAAACCAGAATTAAATTAGCAAAGAGCCACCTGATACATCTAATGTTGCTTAGGTGGCTCCTAGTTTTCCAATAACTCCCACAATGTCTACATTTTTAAAGTGACATCATTAGCAGAAATCTGCCAGTGCTCTTCCCTCAGCCAAATTTCACTGCACAAATCACTTCAGCATGAACAAAGAGCAGATGAGAGGGGAAAATTAATTAATTCAGTGGCTTATCCTCTCTCCTGCACACACAGTTACAACAGCAGACAGGGAGAGGATCTCTCTTCAGGTTTTCCTTGTCCTCTGAGCACACAGGTCCTTGTCACAGCTCCGGGACAGCCCTGTCACCTCTTTGGGTCTTTTTTTACTGCTGGGACTCGGTGCATAAGGAAGCACATGAAAGAGTTACAAGCTGCTTAGAGTTGCTCATCAAAAGAGAATAAGCAAGGGAACAATTTGCTGTTGAAGGTGCTTTGGCACCAGGAATGGTTTTTTGCAGAGTAACATCCCTCTGTTAATCACCAGATCTGTGTAGAGAATTATCTGCTCCTCCGTATCTTCTTGTTGCTCTCAGAGAGAGAAAACCACTCGTGCTTACAGGCCAAGGCAGGCAAAGGGCCCAATGTCTTTACAGAGGGAGAATGACCTGGAATTACACACATTGGTGGTGAATTACATAATGAAAGATCTTCCTTAACCTCACTCACTTTTACATGCTCACCTCAGGACATTTTAACAGTCTTTGTTTTCAGAAGACACTGAAATCTCCTATCTGAAAAATTACACTTCTTCCATCTCAAACTGGACATCCAACAAGTTGGGTGTAAACAACAACAAAAGCCAGGCTTTTAGGAAATTCTTGGCTTAGAATTTCAGGTAGCTGAGGCTTCCAATGTACATTTCCAACCGACATCAAACAACACAGAAAATGTGCAACATGGCATAGAGAAACATTTCTGGTTTATAAATCTGTCATTGTTAACATGAGGTAGCACATAAACTGCATTGTTGCTACTTTACAGTCACAAAGGAGAACAACAGTAAAGCCTCCAGTCATCTCACCTTCACAGAGAGCAATAGCAATGTGGTCACCTCATAGGCACCTGCTTTAAATTCATTTTTGGGGAGACATTTTTAAGCAAAAAATACATCAAATTCCGTATACTGAACACATTTAATGAAAGCTACACAGATATATAAATTGAAACCTGTCTTATTTGCTTAACATTATTGGATTATTCACCAAGCTCGTTAGCTGCATTTAGTTTTGTGGTGTAGAACTGAGCTGAGAATCCTGTAGTTTGAGTGTAATGAGCACAAAACCAATTAGTGCATGGTGAAATGAAGAACTTGAGTAAAGATATTTATGTTTCTTACCGTAACAGCCAACTAACACGTACCAGCTTTACTCACACTTGCATAACATTTTAGATTTTAGAGCAAAAGCAGCCCCTTTATTTGTCATTGTCCCTTCTGAATCACACTCCCTGTATTACCCAGAATGTCAGCCTTGTGTCTCTGGAGTCTCTTTAATTACCACACTGGGCTGTGATCACTAAATTACAGAATCATTAAAGGTGGAAAGGACCTTTAAGATCGTATAATACTTGTATCTGATGAGGCTTCAAGCTTTTGAAGAGCATAAAGCAGGCACAACTGAGCTGAACATACATGTCATTTCTTAGAAACATCAAGTGCTTCCACTTCTGCATGGTCTGAGACTCCCAAACCCCAGTACTTTGAGAAGAAATGGTTCTAAACATTTTAAAGCATCTTCTAGACCCAGCTGTAACAAAAGCTCTTGAACACTTCTGAAAGTTTAGCCCAATATTCCAGTTTCAATTTTCAATATACTACAGAGTCTGCCTGGCAAGTTTAGCTCTCCCACCAGTAAAACCACCCAGCATTAGTTATAAGTTGCAGACAGTTTTTATACAGCTGTTTGTAAATTCAGATTTGAAATTAAACATTTTTTATCTTGGATAGCTCTCTCACTGCAAGAATTCTTTCCTGTTTTGATACTCAAAGAAAAGTTTTCCACAAAACAAAAAATAAAAGAAAAAGGAAGGACCGGCCATTTCCCTCCCTGCAACTTCTACTGTGGATGCCCTCTTGGAAAAAAAAAAAAAAACATTTCAAGAGAAAAAATATAGAGCCCAATATCTGTATTGAGTTACACATGTGCAAATCCCACTAAAGCTGACAAAAAGAACACACTGATTTCATCTCCAGTGCTAATGGTTGCTGTAACTGAAGACACATCAGAAAAAAATTAAATATAAAAGCCTACTCTCTGCTTTTGTCAGCTGCAAATAAACACTGTTCTTGCCTTGCCCCTTCAGGTCAAAAGATAAAACATAATCAATGTCTGCATCCCAACAAAGTATAAAGACCGTCATGCATTTGTTGTGTTCCAAAGGAACAGTCTTCTCCAGGGACTGTATAAGGAAAGGACCTGCCCAGTAAATGCAATCTCTAGCACAGCACCTCAGTGCTGCAATTCAGTGGGAAGGTTCTTAGTAGGGGACACGGGTCTTTTCCTGTGTTTTCTTATGAATCTTTTCTTTCCCTGACCTCTTTCTGTTTCCTGCCCAAGGTGAATCTCATCATGGTGATGCTTTGTGAACTGTGAAGAGCATTATAAAGTTACCTACAACATTCCATTTCTTAACTTCAAGTGAATCCAAACAAGTGAAGAAGTTGGAGAAGCAGAAATCTGTGCCAAATCAGGTGCAATTTTCTTCATCCAGAGAAGGAAAGCAGAAGCATAAATTTACCTCTCCAGAGTGTCCATGTAGAACAGGAAAGGAACACAATGCACTGGTATTTTTAAACACTGAATTTTTTGCATTAGATTAGTTAGGCTTTACTTATTTCCAGTTATGTTACTAGTGGTGCTTTACACACAGCTACTTTTTGAATCCTAACAGTGCCAAAACCTGTTACCTGAGCCAAACCTGTTGATGTTTTTATTTTCTGTTATGTTCATATTTATCCTCTAACATTTCTGCTTTGAAATCCCTGGAGTTCATCCTGTGAAATCCTACAAGGAGAAAAGCAAGCCTGTACCATACACACAGTGCACATACATGTCTGCACAGCACACACAAACACAGTGAAAACCACCAGTTATTTCCTGTTCAAAGAAACAGGAACCCTGCAATATTTCAAATCCCAGCCTGCAGTACCTTTTAAAACCACAGCCATTCTCTTTGAGAGCTCTTGTGAACTCCTCTCTCATGTTCACTTGTGCAGAAATCAAAGCTGGGCTAACAAGATGAAAGCCTTGTTCTATCAGGTTTGCTTAGCACTGAACAACTGTCCAGAGCACCTCGCCACCCTCTGCTGCTCCCAACCCACATTCCAAATTCAATCTGTGCAGTTGTACTGCTTCTTTATGAAGCCCAGGATCACCAAACCTAAGATTAAAAAGTGTTGCTCTTCTCTCCAGACAATGGTAGATAGAGAGCCTTGCTAAACTCCAAAATAAGCCTGATTATTTTGTGCATTTCCCCCAGCTGAACTTCCTCTGCTTCCAGGAACAGAAGCAGAAGCAGCAGGTATCCCAGTATTCAGATCATGTCATCTTCCAAGACTTAAAAAGAAAATAATTATCCTCTAGTAATTGAAAATACAAAATGAGGTTTAACATCATGTTCTGATCTTTTTATTTCATGCTGTGAGAGGATTAATTTACTGAAAATGGAAAGTGTTCCCAGACTGCCATACCTGGCCCAATATACCCCTCGCAATCAGGGCTGATAAGGTGTTTGGGGAACCAGGCACAAGACTCCAAACCTGACCTAATTCAGTGTATCCAGGGCTCAAAGTCAGGCTTTCCCATCGTCACTGCAGTACAGCTTTATTCAAGTCCTTAGCTCTGTGTCTGCTAATGATTCTGTGCACCACGACAAAGACCCAGGGCTGTTCTGAAGACACCCTACAGTTTTCTCTGACTGCAGAGGTGCTTTTCCAAATCAACAAGGTTTCTCTATCCTATTATCCAACTGTCAGAGAGCAAAGCTTTTCCCTTCCCTGCAGAAATGCAAGATTATCCCTTGGTTAAGATTCTTGTAAGCCCATGAATAGGTTTAGACAAGACCATGAGTTTGCAAAAGCTCTTGGGGAGATTCTGCTTTCAGTATTTCTTAGGTCAAGTAACATCCCAACCTGGGCCCTCAGAAACCACTTTCTTCAGGTTTGATTTCAGCCCAGCAGTTAATTTCGTTTCCAAATCAGAGACAACTCTCTCTGCACAGCCCTTTCTCAAGCTCAGGGAAGCACCTTTGTCACCTCTGAGGCAGCACTGCTTGTTTGTCCCTTGCTCTGTTTTAACAGCACCCCAAGTCCCTCCAGTTTCCCCACATAACCCCCAAGTGTTTGTAGTTGCTCTCAAGGGTAGAAACAAACTCTTTGTTCTCCAGAAAGAACAACATCTATTTATAATCCAGTAACCATTCTAATACAAAACAAACATACAAGACAAATACCATCCATCACATAAGTAAACCAAATGTAGTTTGGGGGGATTTCAGTGAATGAGTTATGCAATTTTCTTAAATCAAAAGTAAACAGGATAAACCTTGACTTGTAATGGGCTCTGAGTCCTATAAAATATATACAAAAATTGTATAGCAATCCAAGTTCAAAACGTCTTCTGTATATTTCATTTTGCTTCAAAAAGCTTTGCTATGTCCATCTCTGCATTTTACAAGCCTTCAATATCTTTCAAGCCTGCTATTAACTCTTAAAACTTTTCATTCATCATATTAATTCTTACTTTCTAGAGGAAGTTTTTTGCATTTTCTAATTTAAAATTTTGTCTATGAAATGTTTTTCTGACTCTTGAAAGATGTTTCTTAGGTAGCTTTGCAGGAACCAGAAGAGCATTGTCACTCCAAAGCTGTGGAGTGAAAATATCAGGATTCCTCTCTCTTTCCAAGTTACCCAAATCACAAATCTTACTGTAAGGAAACTTGCTGGAATCTCAACAAAGATCAATACTGACACATTTCTGGAAACAAAGTGTTTTTTAACAAGCCAGCACTTAAAAATCAAATCATGTTTCACCAACCAAAAACTTGCCAGGAGCCCCAAGAGGCTGACACAGCTCTTACTCAGGCAAAGCAGACACTCCACACCTCACTGGCTCTGGGAACTTCTCTCCCTGCACTGCCCTTTCTGCCTTGTGTTAACAAAGAGTGATACATGTGCTTTAAAATTTAATTAATAAAGCTGTCTTGTTTGTAATTATGGCCTCATTCAGAGTGATTTGTACATATGAAACAGTAAGTATCACTGAGCTTAATCCCTCTGCAAAAGAAAGTCCAGATGTAATAGAAAACAGTGTCTGACACCTGGAATGTAGGCTGTCATCTGAATATGCCTGCACTTCTCAAGTGTTCTTGGGCTCTGACACATAACTGGAAACAAAACTATAATCTGGAGCCCTTGGAGTAGAAAGACTGTACATAGATTAGAATTAAGTTTGTGTCTGAAAATGGAAGACTAAATAGGAAAAAAAAAAAGCCTTTCCTAAGTTCCCTGGGATAGTCTCTGTCTCCTCAGCATTTGTGAATTTCTGGTAATCTCTGTATTCGTTCTCACAAGTCACTTTTGTCCACATCACATAAGTTCTCAATGTTAAGACTTGCTTAAGAATAGTTATGGGGTCATGTGAGATGCACAGAGCCCTCAGGCCCAGCAGCACGCTCTCTGTGAGACATTTCCCCCTGCAAAAATAAAATGTGACTCTCCTTGTTAGGTGGTGCTCAAGTTCTTTTACTGCAGCTGGTAGCTGGTACAAACCTCCTGTCATTGCAGTCTGCAAAGAGGCACAAAGCAAAGGAACTTCTGTCCCACCTCTGCTTTAGTGTGTTTCTACCTTTCTCTTCTCCCTTCCTTGATCGTTACAATCTGAATTCAATTACAATTTAAACCCCCACACCTCACACCACTATCATTTTGGCTCCGTATTGTTCTACTTTTCTGTAGCCTGATGAATACAGAATGCACCCTGAAAGCCTGCCTCTTTCACTTTTCACAGAGCTTAAAAAGATGTAGTGCCTATAAATGTCTTTTTTTGGTTGTTGTTCTTTAATCTTTGATCAAGGGAGTGCTATGTAGAGAAGAAACAGCAGATAAACCCCATGACATTGGGAGGGCAGAAAGAAAGTGTTCTCTACCCTCAGAAAGGAACAGAAACATTCAGACTTCATACACAGGTTTGCTAATGCTGCTAAATCTTATACTGCCAAAAGAAAAAGTAATGAAAAGTGTTCCCAAATCACAGTTTTCCCACATTTTCAAGCTGTAGACACCTCTTAAAAGCTACAATCTGTTTTTCATTTCTTTTATTATCCAGGTCATCTCCTGCAAGATATTTCCACAATAAATGGCAGACTAGAGATATATTTATTCATACAAAGAAAATAAAAGAGTAAATACTCCTACACAGGTGAAACTGCACTAGTGGGCTTTTACTGAGAATATCCAAGAACATTCTTAGAAACAAAGTTCTTAAGAATTTTGACTTCTTGGCTTCAAAGCTGATAGAAGTAAAGAAGACTTCCCAGCACCTTAGTCTGTTGAAGGTCTTTAAAGTTCAGGTTTCCAAGAGCTGACATCACATAGCATACAGATTTAAGGAGTACTGTAGCACTTAAAGGTGTGTCTGTTTAACTCCTTCAGCACATGAATTTGTAGAAACCATCTCCAAAACACACAGCACCCAATAGGGTCAGCCAACCAGCAATGATAGAAAGCTCCAATTAGCACAAGTTCTGTATATATCATTGAAGACAAGCACCAATAATTTTTACTCAGTTTACAGGTGGAAATGTTTCATTTTTACACTTCCAGAAATCTGCACAAATCCTAATTTAAAAGCCACATGGAAAAGCAGCCAAGATTTATCACCATGTGCTGCTCCCAGACTGACCCTTGTCCCCACCCACCCTCCCAGGCAATGGCCTTGACCTGCAGCAGCCTCACCGCACATCCCACTATGCCCAGTGCAATCCCTGCCCCAAAGAGCTCATGAAACAGATGGAACCAACCAACCAACCAAGGAGCAAATGCCAGAGGAGAACTATCCATGGAAGAGGGCTGTAGGAGACACTGATGTACCTGAATAAATCAAGTAGCAGTTTGGTTTAAAAAAACATGGGCATTAAAAGGGAAATCAGCTCTGCTTAGGGGCAAGTTGTAGGTGCCCTTGTACAGTGGTGACAGGGTTGGACAAGGGGACCAAGTCCTTTAGCACCAAGATGAGTAAGGGTGCATGGGAAAGCTGTCAGGACACAGACAGAGCTCAACATCACATGGCAAGTTTTAGTTTCACAAATTTAGATGTAGAGAACAAAAACTGAGCTAAAGAGAGCATGTCAGTAAGCAAGCTGAGCCTGCAGAGGTAGTTTCCAACAGGAAATCAGAAAGGACTTTACAGAGGAAACCCATAAACAGCTGTGCCTTCTGTGTTTTTTGTAAGCTCCATCTATAGTTAACGGTGGTGAGAAACAGAAATTCCCATATTACCTTTAAATAACGCAGAAGTTCCTGGGGATCAAACAACAGAACCTGAAACTGAAGACTCATGTGCATGAACAACAGGACAAACCTGGCAGATTCTCTCTGGGTTTAAGACACAAAGAGGGGTGAAACACTCCTACTAACGGTTGTTGGGTTTTGCAGTTCATCAGAGTTTAATGTCAGGATAGTGCTCAGATAGATCCATGGTCTGCTTTTCATCTTTTCATATATTTGCAGTTGACCGGATCTGATAAGAATAAATAGCAGTAAATTCAAGGAAGGAAGGGAAGAGAAATAGCCCAAAGCTGTCATCTCAGCCTGCAACATCTAAATCAAATAATTACATAGAGTTTAATGCTATTTCTTTCAACCTGTTTATCAGATTATGCCATAAATAAAGGGGATTGTCCTCAATGAAAGTTTTTTTTCCAAGACCTCAGGCTAGAAAGGCATACACAAGAGACAAGGTGGGATTATCATCAAGGCAGAAAAAGTTTTTTGATCCACGCATTTTACTCTTTGTAGAAGGCTTTGTTAATACTGATACTTTATTGATAAGCTAAGGAATCTTTGTTGCCCAGAATGTGAACAAGAAGCAGCATGAACAAGAGCCACGATGTATTTGCAGCTGACCTTGGTGCTAATCAGATATTCAGCATCTAAACCACATGCACCATATTTCACCATGGCCAGAGCCTAACATTGTCACAATGAAACCTAACTACCCTGCTTTCTTTATGACAACAGGAAAATTAAAATATTATTCAAATATGCCATCTAAATAAACAGGAGCTTCAATGGAAATGTCATTAAAGACAAGGCTTTGAATTCCTGCTGAACATCAACTGTTTTATTATTACAGTTGTCTTTAAAAACCTCTTCCAATACTTTAACTATATGAGCCACTGACAGATTGGAAGGCATTTTAATACACTGAGTGATTTTGATCAATGTAAAATCATTCTTGGGTGCAAAGAAAGCACGTGCATGTCAACATGTTAAAGTAGGTTATGAGACTCTGATAGTCATGAGTGTACCAGCCACATTAGGCTAAAGTGATCTGTGCTGCATGTGGACACTGCAGTGTTCAAGACCTCAGTTCCTAGTTTTGAAAAGGCCCTTTAGGAGCTCTGAGCACAGCAGGGCAGAGGAGAGCAAGAGAGGACACAGAGCAAAGGTAGCAGAGAAAGAGTCACATTTTTTCTGTTCTGTATCTCAAGCATCAGACCACTGAGACAGCAGTGCAAAGCCTTCCTCAATCTGTGTCAAGAACCCCACATGCAAGAGAGACACAATTCTCCTTCCCTTTCTCAGCAGAGTTACAAATAACAGTGAAACTTGTTCTGCGGTTACCAAATGTGGGCAATAAACTGAGGATGAAGAAATCATTAAACTACATGTTTGACTATACAGAGTTTTATAGACTATGTGAAGCCCTGGCTCTGCTACTTTGTTTTCAGGGTTTATACTCCAGGAGTTATTTAAGAAAAGACTGGATGGGGCACGAAGTGCCATGGTCTAGTAGGCAAGGTGGTGCTAGGTCAGAGGATGGACTTGATGATCTCAGAGGTCTTTTCCAACCAAGTGGAGTCTGTTTCTGTGTATTCTAGCTCCTACCAGAGGCCGAACACCACCAGAGCCTCAGCAAAGGAGTCATTAAGCAGTTTATGCTCTGAGGAGATTCAAATGACAGGGATTTACATACGGGGTGGAGACACAACAATGCTGTGATAAAGACTTGCTCAGCAGCCTGTATGGAAAACTCCAGTCATGTTTAGTTCCCTCAAATTATGTTCAAATTCCAGTGCCATAAAAATCACATATGGCCAATAGATGTGGTACACATTTTTACTGAAAAATCTTCTTGTAAGAAAAAAATAAAACCCTATTTTACAAACTACATAATTTAATTAATTCTTCATGATATTCACTAGACAAGAACCAGAAGGTTATGATACCATTTGTAGTAAAGGCATGGCTCAGAGCCTTTTACAGATGTGCCTAGAACAGCACATGCATTTTTAGGGTACAACAGAGTGAACAAAGACCAACAGTAAAAGCTGGATTTAATCACTTTAGACCATCTTGGAAAAAAAAAAAATTGCCTTCTTAGTTTTCTATTTTTTTCATTAAAATACAAACAAAGACTATGTGAAAGAACCAGACAATTCATATTATATTGCAGGAATCAGGACAAAAGCATGTAAAGAAAACACAGTTTCTGTGGAAATGAAAGCAATAATTATTCCTGCTTTTGTCACCATTTTTAGCAGAATGAGCAGTATCAAAACATTTGCAGAAAGAGAACGACATGGCAACAGCAAGAGGATTTGGTAGACATTTTTCTACCTTTCTCCTTATTCTGTGCCCAGACTCTGAGACGCAGGATCCTCTCTACGACAGCTCCAGAACCTGCTAAAGAACCCAACTAAAACCCCAGCCCACAGAGGTTGTCATCTCCTAATGCAAACATCAATGAGGAAAGTGAGAGCTAATTTGGGTGCCTGTGGCTCGCCAGCTCTCGCACTGCCTCACATTCTGCAGGTGGACAGACCTTTGCTTTCAAGCTTTGATCCTCTCATGGTTCTTAAAATTGCAACTGCAGCAGCATTTGCCACAGCCTAACATCAGCAACAAACCCAAAAAACAATCCTGCAAAACGAACAGGAGACTCCAGCTGAACAGCATCAGCAACAAGAACAGAAAACAGCCCTGGAAAAGGCACAGGAACCTCCAGCTGTACCAGTCAGGCTCTCAGGGTGGTGATGCTGCAAGAACAGGCACAGCTGAGTTATCCTGCAGTCCCCTCAAGTACCATCCGTCTCCACTGATCCCAGGTAATCACATTAACAGCTTCAAACATTATGTAATGGCATCATTCAAACTCATTGCTCCCAAAGGTTTGCTATTAGATCACAGAATTACCATTCATCAGACATTTGTGACAAATCTAATAGTATGAAAGTATTTGTTACACAACACAACTTACATTTGCTCCTCTACTAACAGCCAATGTCCTCTTTTAGCTCCAGCATCTCATCTTGCCTGGAGCTAAAATGCTGTACAGCAACCCTTAATTTAATATCTTAATTAAGAGAAGGACTTTACCTGAGGTCAAGAATGGGTTACTTCAGTAGCCTCTCGACATTTGATGTATCAGGTGAATTGCTCAAAATTGTTTAAGGCTCTCAGGAAGTGAATGTCTTTTAAAATTAATAGAATACCATCATGGAGGTTGTGTGCTCTAAAAACCAACAGTGGTTCAGTTTTTAAAAAACAGACATTACAAGCCAACCAAAACCACCCAACAAACAATACCATCATACAGCCCATGGCTGCTTCAATGTCCAGAGCAAGAAATGTGTGCACCACTAAGTAGGCTCTATGAACTCTGGAAAGCTAAGCTATGTCTTGCAAGTGAAAATGGAATTAGAATTATAACCACAGAAGTTTCTAGGGTGCCAAAGAGATCATGACATGCCAAAGACATGCTAAAATGCAATTCTTGTGTCTGCACCTACCCTAGAGAAACTTCTGTAGGTTTGGTGGAACTCAAAACTGCTGAAACCAAAAATCAAGTGCCAAATATTCCAAATACTCCTCTGGTGTGCAGCACTAACAAATTTCTATCCAAAGGTACAAAATAGGAAAATCTCAGGAGTAATTAGACTGTGGACAGGTTTTAGAGCTCTAATAGATAGGGAGTGTAATTATTCAAAAATCTATTATTATGCAAACATGAAGGACATAAATACCTTTCCCAAGAACCATTGTTATGGTCCCAGAAGGAGATATTCTACAGTCCCTCACCTATTTCCATAAACCACCCCCTCTGTCTCCATACATGGATAAAACATACTCAGACAAAATTCCTGAAGAAAAAGTTGAAAACAGAAGATAACCCTGCTGGAGTTACTGTTCAGCTTTGCAAGTAACAGTGTGACTTACTTTCCCAGTGATGTCATTACTGGCTCTTTATTCTGATTACATGCACTTTGGACAAACAAGTTGTGGGTTTTTTCTGTTACTTTTTCCTTCACTGATTTTCTTCTTCTGGACCCTTATTCTCAGTAAACTCCTTCTAATCTAGTTTACAGTACCTTCCATGACTCGTGGTTACTTCTCACAAGCTCCATCTTTCCCTTTCATGCATCACTCATGTCTATAAAGTGAAGATGTGTGTATTGAAGGGAAAGAGAGGCAAGGATATAGAGAGAATCTGTGCAGCCATTTGACCACATTCTTCATTAACTGTCTCAGAAATTCTCCTCCCTCTGTTCTGTTGCCTACCTGAAGACAGAGCCTTTTCCTCTTTGTTTAGGAGCACATTCAGGGCTCTGCAGAAATGTCACCTCACAATACAAAAAACACAGAAAAGGGGGGGGGGGAAACCCAACTGAAATTCAGATTATGACACTTTTTGAAAGCTGCTAGGAAATGATGATCCTTTACCTCAAACTGTCAGATGCATCTTCCAAAATCCCTCATTGCTATGTAATGTATTACCATAGCAACTCGTCTCTCTGCTGATCTAGTGCTCCCCATGGGCAGGCTGTACTTTGTCAATGCTCCTGCTCCTCTGATGATGCAAGGAACACTGAGCAGTTAAATAGCAAATCATTAAAGCAATGTTTCCCCAGTGACCACACTGAATCACACAAGGAACGGCTACCAAAATGATGGCAGGGCAAAGCCAGAACAGAGCCAGATGAGCTTGCGGTGCTCCGTGTAGGAGGAAAATAAATGTGTTGGCAAATAAGAAACAAAGCAACAAAACATCTAATGCTTGATTTCCTTAAGGAAAGAAGAGCACAGCTCTGTTGTAGAGTCTGACTCAGTAAATCCTGCCACTGACACACTTCCCTCACCAGTTCTCTGCCCCGTTTTGCTCCAGGTAATACAAATCTTGATTAACATTTATCTGCTCCATGACAGCTGCCACCAAAATGGCCCAGCAGCTGTATCTCTGACTTCAAGCATCTGGATATTTAGGTTTTTTTAAGCATGAAAAGAAGATCAAGATCAAAATCTCACTTTTCCTCTTCTGCTTTTTATATTTGTACATCTTCCATCTTCTTATCTATGTACATAGAACTTGACATCAGCTGATTTCAGCATCCTGCCTCACCAAACACTAATTAATTCTCCCTGGGGAGAGAAGCCTGATTTCTCATACAGCACAGTCCATGCTTCTCATATCCTTTGCACCAGTGTCAAAGATGGGGAGAAAAAAAATCCAGTTTTCCTAATGCAACTCCCACTGTTTCCCCTGTAACATAATAATTGAAGTTACACAGCCTGGAAAATTAATGCTGCTAAGGGGAATTCAGGTATTTCCTTTCTATATGATACAGACACATGTGAAGATTTTTGTCTCGTGTTTCTACATAATTACAGAATCCAAGGTTCAAAAAGGATTTATTTTTAATAACTAGGAAATGTTACCCTATGCTTAGGAGTACACACAGCTTGAGTCATTTAGACAGTTTTGAAAACACACACCGCTGATCTGGAATGGGCAATTCCATATGCACCAGAATCCCAGAGTCAGGGGAAGCTTCTCCATCCTTCCAAGCTGCAGGTACCTCCTCCCATGCTCCCTGGGCACTTAACACAGCAACAAAGCACGTCAAGAGGTTGTCCCCACTTTCACAAGGTGAAGCAAAGCTGCTGCAGCTACAGAACATGGGATGTAACCAGCCTTGGCCATGGCAGTGGTGCCACAGGATGCTGCCTGTGTGCTATGTGATAGCCAGTCCCTGCTCCCAGCTGTTCCTGGCCTTCCTGGAAAACTAATGTGATAATGGCACTGCAAGGAAAATCACCTTCTAATACCTGTAGTTTATATGTGTAAGCTCAGACTACAAAATCAGACAAAATCTTGGTTTATTAATACCATGAGGGCCTTTTTCTTTTATAATCAAGTGTTCAGACTGTTCCTTGCCACTGTAAAAGGCTGCTGCATGTTTACTAAGTGAGGATTACTTGAACAATGGTGGTTGTGCTCTCCAAATCCAGATTTGCCTCACTCTCCCCCCTCTTTGCTTGCTGTCATCGTTACAAATCAGCACTTTGCTTTGCAGAAAACCACTTATTTCATCTTTATTTACTTAGAAATACAAACCTACCTGTGCTGATTGCAGAAAACCCTGAGGAAAAGCACATAACTCAGCAGAAGAAGAGGAAAGCAAATATCACACCTGTCTTCTGAAAGGACAGGCAGGAGGACCCAAGGAATGACCAGCAGACCAGCTTTACCTCAGCACCTGGGGAGGTGACAGAGCAAATAATCCTGGAAAACATTTCCAGACATGAGAAAGAGAAGGAGGACATCAGGAGCAGTCAGTGTGTATCCAGTAAGGAGAAGTCACACTTGACCAACCTGAGAACACTTCCAGGATACAAAATAGCTTGGTAGATAAGAAGAGCAGTGGCTATTGCCTACCTTAACTTCTGCAACGCTTTCAGCACCAACCCCACATTAGATCCTCATGGAGAAGCTGTTGAAATATGGGCTGGATGAGCAAACTGTGAGGTGGATTTAAAAGTGGCCGAACATCCCAGTCCATGGGGTTGAGTGGTGCTAAGTCCAGTTGGAGGCCAGCAACTACAAGTGCTGGATCCAATCCTGCTTAATAACTTCCTTTGTGACCTGGCTGTTGGGGCACAATGCACCCTCAGGTTTGTTTGCTGGGGACAAAAAACTGGGAAGAGTATCTGAGACACCACTGGGTCATCCTGCCATCCACAGGGACCTGGGCAGGCTGGACAAATGGGCCAACAGGAACCTTTTTAATTCTGTGGGTGATCAAACAGCAGGATGGGTCCCCCAGGGATATTGCACAAACTCCACCCTTGGATATATTCAGAGACAGCTGGGACATGATCCTGGCTAACTGGCTCTTGGTGGCCCTGCCTGGTCAGGGGGGTTCAACAAGCTGACTTCGAGAAGACCCTTGCAACCTCAAGAATCCTGCAGTGAGCCAGGCTGCACAGACCTTTCAGAATTCCATTGACTGCCTCTTAAGAAAACCCCATCCCTCTGTCAAGGTCTGAGTCCTGAGGCCTCTCCAGCTCGAGGTCTGAGTCCTGAGGCACGTTGCTACTTTGGTTGCTGATCTAACAGCAGTCTGTGTACTTTATTTTCTATCAGATCCCTATGGGTACTTCAATAAAACTCATCTACTTATTTTTAAATGCCCTTTGTTAAAAATCCTGTCAGCTCTATGTTCTTTTCCTTTTGCCCTTTCACCCTGTACTAAGCACAGAATGTCATGATATTGAGTCACTTTTTCTAGAAAATACTCGTTTGGCAATTAGTATTGAACTTCTTGAAATGCTGAGCCCTGTGTGAGTGACATTTTGCTTGTTTTCCCCATTCCCATATTGTGGAAAGACAGCTCATGTGTATAGTGCAGGAGTCAAGGGACTTACAAGCCCATTTGCTTTGATATCTGGAGAGACAAAGCTGTCTTAAAATATTATGAGCTTCAATTAAAACACAGCTGAGGGCAGCAGGCTAAAGCATGGTTAGAAGGGTAGCAGAGCTGAATGGAAACAGAGATGGAGTGTTGGAATTCAAACCAACTCCTGGAACTAATAAACCTGGGCAAAGGTGTATTCCCTTCAGAGCAGCACATTAAATTCAGCCAGTTATTGCTCTCTGTCTTCCTAGGCAGAGGACAGAAACTTCTTGTTTGTTTATGAGCTGTTTTTATGTTAAAGAATTTAACAATCCCTGATAGAGAAAGGTCAGTTTGCAAACAACATACATTAAATGGGTATATATCTAATATAAATATGCTCCAGAGACACCTTAGATGGTAACCCTGACTTCCAACTCCAAAGCTTTTCCAATTAAAGACTCCTTTCAGCTCTTGTATGACCTGCACCTGGTCAACCACATTCTCTTGTTTTACACAGCCCTAAAAAGGCAGTTTTGCTCTGACATATTGCACCACCCCTGTGTTTCTGTGTTGTTCTTTGGGCTGTGAGCTTTATGGACCACAGAGTCCTGCACAGATGAACTGAAATACTCTTTAGCCATCACCACTGAGCAATCAGCATGTTTAGGAAAAAAATTCATTTTCCATGCATGTTGGCAGACAAGTCCAGCTGCAGGATATACATGCACTGATGCTTTTAAAAACTGAAATAGTTCAGAAAGAACCACCTCAGAGAAGCATGACATCATCCAGGGAATGACACAACTACATCTCATCCTGAATACAAAGCCATGGTAATGTGCTTCAAGTGAGTAAATGCAAAACACCAGAAATTTCTTCTGTTTCAAGTGCACACTTGCACCTAATGATACATGGATGTATTATCCTCATGTACCACCACAGGCAATAATCTCCTGCAATCCACTGGGAACGGAATCCAGTTCCTACACAGGCAGAGGTCATCACTGGCATTCCAGTCCTTAGGTTGGGGAAAATATACTACCTATCCAGGGTGGATAAAAGCAAGTAAAACATGGATCCACAAAGGCAACTTGGAGGAAGTTGAAATGCCTCTCTGTTGAGTCCTTGCCCTAGTTCTAACTCCAAGACTTTTCTTCCTCCTAATAATTTACAGCGTCATTACTATGTTCCTTTTTTTATTGACTTCTGTTATGTGTCTCATGAAAAAGTAACACCATGTGAACACGAAGCATCCTGTCCAGAAAACACATCTTGTGGTGAGCTGCACCTTGCTCCATGACACAGATGTCACTGCTTTGAGGGGGAAACACACTTGGTGAGGAAAAAGGCAAATGTGAACATGGGACTGGCTTTGGTCAGAGCACAACAGTGCTTGAAAAGCCAGGAAAAGGCATTTGGCATTAAAAAAGCAAGAGCAATACAGGCACAATAAACAGCTGCAACTGTTTTAACTACACTGCCCTGAAAGAGAAAGACAGGAGGGTAAAACACTTAATGACGTGACTTATTTCAAAATTCCTGAAGATTTTTCCCCCTCTGTTTAACAACAGAGGCACAGGAAGAAGGCACAGCAGCTTATCTCACACAGCCCTGCTCTGATGACCAGGCTATTCAAGATTCAGGGTCTTCAATCAGCAGTGGCAAACTCAACATATCCCCCCAGTTCATAAGAAGTGGTTTTAAAAATAAATTATGGTGTTTCTACCCTTTTAAAGGGCAGAAAAGCCATTCCAAAATATCCTGTTGCCCATGAAATCATATGATGACACAGGTAGAGTCAGTAATTATACCCAGACCTTCCCTCACAGCTGCTCCTCGCACAAACACCTCCCCCTGCTTTGTGTACTGGACTGTAGGAGCAGAGGATGTGCCATCTCAAAGTGGGGATAGCACCAAACCCCCTTGCCTGCAAAGATCAGCACTCCAAGCCGTTTGTAAAGGTGTCACAACAGCCTGAAACTGGTTGTGAGTCTGAACTATTCCCCTCCTTCTGTCTCCAGTTTTCAGAATGGTCTTCACACAATGATCTACCTCATCAGCCACGTGCACAGCTCTAATCATGCTCCACTGCTGAAAAATATACAAATAATTGATTTTCACTGAAAACTACCTCCTTTCAGAAAGCAGGGAGGGACTGCAGTTTAGGAGAATGTTGCTGTAAGGTGACATTAGTACCCTCTTCACTCATTCAATAATGCCAGATGACGGAATGCAATGACAGAACATGTTCCTCCCACTTAATACTGGGGGAAAATGTGCTTATCCTCAATACAGGAAATCCAAATTCAAATCTCTAAGTGGTTCCCTGTTTTAATGATTTGTTTCTATTTTATCTTTCCTTGTCAGTGCAGCAAAGGAGCAGAATTTTTGACAGTGATTCCTTCTCCTCTTTCTTATCTGCTATCTTGTGACTGAATTAAATTATGGGAATTATATATTTACATTTTAAGACCTGTGTAGACCTAAATTTTCCATATAGATGATTAAAAGTTCCATTTAATTGCTCAGTTTAAAATGGTTAAATCCAGTCATTTTATATATCTCAGTTGCATCACTCCATCTGAGAAAAATACCAGCTCCCTCTCCATTAAACACTCAGCAGTCCTGCGCTATAAAATCAAAGTACTCAGCTCTATGCGAGAGCATTCACAGCCAAGCCTTTGAATAGCAGGACAAAGAATTAACTGATTAGAAACCAGAAGAATAAATAGGACATTCTTTATCAACCTAAGGCAACTATCTTCTAACTCCAAGGGACCCCCATAACCAAGGGATCACACCTTCATAAGAGACATAAGTACATTTTCCCTCTAATATCCCTCAAAAGGCTTATTTTTGGCAGTGTAGCTGTTCATATTTCCTCCTCTTCCATGTAGATCCCTGTACAGAACATGCAATAAGGCAAAGAACACAGAGCTGTGCTGTGATATGGCATGTGCAGGACTCTGGGAAGGATCTGAAAGCCAGGGGTAGTTAAATACAACCTAGAGCAACACCAAAGCTATTCTCAGCTTTACCAAGGATGGAAGCAGGCTCTGGACAAGGCAGTAACTGGGAGTCATCTCTTGTCTCCATACCTGCTCCTTGGCTGGATACAGCTGAGCTCAGTCAGGCAGTTGGAACCAGAAACTTGGGAAAACAAACCAAATCCTCCTTGTATTTCTATCAGCAAAGACCATCAGCTTGGGATTTGAGAATGAAGCCATATTCTCTGGCCCAGGTGTCCACCATCAGTGCTTCCCCCCCAAGTCAGACTTAACAGGACTCCACAGGTGTCTGCATATGGAGCAGCAAGACCCTGCTCAGCCTCAGCAGTGCCACAGTGTCATCAGAGCTGAGGAACCAAGAGAGTTAAAGTTTGTGTGGTTTCAATGAGGAAAACAGTGATGCCAGATATTCCCAGGGACCTGCTCTTTCAAATGTGCTTATGATTAGGAAAATTGACAATATAGAAAATAATGACAACGCAGCATGTCACAGAAGACAGCTGGGATTCTAAAACAGCTCATACAGATTCCATCAATTCCTCCCTCCACAGCACTAGCATCTTCAGTAGAGAAAAAGCACCTAAATTTGAGCCCTGAAAACTACCATAGATACAAACCCTAAGGATGTGAAGGAAGAAATCTACAATTCCAACTAACTTAAAGGAAGATTTTACTAAGCTAGTATAGAAGACTGGTTTCAGTGTACTGTTTTCAGTAAAATAAAAAAGTAAATGCATAAAGGCAAAAAAGACACTTTTTTCCTCTCTCCATTAGGGGAACAAAGGAATAAAAGCATTTTGAGCCATCTTGGACTTTATATTCTGGACTGGTAAGATTTTAAGCATAAAGTGAAACAGAGTGGGAACACAAAAGAAGCCTTGCTAGATTACAGCACACTTTTGCTTCATGCTGCTGATGGCTGTTCTGCTGCCTAGAGGGACTGCCCAGGCACACACCTATAAACACCACTGAGGGTTCAGCCCTTCTTGCTGTCCCTGCTGAGGGAACAGCTCAAGTCATGTAGGACAGCATCTGGCTGGACACTGCCTGCAGTCAAGGGTGTCCTCCCCCAGCCCATTAAATGGCCTTTATAGCAGCTTTAAGGGCTACAAGGCAAGAGAAAATCCCTCCCAAAGGTACAATGCTCTGCAAAATCACTCTGATTCTTACTTCTGAGATGACAGCCACAGCTCTCAGAGTAATTGATGTTTTCTTTAAAACCTTCTTGAAGGACCAACGAGGTTGTGTGGCCAGAGTGCAGTGGAGCAAGGCTTCCTGAGCATGTGATGGATTTGGGTCTCAATCTAGCAAGCAAAATGCCATGATCTGTGCTAGGCAGAAGGTCAACAAGATGATCACATCTAAGGGCCCTTTCTGGTTTTAAGAGCTTATGAACAGCACCCCTTTACAATCATCTTACGTATATCTATATTACCTTGATTAATAAGATCAGAGTTTGGGTCAAAATACTAATATTCACTCATTTATAAAATACTGAAGTAAGCTGCAGTCCCTGCAAGCAGGAATTTGAAATGCCAGAGGTCTGAGCGAACATCACACATCATCGAGTTTAGCTTTGTTGCCTGCTTTGATTTATATGCAGTAGGTTATATTCTGCAGCACTGTAAACTTAATAAGTTGGTAGAAATAGCATTGCTGAGCATTCTCCTCCCAGGAATGCATTTATAGTTAGAATTAATAGCAAGTATAAGGCTTATTCTGCATGCACACAGAATATTAAGAAATTTTACTCCTGTTTCACTGTCTCACTACTAACAGGTGACCCACACCAGTAGGTGTCATAGAAGAGACCAGTGAGCAGTAACAGAACAGCCCCTTCCTGGTGGCTGCAGACCAAGATTTAGACCCTCAACCCCAAGCTCACCTTCATGTCACACCAAGCCAGTGTTCTCAAGGCCAGTAAAGCACTTCAGCCCTCATGTCTTTAGCAAATACTTTCTAAAAAGGTTAGAAGTAAAGAAAAATCCACCTGATGTGATTTTTCCCAAGGGAATACATTCTCCTGTGGGCAGACACAGCACTGCCACTTAAGCTGAGGTGCCAGGATTCAGCATCCATGCAGTGTCACACCCTAGGATCAAACACCACCATAAATTGAAGCTGTCAAGTAGAATTGGGCCAATATTGAGGCATCACATCTCCTGCTCCATCCCTAGGAGGGGACCAGCCTTCCAAGGCAGCAGAAATGCCCACTGAACTATTTCATTTCAGTGAGTTTACTGCTTCCTAAGTGCAATATCTAATTCATATCTAACCTTCTTGCTGTTTGAGGTCACACAGCAACATTTACAGATTCACTGCATGATTAACCATACTAACTGCTCAGATCAGTGACAAGAAGAGGTCTGTTATCACTAAGTAATAAACTGGCTTAATTTCAAGCAGATAAAAGATTAACAACTAGTAAAAATCATCAAAACTATGATACAAATATACATACTGTTACATCAGTGTTTTCTGAAGTTGAAAACACAATCAGCAAACAGCTCCTCTGATAAAGTCAGATTCTTGGAGGTTAACCATTAAGATGAATTTTTTTAAAGGAGAAAGGCAACATTTGCCTTGTGAACAGTTAGATAAAGCAAAGAAAGATGGGTGGAACACTATTCACAGAAATTCTTCTGAGATATGCTGTGGGCAAAAGCTCAGAACATCTACAGAGATTTTCCTTGATATCTCCCCATGTTATTCTAAAGACATTGATCCTTGTGGATCCTTTCTGGCTTGGGATATTCTATGAAAGACATAACCATTTCCAAATCTGGGTGTCCTGAAGAGGAACAGCATCACTGTCCTCAGCAGACCCTACAGTCCAAAATGTTTAAACTTTAAACAGGCCAAATCTAATTAAATCAATATTTTAAATCTGATCTATAGTGGCATAAATGAAAGCAGGTCATAGCGCTCTTTTAATCCCTTTCCTTACAATCCCAACTTGTTTAAAAAAAAAAAAAGCCTTTTTACCCTTGGAAAATCTGTGCAGTTGCAACTTACAACTGCTTAGAAGAGAGTGGAAAAGGACAATTTGTTTCAATGAAAAATTTATAAAATCATCTCTCCACAGAGTTTTTGTTTGCTTTACTTGCTATGATTCAAATTCAAATAGACTGAAAGCATTTTTAAATCCCATTTTGCTCACTTTTGTATGTAAATAGTGAGAACCTTTCTATGCTATAACTTCTAGAGCTATTTCCACATAATATCCTGCATTAGTCAAAATATCATTTACAAGAACCTGTCTCAAAACCCTCAGAAATCCAAATACTAAACACTGAAGAACTCCCTTACTTTACCATTTAGAAACTATTAGTGATAATGTTATAACATTGGAATTGCGTTTATTGTAGCTAATTGATTCCATTCCTGCACAGCGTCCTCACATGGATTATTGCCTGCATGGATTCCCAGTCTTTCAGGAGCTGCTGAGGAGGCGTGGAGTAAGACAGGGTGGGATCAGGGGAGGCTCAGGGCTGCAATCCCCAGCACATCAGTCCCTCTGGAGACACCCCCAAAGCAGCTCAGCACCTTTGGCCAGACATCCCTGGGAGGTTCCATCCTGTCAGCCCGGACCAAGGGCCACAGAGAGGTGCTGTGCACATGAACAGGGTGGGACAGCTCAAGGCACAGCACTGATATTTACCCTGACTGAAGGCTGGTCAGCTTCTCAGTGTCTACCACTGCCAATTAACATAATCACTTGCAATGCAATTATCACCACAGATGAGCACAAGTGTATTTTGCTGCTGCCACACTCGAGTTGCCACTTGCTGAGTGCCAAGCAGCAGTGAGGCTCTCTGGTTATAAACCTCCCTCAGCCCCAGATTCTGCCTGTGCTGCAGCTTGTCCTTCCTGCTCACACCCCTGACATGAAAGTGCTTGTTTGGATATACACTAGATGCACTGTAACATTCCATTTCAAAAACAAAATAAAGCCATCAGCATAACACCATTAAGTAACTTCCACTTTGCTTTTTCTCATTAAGAGGCATTTAAAAGGAAGCCATTAAATTTATAGAGGGTTCAAACCAATAAGAAAGCTCAAACTGCTCCCTCATTAGCTCGCTCACCCTTGTGCCTCCCAGGCCATTATTTCCCTTCTTATTACCAACTTGCAATAAACTTTCTACTCTACTACCTTGCCAGTTGCAAAAATAAAGTGATGGCCATGCTGCTCCCTGATTTATGAACAGAAAGCAACGGCTCAGTGTGTATTTACATTATTAAGATTTATGTTACAGTTCTCCTAATACACCAAGTGATTAATTACTAAATGCAAAAATACAAGTGTTCAGGCACGTTGTTCCCTGAAGAATATTGCTATATTTGTAAAGTTGGTTCATTTATCTGTGTGCCCGAGTATATACAGTCTTTTGTGTTCAACTAATTGTAGAAGCAACTCAAGTCTGAGTTGAACTGAAATGTATCCAAAAAGCACTGTTTGCAATGAAAACAAATTTGATGAAATAATTGTTGGGAATAATATACATGTACAGTAAATTATTCTCAAAGAGAAGGCTTTCGAACAGTTCTATAAATTAATAAACATAAAACACAGATTGAGCTTTCAATTTCAGATAAAAATTAAAAATTAGTGCTTTTCCCTTCCTCAGAATTCTGAGAATAGCCAACTTGACCTGCACCAATTCAATTTCTGTTTCTCAAACTTCATTCTTCAGGCAATTAATCAGCATTAAGCTGCAGCCCCCAGTGCTATGAAATCAGGAATCCAGAAATCTAAACTAGAAAAAGCAGCAGGACAAGTGAGCAACAAGAAATAAATGCAGGCAGGTAAGTCTCAAAGAAGGGAGTGCAGCTCCATCGATTTCTTCCCTCTCCCAACAGCATCTGTTCTGCAGCAGCTCCCGAACTGCAGGGGAAGGGCAGGGTGGCTGCACAGAGTGACACAGGCACCACCTCTGGGGGCTGCTTTAGGGAGCAGAGCTTTGGCCTGACTGTGGGGGAGTGCAAAGGCAAACTAAAAAGATAGATTTTTACTGTACTTTTATATCCTACAAGGCTGCTGTGACTTGGCTTTTGAAGATTAATCTGGTGTAGAACAAGAGGTGTAGGAAGGGAAAAACACAAGTGGCATCACTTGGACAGTGAAATTCAAGAGCAGGTCGGATAACACACAAAACCTAAATAAGCTATGGTAAACATCCTGTGGACTTCAGTAAAACAACAGAAAAGCTTTTTTCAAAAGACTAAAGAAAAGAATTTATTTCTACTTCAAAAGAAGTACATCCACCTACTATGGATTTGGGATAATTCTCATGCATGTGGGTTCACATGCTCTCCCTTCCTACAGTGATTCATCATTAAAATTTGATTTTGAGTAGACTACAAAGTAGCTTATTAGACAATTGAATAATGGAGAATAGTGAATTGATTTCTTTAGCACAATGAAAGCTGACAACAAGAAATTAAACATTGCTAACTTTTATTATAAAGTACCAGATCAATACTTCTGACCAGAACACTATTTTCCTAATTTTATCAGCTGACCATGAATATTCTGATTGGTGAGAAGGAACAGAGACCGAGGCATGGAGAGGAAAAGGCAAAAACGTGTCAAATAAGCAATCTGGAGAGTCTGATTTTCTGAAGAGAGCCCAGACCGCTCACCTTTGAAGGATCCTGCCTGCAGCTCTGAGGTGACCCCTGCAATGAGCCTTGAGTGCTGGGGCTGCTGCAGAGGGTCAGCACCCTCTGTGCCATCCCCAGGCAGTGATACTTGATAAGCCACAGCTTCTCCTGGGCACAGATTAATCTCTCATGTAGCATGAGGTAACTCTTGGCAAGGGTGTCAGCCATAATAAAATAAAATAATCCCACATAGGAAGGAAAAATCCTTTAAAATTGTCAGATGAAATTTACAGCCCACATGAGGTATTTGTACGGCCTCCAACACTCCAGCACTGCAGCACCTCAATCCAGCTCTGCATGCATCCAGCTCAGACTTCTCTAATGAAATACACAAGAGCCCTCAGCCTTGTTGCTTTGAAAGATGAGAACCAAAGCACAGAGTAATCAAGTGATTCACTCAAAGTCAGCCACTGGAAGGCTGTGGAATAGAGAAGTGCTGTGATGCCATGTCTGCAGGGTCCCAGGCTACAAAACAAATCTCTAATCTGCTTAATTCTCTGTCTGGAAACACTGTCTCCCAGAAACAGTCACAGTCTACCAGAGCAAGATGACACTTGGAGGCAGCAGCACATCATGATGACATAACTTGCCCAGGAAATCAGTGACAGAGAGTTCCTAAACCCCAAGTTATAACAAGGGGAGACACAGTAGGGCAAAACTGCTGTTCTGAAGGAATGAGAGGCAGAGAGAGTGGGGGGGACTGGGGAGAAAAGGGAAGAGAAGGAAGGAGAGGCAGAGAGACTGATGGAGGGATGGGTTGGATTTTCTTGTGATTCCATTTTAAACCAAAATTCTCCTGAACCTAATTCTAGTCTTGCCTACTCCTTTTTGACTGGCTGCTTTCCAGGGAAAACAGCTTAAGGGAAAGACACCAGATCAAATACATGGGAAAAAATAAACAATTACCCTTAAGTTTAAAAGAAAAATAAAAAGAAGAAAATCCAAACCTAAAGGATAGAGAAGGAATCTCAAACAAAAAGAGAAGACTAAATCAATAGCAAAGTGGCAAGATGTGTAAAAGTGCACAGAAAAAAGTCCCAACACACAGAATAAGAACTCACTAATGATACAGATCAAAGCAGAACAGGAACATGAATGAGAGGAAACGAAGGTGCTCTGAATGAGAAATACAATATCAATATAAAAAGAAGGAATAATTGTCAAACATCAAAGTGCCACTCAAAATTCACAAGTCTCAAATTTAGGCTTGAGATTTATGAAGTGATGGATAGAGGGAGAACCATCACAAGCAATAAGCCTCAGACTGAGCACTGAGGAGGAAAAGATACAAAGCAAAGAAACTATTACAGGGTAGACAAGGGGACCCTGGAAGCAGCTGAGTTAGAACTGACAATGTTTTACTTTAAGGAATAAGCTCTTTATTAGGGGGTCAGGGATCAAATGAGGTCCTAAAACACAAGTTGCTTCCCTATCAGTGTGTTAAGTTTTTCATTTTTCTGCCTGGACTTTACATCAGCTTGTGGAAGCAAAGAGTGCTCAAACCACCATAACCCCACTTCAGACAGAAGAAGGTAATACTGCCTGTCCCTACACTGAGCACAACAGCTGCCTTTCCCCATGAATTTCATGAGTAAAGCAGTAGCAATGTGCAAACAGAACAGGAATTCATTCCCCACTGCCCATAGGCAGGCGGGTGTTCAGCCACTACAGGACAGCCAGGCTCTACCACATGTAACCATGGCTTGGGAAGATAAAAGCCATCAACTCCAAACATCTCACCCTCCTTTCTTCTCCCAGAGCTTTACATGCTGAGCATGGTCTGGGATACCCCTGTGATGAGCTCCTCCTGGCTCTGTCCCCTCTCAAGTCCTTGTGCCCCTCCAGCCTCCCCACTGCACTGGTGGGGTGGGTGAGGAGCTCTGGCCCTGTGTCACAGCCCTGCTCAGCATTGACAAAGCCTTCCCTGGGTTATCCACACATTTCCCAGCACAAATCCAACACACAGCCCCTTCCCAGCTACTGTGAGTGATGTGAACTCTCTCCCAGCCAGGCTCCAGCAGGGACTTCAGTCAGTGGCCCCAACTCCCTGGGCCACCAGAGAAACCCCCACTATGTGCCCAGGTGTGAGGCAGGGAAGGAGTGCCCAGATCCAGGTGGGGGGGGCAGACCCACACAAGTTAATTCACCTGCAACAGTGAGCTGAAAGCTTCCTTTCACCATTACAGTGTGTTTACTGTAGTAATTAAAAAATACAAACTAATCAAAAATCAAGAGTTAGGCCTGGAGCCTGGCCAGTCATCAATCAAACTGATTCACATATTAACTTGATTTACATGAAGGAAGAGAAAACTCCCTTTTGGTTTGAAGTTGGCAGAAGCTCAACAGAAGAACTTTTGTAAGCACAACAGAAATAAAGATGGTTTTAATACAGTACATGGTTGCTTGTGTAGCAAATCACAGCTCTTCATTCTTGCCTGAACTCTGAAATCTTTGCCCTCCAACCTGAAATCCGAAAATTCAGTTTACTGTGACAGGTTTTATCATTTCTGTTGTTATTCTGTATGGAGTGGAAAATTATCAAACTAGTTTTTGCATGATCTGTCTGTTATCTTCTGAAAGGCACAAAGAAACAGAGTAGCTCTACCATTAGCTGGAAAGCAAGATTATAATACTCAGATCTTTTAAAAACCTTTTATATGAGAGAGGCCAGACCCAACTCTGAAGGAAATGGGGATCTTGCTATAAGCACCAACAGATTTCATTCAGACAGGAGGTGAATGCTGAAGTACAGAAAACTGTGAGACACAAAGTAATCACTGCTACAGTAAATCCAATTAGCAAACAACACCCCTAATGGCAAAAGCCTGTTCCTTGAATAGCTGATAGAATTGTTTAGCTTGAATGATTTTGTTGCACATATTCCCTCCCCACCCCCCACCCCCTTTTCTTGCCTTTTTAATATTCTCTTCATTTAATCAAGTTGACTAAGTGACTCCATAAATATTTGGCTGCTGCTTGCTAATCCAGGTACAACAGGTTTCATCCGCTTCCATGTCTTGTATGTAAAACACAGAAGGACTGGAACTCAGATGAGCAACCTTAATTCTGATTTAACAGGTTTTCTGGGTAGCTAATTTGTGTTTTTAAAGCCTTGTGGCTTTAGTCTTCATGTTGCTGGAAAAGTCAGGTGCCAAAGACATTTAAACCAGTATAATCTGCCTGTAAATGACAGGCAAATGGACTGCAAAAATACAGAGTGCACGAACAACAGGCATGGGAATTCAGTGCTGATCCATGTGAAGTGATGCACTCAATAGGAAAAGGAATCCTGAGTTGATGAAATCTAGCAACTTGTTAACATTTGGGGAAAATAATGGATATCTTGAAGCTATAATAGGTCAATTAAAGTGTCAGCTCCTTGCTCAATTGCAGTGGAATAAAATAGCATGTTACGAATTATTAGGAAGGAGTGGAGAACTGAACAGGAAACATCATTATGGCACTGAATAAATCCACAACAAGTCCACAATTTCAACATTTTCTGCAGCTTTGTTTCTTACCTACTGCAAAAGGATCTACTAAAATAAAGTAAAGGGGAAACAACAACAATGATCAAAGCTATCTCAAGAATATTTAAACCAAATGCACTTCATCCTGGGATGGAACAAACCAAGAAGGAATAAAAGCCTGGAGTAGCACAGATAGGGTGGAAGTACTTGCTTGCCCTGTCCATCACCATAAAAACTAGAGAGGAAGTAGTAAAATTATCACCATGAAAGTTTAAAACAAATACTGCTTCATACTTCACTCAATTGCAGCGTGGAAATCCTTGCTTAAGGGTGCTGTGGATGCACAAAGTTTACTTGGATATAAATTCATTTGACACACAGAAAAAAAGTCAATTGACAATTTCTACTTTCCCCACCAAGGCAAAAATCAAAAGAAAAATTGGAAACCGGAAGCTATTGACAGTAAAAACTATGTTCATATTCTTCTAAAACCTGAATGATCAACTCAACCTCTTCTCCATAATGGAACTTCTGGGATTCATAAGACAAACTCCAGGAGCAGTGACTGGGAGATTTGTTCTCTAACATCTTCCACAGAACTGGTGAGCTGGAGGAAAGGAGACCTGTGACAGGAGTCATTGTCGAACTAGCACAAATTAATGCCAAAAGTCTGATATACCAATGCCCAGCTTTTGCCTCAACCTCCTTCCACTTCCTCTGTAGGCTATTCTTGTAATTTTTCTGTCTTCCTTTGGACAAAAGCCTTTGTTCTAATCCACTACTCCTGATTTACGGTGTAGCGTCTTTGTTTCAGGGCTTGCTTGCCCAGCACACAGTGCCTTACATGGTCTATAGCAAAAAGGCTGCCTGGTTCTAGCTCCTGGACACACCTGTAACACAACTCAAGCATATTAAGATTATATTTGACTCATTTTATATTACTTTTATATTTTAATATTACATGTGGACCTTCTGTGAGTCACAAATAAGCACTGCCCTCCATTTATTTCCCCAGTCCAACTGCTGCTCACCTTCACAGCCACAGGTGTGAACCAACCTGCTGCCAAATCAGGATAAATCAGACCAATGTCAGGTGCTGTTTAGGGAACACCTGCAGGAACATTGTGCTCTGCCTACAGACTCCAATGCTGTAAAAGCACCTCTCAGTGAGGCTGGAAAGGCTCCTAAAGCCATTCACAGAGCAGCCCAGCCCATGCCATTTCATTTTCACTCTAAGACACTAAAAAGGTGGTTTGATTCCAGACAGATGCAAGAGCTGCATCCTTTATGCCAAGCTTGGGGAAGTTATTTAAATAGAAGGATTTAATATGAATCAGGCTAAAAAAGCAAAACCCTAAAACAAAAAGCCCCAATGTATTTTACATGCTCTGAAGGGCTCTGGCACTAACATACAGATAAGTGGACCTTATTTTGCTACGCTTCAAGCATATTCATTCTAATAAAACCAATGCTTTAAAAGTCCATCTACTCTGAATTACAGTGTAATTAATCTGTGCTCAGAAAAGCATAAAACAAAACCCATCTACAGAGCCCGCAATGCCACAGAGACAAGGGCACACTGCTCACGGGGTGAAGGGCCAGAAGTTGACCATGCAAAGGCATTTGCACAGTAAAAGGAGAGCGGAGTAGAAACAAACCCAAACCAGCCCTCAGCAAAGCCCACTCTTCACAGCCACATGGCTTTGAAACTGCTATTGAATTGCATGTGCAAATTCCAATTAATGGACGAAGCTAAATGAACTGAATGCTGCATCTGTCCTTCTGAACTGCCAAGCAGGGGCACAAACCAGGCTTTTGGTTGCAGTCTGGTTCCCGTACACACCAAAGGGCTATGCTGGATTTTAATTCTCTGTAAATAACTTTATCAACAGCCAAGATCCAGGAAAGGCAATGGAAGGTATTTACAGTCACATAACCATGAATTTGGTCCTAGATTTATAAAATGCTTCAAGCTGAGTATTTGTGGCCCCCAGCTGCCTTTTGCAGAGCTGATGAAGCATTCATAAAACCTGATAGCATTGCAACCGTTGCTGAATTCTCTACCTTCTGTGCTTGACCATAAAGCCAGTTATGATTTACTGCTGCCTTCAGGAAGACTGTTTGTGGCAATTCAATGCCTTGATACTCTTATCAGTAGTAGAGGTCATAGAGGAGAAGTGGGCCAGGAGGATTTTAAAAGACTTGGAGCTTCCTTGACTGGCTGGTGGCTGTGAGTCCCAGATTCACAGTACATTTCATTCTAGCAAAGGTGATTCATAAGGTACTGAAAAAATCTATTTTCCTATTATTGACACCATCTTCCCTTCCTGTTCAACAAGAGGAGAAACTCAGTTGTGCAAAAATTTTAAGTCAAAACCAATTTGAATTCAAGCCAATGGCAAAGACTTGCCATAATTTGTATTGTTGCAGTGTTTGCAAGCAGGAACAGCTGCCTAATACAATTCCCACACAAAGAAAAAGCTGGTGCCTCTCCAGGAAGTAAAGATGTAATTGTAGAGAGATGAAAACAAACAACTGGGAGAGAACATCAGGTGATAGCGAGCTGGCTACAATCACATCAGTGAAGGGATTGCTGCAAGAAAGCTCAGTGCCTCAGCTGATCTTGGGTCATGGGGCACTCATGCCCAGGGTGTTACCCAGAAGGTTACACAGGGTGGGTTTGGAGAGTTACCTGAGGGGATGGTTGAAGGATGGGGCAGAAAGTGGGAACCTCAATAAAATCATATTGATTTTATGTGCAGATCTACTACTGACACTACAGACAGTGCACATGCAAAATAGCAGAAATCAGGATGCTGAAAAAACCAATTTTTTTCATATTATTGAACACTCTTTAAAACAATCTCCAGAGAGGGAGAAATGCTTGTGATGCCACAGTGTAACCACATGCTGATAGCAGAGAAGGAGTGGTGTGTACTGCCATGGAGACAACCTTTTTTTCCTATTGTGACATTTTTGAGAATGTCACATGGCCCAGTCTTTGCCTGCTGAGATGTCAAGGCTCAAAGACATTCCATGGTGTCTTCCAGAGGCACTAAAAACCCAAAGTAAATAACCTCAAGCATTTACAGTTGCTCTAAGGCCCAGACTACGAGTCAACAAACCATTTATCAAGAGTTTCTGTGCTGTTTGATGACAGAGAGCCTGCTAGCAAATCCAGGAATCTTCATGACAAGCTCCACGCTCCATGAGGATGCACATACACAATGCACACAGGAATGGAAAAACCTCAGCATCCTTGCTGACAACTTCCCCCAGTAAAATAACTTGGGAAGGGCTTTGCAGGCACTTGAGTATGCACGTCTGCTGTCCCTCCTCCATGGTTTATGATCTCCAATACATCAATGGTGTGAAAACATTCCAGTGATGTATTACTAATTTATCATGAGAGTATTGTCACCTTAGTGATGAATTGCATGAGCACATGGCTAAAGTGCTGTCCTGCTGGAGATATATTACATAAAAACAATTTCCTTCCATTTCCTTGGATTTTTTTCTTTTTTTTTTTGTTTGTTTGTTAGAAACTTGTCAATGTACACCTTAAGTCTCATTCTCACTTGTTCTGATCCCTTAACAATGAAATCACTATAAAGCATTATTCTACAACTCATAGGTGCAAGGCTGGGAAACCACTCCACTCCCAACACCAAGGAGCAACAGAAAGCAGAATGACAACATATTAAAGCAATTTCTGGCAGGGTACAAAATAAAGGTTACTTGAATCCAAACTGAATATTGGATGGTTTGAATTCAGCAAGAATAAAGTGCTCCAGACTAGCTCATCCAACAAAACCCTTAAACCACCCTGGAGACTCCCCCTTTTTACTGCCTATTCCACAGCAAGAGGAGGAGCGGGAGTTATTCCCAACCAATGCAGGTTCTGAGCTATTTCTACATTGCCAAGCTCGCTTGCACTGTCTGCACTGCACACCTTCTGCCTCTGCATCTCTTTGGGAAGAAGCACAATTGCTCACACTCAAAATAAAACCAAGGCACACAAAGGTCAGTTGGTTAACTTAGATCTGATTTCTGGAGGCAGGACTAAGGTCTCTCAAGTCTCTTACCCACAGCTAACAAGAACATTCCTCAGATCTCAGTGAGACAAAGTGCTATTTAATGCCACAGAAGGTCTTCATTTTGACACCTACACCATTTCCCATGTATCACAAGAAACTCCTCAAGGCCTTGTGGCTCTCATGTTGCTTCACTGAAGCACATCCCTCTCAGACCCTCTGAACTGGCACAATTAATTCCCAAGATTGAGCTCTAACTTGATTTAAGCAGGTCTGTGTTGGCTTTTTTCCTTCATAATATACATTCCAGTGTCCCTTATAAGCAGAACCTGCACTCCTCAGGGTAATTAGGCTAACTCTGTCTTCATAGCACCACCTCTTCGTCCTTGTTGTACATTTCCCACCTTTCCCTTTAAGTCCCAAGTGCTTTATTTCCAAGTGATTATGGATGTAGGATGTACAGAAAATTGACTGTTCTCTTTCTATGACCCACCTTTGTTGAGCAATACCACATCCCAGCTTACACACAGATGGAAATAGTAATGAAATTACTTTGCCATCAGAAAAATATAGCAATGGCTACTCCAACTGATCTCCTTGATTTGACATGGGTCATTTTCAGGGCAATAATTCTCTTTATGATAATCTAGAGATAAAGGAGATCACAGTTTCACAAGCTGTGCTTTCCTTTTGCTAAAAAGCTAAGCATTCATCCGTCTTCCAAACAGATTAAGAAGCTGCTTCAGCTGACAAAATTCTTCTGTCCAGAGAAAGACATCAAGTCTTAAAGGAATGAAGAATAGACTATAAGAACAAGGCAAAGGCTCAAAGCAACAGCAGGAAGAGGAATAAATTATCAAATCCACCTTAACCTCATAAAAATTAAATCAGCTCTGACCCAGCATCCTTAGCCTAAAGTAAAATTAGCTAATATAAGGTTTCTATTCTTATTATTAACATTCAATGAGATCTAGCTCTTAAAATAACCCTTTCGGGTGCTTGAACACAAGAAGATGAAGCAAATACTAAATAAAAGTGAGTATGAAAACCATGCACCACTGATAACTGAGACTGTCACAAAACCAGCTTTGAAAAGCTTATTCATCACCTGAACATCTCCAAGTGACAATCAAATGTTAGTTCAGACCCACTTGTAGTTCACTACCATCTTTTGGTCTCAACTCAGTAAAGCATTTAGTCAGGTAACTTACCTCCTCTTTATAGGCTCAATTATATCCATTTCCAGAGTATTTGGGCTCTTGACTAATTCAGAAGGATGCCTCATTTGAGGAAGTAATAAAATCACTCTCAAACTAAACAAAAGAAGCAAGTCAAAACCTAGTGAGAAAGGGAGGGGGGGAAAAAAGCTTGAAAGGAGAATATCTTCAAACCTGCTGAAAGCAGGATTAAAAGACAAAAAGCTGCACTGCAAAGAGAAGACAAAGCACTTAGAAATGCTAAATTTATTCTGGGCAGAATACAAACTCTTTTCTTCCTTGCCAAGCCTCCTGCTTACATCAGACATCGAGTTTTCCAAATATAGCCTAGTAATTATTGATGACTTTTTTTTTATATACCCAAGATAAAAGGCTGTCAGGGACTGTTTGAGAGCTCTTCCAAAAAAAAGCCTAAAATTTCCCTTTTACCAGAACTCCTGTCTCCAGTGGACACCTCCTGGATGCTCTGATGGAAGTGAATGGATGCCCACAGCATATGCTAGAAAATGCTCCTCAAAAGATCCCAATATATTACATGTATTCTCCCAGACTTTTATTTATGATGCTTTTTGGACACTAAATAGACCATATTCTTCTGTGAGGGATTTAAGTGTATGGAGAAACCTGAGTAAGAACCCACCTGCCAAGGCTCCCAACTCAAACAGCATCTTCCATTCCCTGTCACTGACACACCACCTTTTGGGCCAAAACATTTCCCCCAAGGATCATAGCAAAACAGGCCTTTGCAACACAAGTTAGTTCAGAAAGAAACTGAGCTATTTGAACATATTTCGTTCAGCTGAAGTTTTCAAATCAAATTTGGGCATTGACTTGAAAGGCTTACTTAAACAGCACTCAATTTGCTCAAAATCACAAGAGCTAAAAGTGTATTTTATCGAATCACAGGTTGACCTTTAAATTCTGAAGACAGTTAAAACAAAACTACAAAAGGCTTGCAATATACAGTACTCGGGTCAGCACTACATCATGCTGTGTATTTTTGTGTCTCTACATGCCAGGAAAGGTGGGAGGAGAGGGAAAGGACAGCAAAATGGTTGTTGCTCTCAAGTTTCAGCCTGCAGGGTTGCCAAGTACATTACTAACCAGAATTTTTAAGCAAGGTGTTCAATTAAAACAAGCCTGAATTTATCCCCTATGGGTTCACTTGATACATTCAAGAAATCACCAGCAACTGGACCTGTGTTCAAGGCACAAGGTCTTAAAATGAGTCACATACAAATGCATAAGGCTGAGGTACATTTTGTAACCATCTATTATAAAACAGGAAGATAATCCTGGCTCCTGGATGCTGGCATATATTGGTGGAAAAGGTAGTTCTTGTAGAGAAGGTTATATTGATAATTTGGAATTTGTTTACTCAGCCTAAGTAAATTAAAAGTTTTAGAAACATCTATTATTCTTCAATGCATTTCATGTTTAATAATTAGTGTTTATTTAGCACACAGTACAGTAACTGTCTAATTAAATCTGAGTTTGCAAATCTCATTTTAGAGCAGTACTGACACTGAAAGAACTGCTAAACCCTTTTTTTTTTTCAGTCCAGTGTTGAATTTACTATCAATTTATCTCAACTTCTGCAACTGTCCGTAAAATTGCTTTCTTCTACATATCAGTGTCATGCTCAAATCCTGGTGTTTTCCTGCCTGCAGTCTCTTCCTTCCACAAATACACTAACAGAAGATGTGTGATTAATATCTATTTTTTTCCAATATACAGTTCAACATAGGTTTCATGAAACCATGAGCATCAATGAGAGCCTGGCCAAGGCCAGTATGGCACAAACCAAATTATGGCATCAATTACCATAAGCTCATACTGAGGCCATGATCCCACTATAATGGATGCCAGTTCTGTTCAACACTAAATCACATGCTGGGATAAATTTGCTCAGGATCAGTCATTATATCCACATAGATGGTAAGAATTTATGCAAAAAAATAAGCAATAGTCTCTGAGCAAAAACTTCATGTCACATTCATGAGACTTGATCTGCTGTTAAGCCCACTGATACCAGCTTAAGCCATGTGGGGTTTGGTTTGTTTGTCCAAATTTGGTTTAACATAAATGGAGTGATACAACACCAGACCAACGTTGTCCCTCGGACCACCAGTGAATTTTTATACTATTAATATGAACAAAAGCCACATTTATTACAAGGGCTGAGTTCCTTCCAATTCAGTAGAAGTTGTACCTTCAATCTGAGCTCAGAAGTAAATTAGACTTGACACTCTCCAGAGATACAGAAACCCATTACTGGCATAATTATTACTCTAGAAAGGGACAAAGCTTCCAGCCCCATTTAGCAGCTGGATGAGCTTGCACAGACAGTCACATGGAAAACTGAGAGGTAATCAGGACAAATTTTGTGGCCCTACCTGACAGAGTTACAGCACTGGTAAATAAGGGAAGAGCAAGTGATGTTCATCTACCCACACTAGTGCAAGGCATTTGACACTGTCCCACAAAACATCCTTGTCTCTGACCTGCCCAGATGGAGACTTGACAGGTGGACAAGGAACTGGCTTCTGATCACACTCTGGGTTGTGGCCAACGGCTCAATGTGCAGGTGCAGAGCAGTGACCAGTGGTGTTCCCTGGGGCTGAGACTGGGACCAGAGCTGCTCATCAGCACCGTGGCAGTGCACCCTCAGCAAGCTGGGAGTGCAGTCAGCACATGGGAGGCAAGGGATGCCACCCAGAGGGACCTGCCACTGGCACAGGTTGCCCAATTCCTCTAAGCGTCCAAGGCAAGGTTGGACAGGCCTTGAAGCAACCTGGGCTAGTGGAAGGTGTCCCTGCTCATAGCAGGGGGTGGGATGAGATGAGCTTTGAGGTCCCTTCCAACCCAAACCATTCTGTGACTCTGCAATCAGTCAGCAACACACACCCAGCAGTCCTGCCCTGCAGAGTGTACCTGCTGCTCAGCTGTTGACTTCAACATCATTACTGCGAATTTACATCTGTGTGATTTAAGCCAGGCTTGATCACTGCCTTCCAGCAGGTTTTTAAGCAATTAAAATTAATGATATGCAGATACCCACAAAAAATAAGTTCTAGAAAAAGCAAAGTAGAACTCACATCAGATCAGTGTAAGCCCCTGACTTCTAACGCCACATCAGACATACCCTTCTTTCCTCCACCCACCAAAAATTGCCAGAGCTCTGTCTCCCAGTAAAACCTTGTTCATACAGACCTACACTATACAAGCTTTTGCTTTCAGCTCTAACAGCCTGTGTATGCTATAATTTCCTTTTCTGTTTGATCACCATCATTCCCTTCTTCTCTGCTCAGGGGAGAGTCAAAGAGCACATAAATCACCCCAAGCAAAGTTTCATCTATTTATTCCAGAGTCAAAAGATAGAGTCACACTGTGCTGATTTGAATTGCAGGTCATTCCAAGTTGTGAGGGAGACCCGTTGTGCTCTGACCAAGGCTGAGGCCAAGCCAGGTAGTTCAAATCTCTTCCTGCATTAATGTTGTCAGGCACCCCACATGTTAGTGAAGTAAAACAAAGGGACTTACAAGCCTCGACAGGCACTAGAGCAAAGAACCCACTGACTCATTGCACTGGACAAGTGTCCTTAGAAACCCTTTGGAGTGGATTTTATTAATTTTGCCCATATTTTCAGAGTTACAGGTAGTGCTGGCTTACTGATGTGCACGATAAAAGAAGCATTAAGGAAAAGCCTTTGATTTGTATTTCTATACATCACTAATTACTCACATCTCAACCACACTCATCTCTACACCACTCAGTGGAGTTCTATCAATTAGTGCAGTGTCAGATGAAATAACAAAACTGGGGGACTACAAAAGAGAACATGTCCCTATGTAATTTTCCTTTTGTTCTGAATGTGTGGTTGTGGTAGGGTTTTTTAAACAAACAAAATACTCCTTTGTTCATGATCTGAGAGCTGCAGCACTCAAAGCCCATTCCTAGGCCCTTAATAACCATAAGATCACTTCCCTTAGCAAGGTTTGCAGGACTGAGTTATGATTAATCTTTTTTCCCCAAAACTCTGCAAGTCTTCACCTCACACTACCTGCATCTTAATCAGGGACATTACAGAGAACTTGTCCCACAGTAAAGAGAAACCAGACTTATGTTAAATAAAAATAACTATACTTAACATTTCCCATCAAATGCTATCATTCAGAATAAAAGTACCTATCCTAAAGTGGAATCAGAAGATCTAAAATAAGACAGTGTCTTTGCTGAATAGGAGCCCTAACACATGAACTCTTCAAGAGCCATCATAAATGAAGTCCCCACAGATACGAGCCTCTGCCTGACAATGAAACAATGCATGATGCTGAAAATAAGGTATTTTGATGAGAAACAAACACAGGCTCTTACTTACACTTGTAATCACTGAGGAACACATACAGAGCTGGCTGATTACAGCCTGGAGCTGACATATTAACCAAAATTACCCATACTAATTAGAGCCAATTTACTCTAAACTGCTAGAAAGAGGAGACAGGACAAAGCTGAACCAAAGAGATAGCTCCTAAGAAAGCCCTGTGAGGCCATTTGTGGAATATAACACTCTGTTACTGCAACATAGCACTGCAGTAAGAGAACTAAACCTTGTCAAGCCAGAAACATTTTCAGGGGGTTGAGCAGTTTCAGTTTTGATCACAGTAACTCCTTGCAGAGGAGATTCCCTGGATAACCACTCATTTATTCTGCCAATTTATTGAAGATATTTTTCCCTCAAAAACAATTTATAGAAAAATGATTCTGAATGAGGCAGATTTTGATGTCTTCATACACTGAAAACAGCTATTCTCCTTTAAACTAAATTACTCTTAATAGTGTTAAAAGTTAGATACACATTTGCCAACACCCTTTGAGAATACACCCCAGTAAACGTAATTCTTTATAAATCTAAGTGCTAAAACAAAAGACATCTGAAGAGACTGACAGTGAAAAGTTTTGCCTTATACTATAACAGATGCTTAAATGACGTTCAGTGTTTTCATGTGTCAAAACAAACAACACCTTTAATATCTAATAAAGCATGTTGAGAACAAGGTAAAACTTAGCTAAATATCTTGAGTGAAACCAATTTATAACACATATTTCCTTTGTACTTTTCAGCTTTTGATAGCACTTTTTTCCTTCCTTTAACTCTGACAGGGACAGATGCATTAGCTCATGGTTTGGGGCATGTTTCTTGTGGATAATGGATAATAATAATAGAATGAGATGGTTTAACTTCTGGCTTTAAAACAGCTGGTTCTAATGGAGAATTTGGTATCATTTCTGTGAACAATTACTTCTCACTGATTTGTTTTCTCCTCAACATGAAAATGTCCAATTTACACCAAAGTTGCTTCTGCAAAAGAAAGGAAATTTCACTGGAAAACCAGTATTTGAAAAGAACTGACATTATTAACATGGGTTGACGTCATTTTCAAACACTGGATCACTTGCTAAGAATAAAACAGTCATAGCAGACCTACATTGGAATACCCCTGTTTAGGAAAAGAATTTAGGGTCTTTGCTCTGTATAACCAAGAACACAAAGTCCACCAATGCAGTAGAATTTAATTTATGAGTTCTTCATCTCCACCTATAGCACTGCTGAGAAGAACAGCACCTCCTTCATGCCCACAGGGGCACCTCAGCTCCAGCCAGGCAGGCACAGGTTTGGAGGGACAACTTGTGCCTGAGGTGGAGCAGAAAAGCTGGCAGGGGCAGTGGCAGCACACAAACAGCACACAGTCATGCAAGAAATGTGAAATGCAGGGACTAAATGAAGATGCCCAGGCAGGATGGGGAGAGAGGAGCCCTTGGAAGGCCAAGCATCTCACCCAGCTGCCTGAGAGAAGATGCACAGCAGGTCTGACTTGTGACACCCTCGGCTTCATTTGCTGTTCCAGAGCCTTTCTGGCACAACAGGAGGCTCCAGGAGAAATCCATCTCACTGCACACTATGGGTAGCCCACAGAGCAGAAAATATTCCTCACCTCACAAATACTCCTCCCCTGTGTGAGCACAGCAGATCTATCTGCCCTCTGTAATTTGCCCCAGCAAAGAGAGAGTTTTCTAACACCTCTTGCTCATTTACCCACCAGCAGGAGACCATCCACAGGCTGCCACACACAAACAGCAATCACAGAAGAGTCAGGCAAAGCCTTTTCTTATCCCTCCCTTGCTCCTGGCCAGTAGGCAATTTTGCATTATTGCTTTGGAGGGAAAAAAATAATAATAATAAAAAACAAATCTCTATCTTGAGTATGCAGCCACTTCTTCCTACACAAATATTTGAGTTGTAGTAGCTAAGAGCTTCAATTTCAATGAAAGTTTGTAAACAGAAGAATAGCAGCTACTGGAAACTGTTTCAAATCTCAGCACAATTGAGGATGACAGGCCAGAAGCTGTTTTCATAGCTAAAAGATGGAGAGATATTTTTGAAGTATCAAGACATAAATAAAATGAGCAGGACAATCCACTGAGATTTCTTTGACTTTCAGAGACAAAGAACAATAAATACTTCCAAAATTCATCTTGTATCTTTCCGCTATGGTTTGCTACACAAGCACAGATGAAAAATTACTGGGAAATAGAAAATCAACTGGATTTGATAATTGGGATACAAGTTTTTAAGGAATTACAGGCATTTCCATCCTAAATACAGTTAACTCTTAAATGCTTTAGGCCTCATGCTCTGATGTCGACTGCACAAAATCCTGCCTTCAAGAGCTGCAGGCTCAGTGAAGATATAACATTAATATAACATGAACATGATTAGGAATCAAGAGAAATCTGGAAATCCAACATGGAAACTATATTTAAAGAACCAGAAAATACACACATAGTACAATGTGAAGAAAACTAGTCTCACCAGCAACATAGACCTAGCAGAGATCTCAGGAGCTGCCCAAGCTGCAGTAGGACCAGACCCATGAAGGGAAGCAGCTGGAAAACTGTTTGATTTCTTAGAATTCACCATAAATTTCCTTTTAAACCCTCGCTACTGGATAGTAATACAAGGTATATGAGGGATTTTGCATTTGTCACTTTGAGCTCCCAGTATTCACAACGTGCACCTTCAACAGGAACAGCTGGATAACTGAATTACAGTGGAAATCATCACAGAGGTACCAGATCTCCTTTATTGTCTCCTCTTCACTCCCAGAAGCAATACAGTCTTTATTTATTTAGAAATAAAGAGAAAACTGCCTCTTCCTTATTTTTTTATTGTTAAGTGTCTCTGCATTTACTGAACAACCAGAATCAAAAGGGAGACAGATTTTTCCTATGTGGATTTTTTTCCCCCTGTGTTTTTTTTCCCAAGCTGACTCAGAAGAAAAGATCACTACAATTCAGAACACAAGAGCCCTTTTAGAAGATTTTTCACTTTGCAGCCTCCAATTCAGACATCTCAGGTGAGACTGCAAACTGAGCTAACCCAAATGCTACCAGTAGGACAACTCGGGACTTCTCCTTGGCTAATGTTATCCTGTCACCCACATGCTGCAATTACTGTCTAAAAGCATATGATTCAGTTGTGGAAATTATCTTAGGATTGTGACCCTGCTCTGTGGAAGAGCACAAAGTGGGACAAGGCAGGGGCAGTCACATCAGCTTCTGCTGACTGATCATTTGGCCCCAGAAGCCTAAGGTAGAAATTTAAGCTTTACATTATAAACGTACAAGAGAGCTCCAGCAGGTGTGTGGACCAAATTTGATAAGGGCTTTTTGTACTTCTCCAGCACCTGCAATTCTAACAAAAGATAGTAATACATCAATACATTGCATTAAATTACATAAATTTAACTCACATAATTTAATTAGGAGGAAAAAAGACACAGGGACAAAAAGGCAAACAAAGGTGCTTTTATGGCACAAAGTTTTGAACAGGTGAAGCTGATTCCTTAAAGAACACAAGTTACTGGGGGAGACTTCACTAACAGGAGAGCACCACTGTAGTCCTAAACACATTCCAGCGAATCCCAGGGCCTTCTGATGCATTTTGAGGTTGAGGCTCAGCAAGTAACCTCTGGAGACAAAAATATCAGCAGCTCTTTTTGACCCAGTAACTGAATCATCAGCTGTGGTGCTCCAAAAGCACAAAGCCATCACACACTAGAATAAGATTACCGTTTTGGCATCCATTTCTTTACTTTGTTCCCAGTTCAACACCGAACGCTTATTTAGAAAACGCTACAGCACATCGACAACAGCATGTTTTCAAAATAGCCTGAGGCACAAGTTATTCAAGTTGGAATACTGCTAATTATATAGACTCTGTTCTTTCAGGTGTCCGTATTTAAGCACTAAGCAACAAGAGGCTGCCTGTGTTGGGATTAGGATTTTGATTTATACAACAAAGGCCAGCATGGAGAACTGCTAATGCCGTGTTCTCCAGAGCACTCAAACCAGATGTCAGCCTTGCTAATCTATTTCCTTCTGCAAACAATCTGCTCCACGGGCTGTGTTTGGGCAAGTGACTGAACATGCTCTGGAGGGGACAGTGCTCCCCCTCCAGGGACCTGCACTCACTGACTGCTGCTGAATCCTCAATGATCTTTACATGAGAACACTGAAAATTAGGGTGTTCCCAGCCAGTAAATCTCAGCCTGCTTAAACAACTTGCTCCATGTTCCCCTGGAAGAGCCCAATAGTTCAAGTGATCAATGGCTGTATGCTTAAGATCAACTGGTATCATATTCACAGCAGGGCTCAAACCTCATTTACCACCTTCAATATCTGCACCTCTGTGCTGTCTGTCCAACAGGCACTAATCAGGGTAAAGAACAATGAAATTGTAGCTGCAATAAATTCCTGGACATTGTTTGCCTGAGTGTTGAGCAGTGGAGTCAGAGAGCCCCCAGTAGGCTGGAAACACAGTCCTGTTTTACCAAATAAACCTTAGGGTGTTTTACAATATGCCAAATATCAATTTGAATCTGAGTTTACTGACACTGGGAGCAGCTACAGACTATGGTATGATTTTTATTTTATCTTTTTTTTTAATCTGTCCACAGCACACAGAAAACAGAGCCTTGGGAAAACACTGTAGCTTTAAGTGACTGAGGTGAGATAAGAAGTGATTTTTCCAACAAATTAGATATATTCACTTCCCTTAGATAAATTAACAAGACTTCTCACTAGTCCTAAGCTAAAAAAATGGTGTCATCCTCCAAGAGGGTGTCCTTCTCACAGTCAGCTTATCCTTGCACAAAAGGTTTTCATCTGCAAATGCACTGAGATTGTCTTTCAAACTCAGACACAAAGTTGAACTCTGTGTCTTCACTGCAAAGTCAGTACCCTGCTAGGGAGCTTTAAAGGTAAGACCTTAATCTTTAAATATTAGGCATCCACCTCTCAAAGTTACGTACCAGAACTTTGAAGTTCTGTAATGAAAAGTGTACTGCTTTTGTACTGAACTAAATTATACTTATTGTTTGCTTATTGCATTGCATGGCCAAGATTGTAAGTTCTCTAAAATCTATTACTGTGTCTGTCTCCTTTCTCTAGGATCATCTTGGAAACCTCACCTCTCTACTGATCACTATTTTTGTCACTAATACAATGCTAGAGAGTTACTAACAACCCAAAAGAGCACCAACCCCCCAGACTTGAATTCCAGTGTTACAACTTCTAGAAGAGTGGAACAATTATGCTACAAGAATAAAGACCACAAGTTTTAATGAGGAGTTCCCACTGCAACATCAGATGTTGCTCAGCACAGCCACAGACTCAGTCAATGATATTCTAACTTCACTGGCACTTTTATTCTAACTCCTTTTAGAGCCCCATAACAAAGTCAGTTCAAGAACTATGTTCTCTTTAATGTGGAGCAACACCAGGCACCAAACCAGTTACTAAGCACAGAGTCGCAATGGCATCTCATTGAGAATATTGAGGGGAAAAAAAAACAAAACAAACCCAAAACCAAACAAAACTACCAAAAAAAAAAAGCCACACAAAACAAACAAAAAAGCCCTAACTGGTGCCCTTTGACTTAAAGACCCCATAATCCAAAAGCACTTCCCTTCCTCAGGATGAGAACTCTCTGTACAAAGGTTGCTCACTTTGTCCTGTCTATGGTAAAGAAATAAGAAAAGTAGGAGAATAAAAAATAAAATCACCCATTCCCCATCTTCTGCTGTCTTTGCTCTGAAGGTTCACACAATATGCTAATGGGATGACCACAAATAGAAAATCTCCCCTAAGACAATATTTTCCACTATTTTCCCCTTCATGTTCACTCAAACAAGTCAAAAATGTGCCTGGTATCAAATGAAGACTGTAGGGCTGAGAAACAGATGATGCCGGGTTTGAATCAGGCTGAGAGAAAGACACTTCAAAGTAACAGGAGCATCTGCTGCTCCTCATACAGGAGGGTAACAGCTCCAAAACCTCAGTGACAGCAGTGCCTCCCGTTTGTACTGGCAATTTCATCCACCCCTCTTTGTTCATATTGTAATTTTGGGCAATCACATAGGCAGCATGTTTTCTGTTCTTTTTAAAAGCTAGAAAAGCAGAGATGATAGCCTAGGAGTTAAGAGGTACAAAACCCCCCCTCCAAAAACACAGATGCTGACAGGCAGAATAGAAATAAAACTTCCCAATCAGCTGTGATAGGTTAAAGTTTCTCTTGCCTTCTCATATACCTCAGTTATCCTTGAGAAGTTTCCAGTCATCTCCTCAGTGATAGTTACTCTGGGCTGCATTCATCCAAGTATTTTCTCAGCATTTCTTATGCTGAAAGTCAAAATCAACTTACTAATCATATGCAGATGGAAAGAAAATACTGGAACCATGTCAAAGACGATCTGTTGGCAATGCTGTATGTATTTATCACTGAAGAGACCACCAGCAGGTTGAGAAGAAATAAGAATAGCTTGCTTTTGCTGCCCTAACTTGCAAGGTCAACCAACTGAATTATTGTTCTTTCCTTAGTTTTACATAGTCTTGTACCTCAAACAATTATCCAGGTTATGAATCAAATATGATTTTTTTCTTCCCAGAAGTTTACATATATTCACATTTTCCCAAAAACTGACTACTTAAGACAACTCAACTTTAAAAATCAAGATAGAAAAAACCTGCAAGCAACATTGACAGAAATCCTTACAAGAGCTCCCCTCTCCCAGGCACCACCTCCCATGAAAGACCAATTACATTGGTCATTATCCCAAATGTTGTCTGACTCCTCATTTTCCAGTACTTTTGTTTTAATCACAGAGTATGTTAATGCAGGTGGGTTTTCCCTGTTCCTTTACTCAATTCTCATCTTTATGATTCTCAAGTGCAAGACCTTTCAGTAGCTCTGTATTTCTTTCAGATACAGCTGTGTTGGATCAGTTCTATCAGCCTGCTTAACACTGGGCAAAATATTCAGCATTTCTTCTCCAGATCCTCTCCAGTTCTATTCCATACTGTTCTTCCCAGAGTTGTTTTCAGAAAGAGAACTTGCATTTATTTCTCAGACTGGAGTGCAACACTAGAGACCTGACAAAGCATACAAAAACGTGTAAAAAGGAGCTGAGGATTCGTCACTTGAACGCAATATTGTAAAGGCTTTGCTGAAAAGGTTCTACTGGTTTGAGCACAATAAGTGACCTAATGCACAGCAGAACAACCAGTCATTGTTTTACCCTCTCTTCAAGTTTCTCAAGTATTAGCAATCACCTCTGTAACCAAGAGAAGGAACATGCAACAGATTTATGGTTATGGATGTGGCACAAACCTTCATGACTAAGCATGAATAAATGCTCTCCTACAGCTGAGGGTCCTTCTTATCAAGCACATGGCAAACCTTACAAATAATGTTGCTAAAAATGACTGAGTTGTGGAAGTGCAAACTCATTGTTACATCAGAGTCAGGAACTCAGTTTTCCTTAACTGTGGTGGCCCACTAACCATGACAAAGCTTTTATACTTGGCCTTACATAAGTATTTATGCTGAATTCAGTTTAGAGGGTGTGCAATGTATAACTCAGCTATCAGTTGCATGGTTTTTCTGGTTTATTTTGTTTTCTTGTCTAAATCCCATTCACTGAGAGAAAAAAAAACAAACTTAACTATTTATGACTTTTTTTGCTTAATCATTCCATTACTGTGGAGACAAATTATAAATTAGTCCCATTATTTAGAGAGGAAAACTCTACAGAATTTTTACCTGCATGTAGCCCAGAGAATGTCTTTGATCAAGGTTTATAAGCAAAGACCTCTTGCCAGGGATGCATGCCAGCTTCTTAAAGAAAAATCAATACATTCTAGGAGGGAGCATCTGGAGGATTAGCTTTCGGATTTAACAAAGCATCCCTCACCCAGGGACTTAGGTCTGTTTGAAGCTTGCAGATCTTAAATCACACTTCAAATTTAAGGGTGTGATTGTTAACTGTTTCCCTAAATACAAGTCCTAGGAAAACATTCTTGCATCCCTAATGCAGAAAAAACAGTCCCAGGAGTTGATACCCTTCAAATTTCCTTCTTTGTTATACACAAATACAGCTGAATTATTTAATCTTCCCATGCAATTATTTTACAGCAAAAAAACCCAAACTCATAGAATTAAAATGTTCACAATTGACATTAAGTGTAGGTAAATATCAGGTCACTTGCTGATACTAGAATGGCCAGTGCTTTCTCTCCATGGCTCGAGTGCCTCCTGGTGCATTATCCCACTTTTCAAAGGCACCTGCACAAGGACTGTCTGTCCCCTTTCTCTCCAGAAGGGCATCACCTTGATGTAGTGCTGGGGAAGTATAAAAAGGAACAAAATTATGTAACATCTATTGAAACCTTAGTGTTTAAGCTCTCTTCCACCAGAGCTGTCAGGAAAAAAAGTGATTTTTATTGAGCTCTGGAATCCAATAAAACTCTAACACCACAAAGGCTCTGGCACTGCCTTAAGTGATAATGGATGTGTGAGTAGGAAGTCAAGTTTTTACATTATATAGGCTAGAGGTTTTTTTTCTTTTTAATCTAGACTTTATCCTTTCTTCAGATAAGAACTTCATAGGAAGATTGTTACCTAATTAGATGTAAAAATCTAATGTAACTGGCAACAGCAATAAGGCCCCTAAATACATTTGAAGATCTGGAGCAAATTGACTGGGGAATAGAAAATCACCTCCCACTGTGATTTACAACCTTACACATCCAGATCACTTTTGTGATCCATTTATTAATAATTTAGATTTTATGTATTTATTTCTATAAGTGAAACACCAAATACATTATTGTTAACTGTTGCCTTAAACCCCAGCTATTTTATCTCCTCTCAGCAAATACAAACAACTACACACTAGTTTTGAAAACTCCTTTTGTAGAGAGTAATTTACAGAGCTGACTGAATGGCTCCCAAATACTTGTGCCATACTGTATCTGGTAAAACACAGCAACTCAGACATGCTTTGTGGAAAGGAGATTGCAATAATTGGGGGGTTTTTTTTTCCTCCTGACCCATAAAATATTTCTGCTACAAATACTATGCAATCCAGTTTTATAACTAACAAATCTTCCCCCAAGAAGAGGCTCAATTTCACTGCCAGGAATAGCAAGCAGCACTGAAACAAGGCTGTGGCAGGAATTTATCAAAAAGACAGAAGTAGTTCGCTCTGTTTGCTCAGCATCAATATCTTCTAAAATTCAAAAAAATAAAATTTTAAAAAGTTTTTGATGGCTTTTTGAGGAAGTCCAATTAATTATTTTTTAATTTTCTCCACTATGACACCATACTGGCTAAGAACCTGAGAAGCACGAAACAAGGAACTAACTGTTTTTGAAGATTAGGGAAGTCCATCACAGGGAAAACAACTCTCCCCTTAAGGAAGGCACAGCCTGTGACACCATCCCGGCTCATGAGCTGGGCTAAAAACAGCCTCTACAGCTGCCCTCAATGCCTCTCCATTGCAAATATTCCAGAGGTATTGTGCATAACATCATCCAAATTCTATGCTGACTCCAAATTTCATTTCTTTCCAAGATGTACAACAAAGAAAGCCTGAGGTTATGGAATAAAAACAAAGAGGCCAAGGAGCGACTATCAAATGTTCATAACCTTTACACACGCATTTCCTCGCTCCAGATTTGGAAATGAGGTACTTTAATTTCTCTTCTTTAATAAAAACCTGTACGACTACGGCTCACACTTGAAGTGCCTGTGGAAAGCAGCAAGACTCCTCTCAGGAGATAACACAGGTCAAGGAGCCTGAGGGGCACAGCAAGTACAGATCTATAGAAAGAAAGGCAGCAAAATCAATGCTGCCCTCCCTAAAAGCACAGGGGAGGGAGCAACAGAGCCTGCAGCCTCCCCACAGCTCAGCTAAAAGCTGCAATAGCCATTTGCAAGGCTCTGCCTTGGAGCAGGGTGTGCAGAGAGCTGCTCTCACACACTCTGTGCTCGGGATGAGGAGTCTCGAAGTGGCACTTTTGGAACACGGCGTGCCCTACAGGATCACAAATTCTTGCAGGTGCCACCTGGGCTCAGCTCAGGGTGGGTGTCTAACAGGTAATTCCTACATGACAGTTCTGACCCTTCAGTAAAAAGGCACAATCTAAAGCCTTCAGGGGTCATTCTTGGCATTTGGCCACTATTTCATTCTGCTGCTAGTCTTCTGTCCCTGAGCCATGACTTCCCTTGACATTTCCAGAAAAATGGTTCCCCAAGGACAGCACAGGCTGTCCCTGACAAGGGAAGGTAAGTCACAGCACAGTGCTCATGCTTCACTTCTACCCCTTTATTCCATTCTACTTGAATTTTTCCAGTACCATGAAGACCAAAAAGCACTTTCAGATGCCACAATCAGCAGGGAATAAGGAGCAGCAGCATGCAGTGCCAGGGAAATTAAAAAGGATGTTAATTCTCATCATAGCAAGCCCAGTCTCTGACAGAGCTTTGACTCCTGGGTGAGTACTCAGGTGTGCTGCTCCCTGAGCCTTTAGCTGGGTGATCACTGAACACATGTTAATAAAGCAAGAATGCCAGAGGCAAACACTGTCTGTCTTCACTGAGCTAATTGGGCAATGACAGACTCGAGCTACTATCACCATGTTTGAGCCTGTGCTAGTCACGTTGGTCTCAACACCAAGCAAGTTGTGACAGGAGGCCAAGTGCCGCTCAAGAACAGTGTCTTGGGCTGCAAATGGAACTCCAAGAATAACCAAGAGACTCCAGTGCCTCTTTCTTATCAAGGAGATGGCAGAGCCAGACTCAGATCTCTTTGCAGCTTTACAAAAATTTGGTTATTTACATGATGTGTGACATCTGCACAAATTAAAAGTAGCTTGCAGTAGCTAACCTGTGGCATTGCTTGGCATGCAGGCACATTCATGTACCTGACAGGATTTAATTTAAACACTTACCAAACCTGGGCTTCCTGCTCTTCAAATGCAAGTTACTGATTACTCTCAAGTATGCCTGTCTGGCTGGCATTAATTTAGAAGGAACACTGGAAAAAGATTCTGCTATATTTCCAAAACAAATCTGGGATCTTATCATTTATTAATGATCATATTCTGCCCAGGACAAATTTCTAGGTACTTTGCAGCTTTAAATCACAAGACTTGTGGAAACCAGGATAGAAGCAGACACTGACTGCTTTCACATGTTGGAGTTTTTCATTGGAATAATTAAGGATCCTTCAGTAATCTTTCAATAAGGAAGTGAGACAAGGTCCATCACTCAGCAGCTTCTTGGATGCATCACCGGTATCACCTCAATTTAAACTCAAGAAGACTTCAGGGAAATTTTTAATTTTTTGCCCAGAGTAGAAACTCATTTCCCGTCTAACTTTAGTGTCAAATTTGACATTCAGGAATCAGTAGACATCACAGCATATTTAATTTATATTACTTGGAAGCACATGCTGACTCATTGATCACCACTCCAAAATTGCTTTATGATCTCCAGACTTACACTGACATACTGTCAATGTACTGCCCATGTATTTTAAAAAACAAAAAGCAGCAGAATACAGCTAAAACAGCCACAGCAGGAAAAGGCAACAATACAGGAAAAAATAGGGTGCTTTAAATAGCAAAACCAACTTTAAACCACACTATTCCAACACAAGAAATAAGTTTCCTTTAAAAGGCAATTTATGTATCATGATAGACATAAGTAAAATCAATACCCTTCTTAGCAAAATGTATGCAACAGCCACCCTCTCCCACGTGTCTGGAACTACAGATGTTATTTCTTCTGGATATACTAATTCTGGCAATTACTTGGATTACAGCTACAATACAGCTGAAGTTCCAGTATTTATAGTACAGGAAAAAGCTCTGAGGGCAAGACTAGACTTTAATTTTTTTTCTCTCCAAATATTTCAGTCATATTAGAATCACCTCACTTCTCCGAGCAACACAATGTAGGCATCATTATTTCAACTAAATCAGCAGTATCATAAGTATGTGCTCAGTGACAGACACACAGCCAAGAGGAAGATATCAATCAAGCAACTAAGCATCAGGCAGACTGCCTTGAAAAGGGACTTCATGCAATTTCTATCCCAGTCATTAAGGCTGCTGAAGTTTCAGGCATGAACACATTAGATTTCCAATTACACCTTTCATTTCCATGAGGCAATGAACCATTTGTGACTTCTTGCAATTTGATCCCTTTCAAACCCCCACATCTTTGGATTTCTTTGGCAACAAGTTGCAGGGAGGCATCTCCAACACACAACACACACACACACACATTAAAGCATATTCCATGCTGGAAACAAGTGTTTACTGCTTAAAGCACTAATTCATGAAATATATTTGAAATACAGATTATAACTTTATTCTATTCTCTATTCCCATTACCCATCCTTCTCCTAGAGAAAAATCCTGCTACATCTTGTTCCCTTTTACCTTAGGTCCTTTCTTTGCTGCAGAAACCATGCTGATCTGCTTGTTCATCCCCTCCTCACCCCTGCTTGACTGGCTGAGCCATCTCTCTGGCTAAGACTGCATCAGCAAACTCCTTCAGGGCAGTATTTTGTCTCAAGTCTTCATCCGGACACAAGACTGAAAAACTCTGAAAGTAGCCTACTGATTGCAAACCTCTGAACTCTGTGATACAGAGTAGCAAATGATCAGATTTTTTTCTTTACTCATAGACAGCCCCATTACCAGGAGAACAATGATTACAGGCAGCTCCTGCTGGACTTTGAAAGGGAAGACTATTTTCATTCAAGGAAAGTAGTGACTTCAGTTTAAGTTGAATCAGCTCCAAAGGCAGCCAAGTGCTTCAGTGTTCCCGGAGGGAGTCAGTGCTATCAGTGGGTCATCAGCACCAGCACTTTTGCTCTGAAGATCCACTCTAGCTGGGCCTTGTTATTTGCCAACGAAGACATTGCCAAAGTCAGGAAGATTTCTCTATTTCCAATCAGTCTTGGGCTCGCTGTTGCAGAACAGGAGTGTCCTTCTATTTATTTAGTCTCAAATGCAGCACAAGCAATAATGTCCAATTTAATGAATAAAACTTAGTCTGAGACAGCCCTAACAAAAGTCAACTACAAGAAATACAGAGGATATAGAGCACCTCACTGATTATAGAACCTTATTTGATTAGATCCAGCAAAACTAAGTTCAGAGTTGTTTCACCTCACTGAAAGAACACATGGAAACCTTGAATGCTCTTCGTTATAAAACATGAGAGAACTGTTTGCCTGAACAGCATGTTGGTATGATGCACATTCAATACAACTTACCATTCACTGAAATACAGCCAGCAGTGCCTATTGCTGCTTCATTATTAATTTAACATTGACTAATTAGCAGCATTTGAAATGCAGGTGTAATGTAATAAAATGGTCACTGCTATTCATTTTGTGCAGGTCAAATACAGAATTAAGTTCAGCTTCTAGATCACACTACAGAGCAGTACATGAGTAGCAATTACTTTTGGATCACACATCCTTTGGCACAGCATTTCAATTACATTTAATTACTTGGTGGTTGCATACCAATGAGTCCAAGAAAGACTTATGATGATGAAAATATATTTCCATACATGCCTTAACATTTTCCAGTTCTTATGTACTAGAAATGTAGGATTTGGGCTTTGGCAGTGCTTCATGAAATATCTACACTGATTTCTGTTTAGATACCTGTAAGTCCCATGGCCTAAAAACATCCTTAATTCTGTCTCAAAAAAAAAAAAATCAGTGATGGTCATAGTTTATAGTAATCCATAACTCAAAATATGCCTAATTTTGTACAGAGAAGTCAAACAGGAACCAACACCCAGAGTCTGAAGTGGAATAAAACCAAAGTAATACCACATATACTTTATGCATGTTTGTAATAGACAAGGTGATTCACTAAGAGAGAGAGAACCCCAAAAAAGTAAGATTCTCTATCCCTGACCCAAAGAACACAGAGCCTTTGGACTGGAAGAACCACACTCTGTCAAAGTCTGTCGCATGGGGAGTACAAGCCAAAGGTCTGTGACATGCCCAAATTAACATCAAGGGACCAGTTCTACACCGGACAAGAACTGTTGACTCTTTAACTGCAGGGAGGTGTGTTCATACCAGGATATCACAAAACTGCAAAGAAACAGTAATAGGTACAACACAATAAATCCTTATATTGCAGAGTGCAACTCTAAGAAAATACGTTTTAAATTTTTACTAAAACAAGGAATAATGGATTTTAAAAAGCAACAAGAATCCCATTACTGACTTCTTTCAATTTGGCATTAGATCCAAAGTGCCTGTTATCACGTAAGAGCCATAATTAATCTCTAAAAAGGGTTTTTGCCAGATACCACCCCTGAATGAATACTAAATATCAAGGACCTAAACTGACTTCCCTATTCAACAGCAGGGTGGGGGGGGGGGGGGGGGGGTGGAACCCAACCCAAAAAAAATTAAATCC
>JAWWEU010000034.1:3264536-3319676 GCA_035583155.1 Acropternis orthonyx | reverse complement strand
CCCCCCCCCCCCCCCCCCCCCCCCCCCCCCCCCCCCCCCCCCCCCCCCCCCCCCCCCCCCCCCCCCCCCCAACCCAACCCAAAGAATATTAAATCCAGAGATTTTATTTGCACTGAGTTTTAAAAGTATGGTCATGTCACTCAAAGAAAAAACAAACCATGCCTTATATGAAGGTTTGCTTAATAACATGGTGAAGGTCAGCTATAGATTTCTGCTGCAATATTAAACCTGAGGAAAAAAAACCAAACAGTAAATCTCTAAGCGTTATTACTCTGTGAGGAAAGCACACACACTGAAAAACAACCCTAAAAGCAAAGCTGACTCACCATATGGCAACTCTAGTAATATCCACAGCCTAATTGCATGGCCTAACACCTTCCACTGAGAGGTGGATGAGCTCAATATTCAGGGAAGACAAAATCTGAGTCTGAAGTGTGCTCTGAGAACCTGGAAAGAGCTTTTGAACCACACCAACCCAATCAGATTGGATCTTTATTTTTACAGACTACAAGGAAGTTTCAATACCACTCAACACATGCCATTTTTCAAAGCGCTATCTTGATAAATTACCTCTGCTAAGAATGTTGCAGTTACTTTCAAGAAATCAGCTCTTCTGCATTTTGCCTCCCTAAGGAATAAGCTGCAGCAAAGGGGAGGGTTTTGATAGAAACACCCATCATCTTCCATGTAGGATTGTCCTTCATTTTCGAAATAACAAAGGCTTGAAAGTTGCATCTTATAAGCATATAAATTTCAGCTTATAGAACTGGCCCATTTAGCATGTCCTGCAGGTCAAAAAATAATAGATTTCTCAATGATCGGAGCTGTTATTAGCCTGCAGTTCTCTCTGAATAACAGGTCACACTCCCAGGGATGTTCATTTTGCCAGTGTCAGCTAAACAAGGATCTCAGCAAAGTGATCTAAACCATGTCAAGCAAGAAACAATTGATTTGTAATCTTGTTTCCCAACAGGCACAGTTTACTAACTAGATTCTACAGGCTCTATAAAGTGCAAAGTTATAAATTTGCCATTTTTATGACACAGAAACCATTAATACATGTATTTGCATATTGTTAGACACCTGAGTAATAAAGGGGCTTCATAGATCAGCAAATATTGAAGCCAGGTGGTATTGCTGTGATCACAGAATACATCATCCATGAGTCCTGTCCCTGTGCAAGTACATTACACTCAATATCCACCTCCTTTAGTCGACCAGGTTTAAACACAAGCAAGTGCTCTCCTCTTAACTCAGTCAGTAACTACAGATTAATTTTAACATGTGAGGAAACAAACACTAAGCCTGAAGCAGTCATGTCTTAGATAAGGTATTTCTTGACAGCATTGCTACTGTTGTGGAAGGGCAGTTTGTCTCCAAATGCAACAAAGAAACCAACCTGCTCAGCAGAAACCTGGAGGAACTTTGAAATTAAGACCAAAAGTTGCAGAAGGCAACCCCTTAAAAAAAAAAAAAAAAGAGGGAGCAGTTTGTAACCACAGTGTGAATGCAAGAGGCATTTGCATCATTTTTTAAATAGTGGGGTCCTGGAAATCACCTCACCCAGAGCCTGCTGCAGTTTACCTCTTGATACCATTTCCCCACACACTGAGCTGATGGATCCACAACTCCAGATGCACTACCTTGAAATCTCTCCACTGGAGTTCAAGCCTGTTACATGGCTTTCTGCACTCTGCCTGTGACCTCAGGAGCAAAAATCTGATCCTGCTGCAACGTGCACAAGATTCTGCTTTTCAGCACAGCAATGAATCAGACACCTGACTTTGAGGATGAGATCACATCCGTCCTTTCTTAAATCACTGCTACTTAAAGGATGTTTTAAGCAGAACTTGGCCAGCACTGAAAAGCACAAGTGCTTTCCCAGGCCAAATCAGAACCTCTGTTTGAAGAAGTGCCTTCCCTTCTCATCCTGACCTTACAAACAGGCCCTCATTAGTTATGGAGAGCAGAATTAAGCTGCACAACCACATGGAAGAACAGAAGCAAGAAAAAACAACTTAAAGCAACTCATCTTTCTGACACTATAAATAGCATGGAGGCAAGATGACACACAAATTAGCAACAACAGGAGTATAGAAATATTTCACAAGCACATAAGGCTCAAGCATTTTCTGTCCACAATGTGCCATCCTTCAAGAACAGCACCATTAGCCCTTGTGCCCCTGGGGAGCACAACTGCACGGCCTGTGCCAGGCACATGGCAGGAGGGAGAGCTCAGCACCCCTCTGGCACCACAACACCCTGTGAGACCTGCTTGCCTCAAGATGGGCCTGGGGAACTGGGAGGGAGGTTTCTGTTTTTGTCTGCTTAAGCCCGATGTTTTCATTAACTGCTTCCACATGTATTTTATTCCAATAATTGCTTTCCAAAGGATTTTGTTTTGATTTGTATATCATGTCCCTTTTTCCTTTGACAAATAGAAGTCTTGCATTTATGCAGCACAACCCTCTAAAGAAACAAAGAGATTGGGTCTTCTGTCCCTCCAAAACGTGCTAATACTGTGAATTGTTTCTTAAAAAGCTAATTGCATCTGGTTCCCCACTTCAGAGACAGATGGACCATTTTTTGAGAGGATGAGGCCTCTGCATGGTGAGCCCATTAATGACATCACACAGGTACAGTGCTGTCTAAAGATCAGGCACCAACCAGTCATTTGCTGTTGAATAAGTTATGTCAAGATTGTCTTGCTGTAATAGTTCCAAGTGCTTACTCTAGCTTTCCAAACCACCTAAATCTTTTATAAAGAGCAATGGAAAAGGAGAATGAAGAACTTGTGCAAAACAGACATTCAATCTTCATCTCAGTAAGAATGACAATTTCTCTTCAAATAACATTCCAGATAGTGACAGTAATATTTTACCACTTGTCCTCAAGCTATTCTCAAAAAACCAAAAACCTCAAATCCCTGTGAAGTGCTCAGATTCATCCTGCCTCAAATGTTCAAGTTCCTGAAACTTTCAGGTGTCTATAGAAAGCAAATGATCTACACTTATGTTTTGCTGAACTGGAAGGTCAGACCACCAGTGCTGTGCATTCACCTGCCTGGAAATCCAGGATTCCAAAGGTGGTTAAAAAAGAGGATACACAAAGTAACTTCTCACAGTAAAACTTCATTTGGCAACCCAGTTAAAACTTCCATTGATCCAAGAGAATTTTCTGCCAAGTAAGTATCAGTACTTCTAAGTTGCCAGTTTTTTGAATCAAGACTCTCATTAACATTTTGGTTTATTCTTGAAATTCCATACTGCTGAAGTGACGGAATTATTTCAGAAGCTCAGCTTTACTAAAAATTCAGCTTTTAATTTACATTCTTGTGTAGCAGCTTACATTTCTGTTTGCAGTCTCACAGATAAATCTGTCACTAAAATATCACCCAAACAGCTTAAAATGTAGAAGTTAACAGAAAAACTGAATCTGAAATTGCTGCTTTTAAGATATGATTGAAGGCAGATTCATGATGTGAAAAAAAAGGTTTACTTACAATTTAATACTCAGACTTGGTAATCCAAGAGTAGCTTTATGATAAATCCAGCATATTTCTTAGAAGATTTAGAGACTTTTCCATATATATACACATGCACATACACACTTTTCTCATACTAATTATATAATTTCTTGCATTTCTTAGTCTCTTGGCAATTTTTATAATGCTTAAGGTGACATTTGGCAGTTGAGTCCCCACAGGTACCACTGTCCCCGTTCTTACAGAAATTAATTTATTCCTTCCGCACAACATGTGTGGCCCAAAGAACATGATAAATTATAGAAATCACAGCTTCAGGATAATTTAATTTCTTTATTCTTCCAGTACATAGAGCTGGCTACTCTCTTTTCTCACTGCAGCCTTTCAGCATTTAATGGAAAGGTAAAATGCTTTATTATCATAAAAACTAAACAGCAAAGCAGAAGAAAGCAAACTGACACTAACAATATAATACAAGCAGCTCTATGTTTAGCCTCCTTAATCACTCAAGTTGATTAAAACACTCGTATCTCACAGATGAACAGGCCTTTGAGGTAATAAGCAAGTCCCTTCTCTGATCAGCAGCTTTTCCTTGCAGCTGCCCAAGCCTCAGGTCAAAGTCAAACCCCAGAGAACTGTGCTGGCTCCTGTAAGCCAAACCCTGCTGGACAGGGAGACCAAAGGGCAGGGGGTGCTGCACAGAGGGAAGGAGGAAACAAGACCCAGTCAGAGAGGGGATTCCTAAATACCAAGGTTCTAAAAACAACTTCAGAAATGACAGTGAGGATGAAACATTGATTTGTGCCCTCACTGTGATAATGGGCTCAGCACTTTGTCTGAGTTTCAAAGCTCCTCGTGTTATTTTGGGCAGTGACCTCTCCATGCAGATGCACAGTAAGACACCTTTCAGCAGCTCTCACACACCACTGTGCCTTACCATCACCCCCCAGGCCAGTACTGCCCACTGCACCCACAAACCACACTGAGCAGAGCACTGCCACTTGCCAAAGTACCCGTGTCTTAAAGGCAGTCCTAATTATCTTATTTTGTTCAGTAATTACAAGACACTGGGGCACAGATTTACTTTCCTCTCCACCCCCCAAGACCACAAAACTCATGTGTAATAACATCCTGCAATGCCAGTGGATTTCACACCCCCAGAGCTGCATCACACTCAGCAGTAACAGTTCAGCCACCTCCAGCACCACAAGTTATCCACACAGGTAGATCCATTTTCCAGGGAGCAGTTTGTTCATCCTACTTATCTTCTGCACTTGTTGGGAATTATCTCATCATATCCCCCTTCAGTTCACTTCTTATGCTGTGTAGTTTCTGACCATGTACTCCAATGAGGAAAGGAGATGGCTTTGCTTTGGGTTGGCTCTTTCAACTCCATGACAAGTGTGAAGGCATCTCCCTCAATCCTATTCCCAAACCAGAAACTGAGTGAACCCACAACGAAACACACATGGGCTTCAAAATGAATTTGAGAATGAGGTGCAAAGTTGAACAAATACTTTTATCCAAGTGTGACATTCCCTCTTTAACCCTACCTTCTACACACACTTAAAATGCTGTACCTGTACTTGGCACCAAATATAACATGCAAAGCTGACCTTGGTAACTTTCCCAAAGACATTCTTAGAACAGTGGTATAAATAAAAAAATATCTGACCTCCTAACAGCCAGAAAGCATAAAAACTGAGCATGGAAATAAGAAAACTAGTAATGATAAAGGAGAGAAACGTTCTGAGAACTGCAAAGGCAGTTTAGCTCTTTCCTTTCAGTCTCACAAGAGGAGTTCAAGCCTCCACTTCATCAGGACTCTCAGCTACATCATTACAGGACAGGACAGAGGCAGAACCAAGGGGCTGGCACATTACAAATAGCAGTTTCCCAGAAGATGCAGTTCAGCTCCGCTTTGCTCTCTGAGATAGTAGATTGCTAGGATTTAAAACAAAGTGAATGCAGTTCTGTATTGCTCTGGTTTAGAAGAGGGTTTGGTGCCTGGCTAAAACCACCCTTCTCATAATGGAAAGAACTCCCGATTGATTCCTTGAAGTGATGGTTTTCTCTCCCAGAAAACAGAAATCCTGCTCCAGTCATAGCTATCCTAATCAAATTAAAGTAGTCAGAATAGCTGGGGACATCTCCCTGTTGGCTCCATTAAACTTTGTTCCTTCTCCAGCACAGCTACAGTTGGTTCCTAATTCAATGAGGGACAGGTCAGGGATGGAAACACCTCAAATAGTGTTTTCAAGACCATTCCACTTAGTCTGTGTGGCTTCCCAATTTCATCTTTCCCCCAGTGTGTGTAATCTTGCAGAGATCTTTGCATAAAACTTGTGTGGTTTGTTTGTCAGCTCCTGCTGCTCCCTCCTCACCCAAGAGCATAATACCAACTCTGACACTGCAATCATTTACACGGTAACTAATTGCAAATCCAAGCAAAGATTGTGCCTCCAGGTGAGGAACCAGAGCCAGGAACAGATGAACTCTTCAAGATGCCATTTTCATGTAAGCGCCCCATACAATAAAGAGAAAAAAAAATTAAACACAGGAAAAAACCCATCACAATTTGTTTAATGAAATGTTTCTGTCAATTCTACAGAAGTATCAAGGGGCATAAAGTTTATGTTTAGGTCTTGGGAGATTTAGGAGTATCCTGATGTCACCTAGGGAGTTTTCATCCTCTCCTTCAGTTTAAGTGAAACCAGAAAATGACTATAAGTGTTCTACAGAAAACAACCAGCTTCCTTAAGCCCAGACTAAAGGAAATTAGTTACTGTGTTTACAAATCAGACGCTGCTGTTGCTCTCTTATTGAAAAGTTAATTTTAAAGTTGGGGAGTCTGCCTGGCCTTTGCAGGGCTTTCTGTCCCTGAGAGCAGAAAATGTTATATTGAATATGACCCCACATCACCCTCCAGCTGTACCTTCACAAATCAACCCTTGGGAAGAAATTGCGCTCGTATTATCAGCAATGCTAAACACATTCCCCAAATTTACATAAAGTCTTTCCTCAGAGAAACTCACAATGCTTTTCCAACTTTAATTAAGTTTTAGCTGAACCTTTTGGAGATGTGCATGTTAAAGTTTTATTGCTGCTGTTTAAAAATGGCTAATCCTAGAATATGAGGATTTTAACTACTTGGTTTATGTGATACAAGTAGTTCTTGGCTAAGAAAACCTCGTTCAGAGTCAGGGAACCCTTAGCTGAACTTCTGTAAGTACAAGTAAAAGCAAGGAAATTTTAACTTCTTCCTAAGTCAAAGACCATGAAAAGGGAGGGGGGAAAAAATAGTATTTATCAGATACACAGCTGCATTCCTCAAGAAAAATGGATCTTGGGACACTAGACACTACAGCATTGGCTTCTGCCATCCACCTACAGACCAGCATCCAGTGCCACCAAGGTGAAACCACAAAGCTCTAGAAATGACAATCACAAATTAAACACAGCAATAAGGACCAAATAATTTTAACATTGTCAAAGCTGAAATAAAACCTGACATCCAGCTCCAGTGACACACAGGTTTCATCCTCTGCTCTGACTTCAGTGACTGATTTCTCTGGTTTCAAGGGAGCACAAACAAGCAATACCTTTAGATTTTGAGGAAGAAGCATGGAGAACAGTGAAGTACCTTGGGAGCTTCATGACAATTCCCCGCATTTGTTCCCTCTCGTCTTGACACCTTTGAGAAAAGCAGATTGTTTCCACAGTTTATTCCCTATTTTATCCATATTCCCCCACCAGCCAACTTTCTCTCTTCAACTGAAAGGCTTTACTTCACTAAAACACGATTACTTTGCTAGGTGAAAGCAATGACATTTCATCAACCTGCCTCCAAATCCCCCTTTAAAGTCTCTATAAATAATAAAATGCCTTCATAAGGAAGACTGTTCAGATGATTTTATATAATTTGTGACAGATGAAACCTGAAGCTTTTGACACTTGAAGCTGTTGAACACTTTTTTGACACTTGAAGCACTTCATACTAGAAGCCTTTGGAATTACTTGGCTAAAAGGCACTATACAGTAAGTGTGTGCTTATGTGTTTTGATTGCCATTTTTTTTGTGAGGAGAATGATCTAGATACTCATTTGTGCCAACTTTAGGGTGGGACAGCTCCTATTACCAGAGGGCTGGTGTTACCTCTTTAGCTGAAAATTCACAGTAAGGGCTGCCCAAATGTCCATTTATTTCCAAGTGTTCTTGCTCCCATTGCTGACTAAATGAACAGTATGCAAACAGCATATCCTGCAATGGTCTGAGAATAAATGGTCTGTTCCACCTGCCAGCAGGAACCATGCTCCACATCCCCAGAAATTTCCACTCACCTACTCCCAGGGGAAGAGCATTTGGAATTAATTTTCAAAGTTCAAACTAAAGAGGAGTAGAAAGAAAATATTAGTGAATTTTCAAAACCCTGCAGACAACATGCAATTTCTTGAGATGACAGGGAAACAGCTTTTACACCTGCAAGGCCATCATTTTCTTCACATAACAATTGTTTAGCCCAAGGAGTGGGGTCAGTAATTGAAAAAGCCAAAAGCTTTTGTTTATAGGCACATTTCATCTCCAGGATTCCTTAAGTCAGCATGCCAAAATTACACACTCATCAAGGAGGGTATTCTGGACTTTGAATTGCTAAAAGTGATGCAAGGCTAGGGAGCAACAAGGATGTACATCTGCCTGCACAATCATCTAGAACATGGAACTAATTCAGTCCTGCTGCCTCTGAGCTGGGAGCGTGTTCCAGTCTCAACGCTGATTTAGTAACCTCTTAGAGCTCCTTCATTAGAACCTCCACATGAAGGAATAGCACATGAAAAAGCCCCTTTCCTGTAGCAAACAGATTTAAGAGCAACAGGTTTAGCAACTATGCAGCTGGTAACAAAAAACATCTACTATAGCAACTTAAGTAAATGCTCATTTTACAAAAGAAAGTAAACAGATAATAGGGTGCTGTCATTTGCATGTGTGGAATTCTAATGAAGACTGTCAGGTCCTGGAAGAACTGAAAAATCAGTATAGAATACCAGGAATTGCTGTATATTTTTATTTTTTACTTTACGAGGTGGTTTAAGCAAAAATACTGCTCTGTGGAATTATGGCTTTTCCCAAGTGAAAAACAACCAACCAGAAAAAAAAGCCACCTCAAACCCACCCATCTGACCTGTCAGCACTGCCAGGCACTCTCTCCCAGCCTCGGGCAATAGGTGCTCCAAAACATGAACTGCCCAGGGCGGGAGCCTTTACCCTTGCAGCCCAGTTCAGTCTGTTTCAGCAGAGATAACACTCTGTTGGACAAATACCACTAAGAGAACATTATTACATCACAGGAGAAAACCGAGACAGCTGGGGCTCAGAGCCACACTGCCACCACCCCCTACAGCACCAACTCCATCCTCTTACAAGGTGTCAATGGCCAAGCAGCTCCCAAAGAACTCAACTCTGATAGTCCTTGACCCTCCCCTTGGCCTCACTCAGAGCATCCACAGACAATTCCAGCCACCTGGAGCAGCCAAATTTCTTTTCTCTGGGATTTACACTGACAGGTCACTGGGGTTTTTCCACCTGATGCCCTTCCAGCAGCATCACCCAACCCCACTGCAGTGGCCAAGCAGCTCAAAGCTATGCTGGGCCAGAATTTCTTTCAGCCACACAGCTGGGCTTGCTCTGGGCTTTGTTTGTTTTGTGAAAAGCTTCCCTGCTAAGAATGTTCCACACTGCACATACCCCCAAGGGAACAGCTCCAGCAGCTTCCATGCACACAGGTTATAGACACAAGTCCTGAGACACCACACAGTAGTTCATGTCACAATTGTACTTGGCCTTTTGTCCAAACTGGCCCTTCAGCTAGGAAGATTAAGGATCCTGGAAAGTTACCACTGGGGCAAAATTCATCTGTCAACAGATAGCAAGATATTAATTCAGTTTAGACTTCTTGGCTCTATTACATAATGAAATCTTTTCTTGAAAAAAATCACCATTGAGTAACCCCCTCTGCAGCACTAACATTCATCTCCAGAGTGGTTTACCTGCACAGCTACACAGCACATTTTAAAATTAATTAAAACTGATCACACAGGAAAAAAAATAAAAAAAGGAGCTGGGTCATTCCAATTATGATGCCTCTGCAATTAACATCCCACAAGGATCTGTTCTTCCATGAACACTACTCAGTGGGGTTTTTTTCCCCTCAACAAATTGGAGAAAGTAAGTACGTATAAATCAAGTAATTGGTAATTTTCAGACAACTTAAATCAGACAGGAGTCATAAATTCTGGGCTCATCTGACAGAAATACACTTCCATATGGACAAACACAATCATTTGTGACATTCACAGTTGGTGGTAAATGAATCTGAAGCCAGTACAGTACCTAAACCATCGATACATTAACAGGGGACCATCCAGCACAATCAGCTTTCTGCAGAAACACTGCACTTGCAAAGAGCCAACGAGGGCACAGATAAATTGTTTCAGAAGGGGAACACAGACCTTCAAGATAGAAAAAGTACATTGATACAGTTGCTTAGTTGATCAAGGAGGAGATGAGTTTATTCCCAGCATCTGGTGTACAGGCTGGGATGTGCAGTTGGGCCAATTCCAACTACAGACAAGTATGGATATTTTTACAACGAGAAAAGTGAGCAGGTGCAAGAAATTTACCTGGAGATTTGATGAATTGTGCATGACCTGAAGCCTTTAATCAATAATGTTTGCTTTTTAAAACATTACATGCTCTAGCTCAAACAGAATTTAGCGGGTTAGGACCTTCACCAGACACCAGGGTCTAGCAGAGCCAACTCTAGCCCTGAAACTTCAGAAGGATCTACAGATTAGTGACCAAGAACATCAGACCTTTATGCAACGTGTAACACAAAACTGAGACATAAGAAAATACTGTCACATAACCAAAAACATAAGCAAAGCTTGCAAGATTCAGAAACCAACCTGTAGTGAAATAAATTTGGTCGTGGTGCTTTTCCAAGAATCAGTCTTTTTTTAGAGCTAATGCAACAGCTTTCTATAATGTCATTATTTATTTTAAATTAAGTAAGAAGTGATTAATTGCTCAATCCGCATTCTTTCCATTTTATATAGAGTCTTGTAATTCACAGACAGTTTCTAAACATAACAGTCAATTATTTTGCCCTCTGGAGACAGTGAAAAGATTAGGTTTTTCTGTTGAAATAAATATTTTAGAGACAAAAAGCCCTCTCAGCATCTCAGAATAGAGGATACTTCTCCAGTGGACTATGGATAAGAATGCTTAGTTTCCAATTAGTTATGGTCCAGCTCAAGGAATAATGGTCTCAGGGTGGTGACAGTTCATAATTTCACATACTAAAGCCATTTACATTTTTTGTGATTAGCCTTCAGTCTTTGGAAAAATCACATGCACTGAAGGTAATAAATGTCTAATGTGGTACAACTCAGCTAAAACAGGATTTCAGCACACTAGTCATGGATGTTAATAACACGAGAAGCTTTATGTAAACTTTTAAATTTTCACCATCTCCTTACAATCAAAGGTAACCAATACCATGAAAATAATGATGGAAGGGGAGAAAGAGCCCTTTTGGCATCAGTGACTGAGCCTGTGCTGCCATTGCTCATCTCCTCAAGGGCATTATGACCTTGAGAAAACAGAGCCTCTAAGTTTATGCCAGTGATGTTGATTCTATTTTGTCCCTGCTCAATTATTAAAGGCCATTATGATCCTGTGCAATTCTTGCTGTATAGCCTTGAACAACCACTTTGACTTGTCTGTCCAGTTACCATCTAGGTAAAGAAAAAGTCTCATATTAAGTCAAGGGCCAGAGAGGTTTTATTTCCCAGAGATCCTAAATGATCTGTAATATCCAATAATGTCTGAAGCACAGCAATCTAGAACCCAGCCTACAAGTCCTTGCAAGCCCCTGAGCCAGCAGGACAGCAGCACCAGCATCCTGCAGCATCACTGTGAGGCACAACTGCATGGCATGGCCTGTGTGGCAGGCCTGAAATGCATTGTGTTGGAAGCATGCAGGAAAATAAAACCACCAGGTGAAAGAATAGATGTTATAAGCATTACTGTGGCTAGGAAATGTTTTGCTTTTTGGCCTAGAATGAAGATAGCCTTTCCAAGGACTGCAGACACTTCTCATTGATCTGTGCATCTCAGATGGACCTTTATTAATTAAGTTTCAGTACAACTACTTGAGAATTACTTCATTATCTACCACTTAGAGTCAATGACATCAAGTTAAATTACTTAACCATTGCATTTTCCTACACTGAGCCATTAGAAGTTCTCTGTTAGTGACCAGCTGACATAACTCCAAGAGTTATGTCCATTTTAACAGTGCCTTCAGGTGCCAGAAGGAAGGAGATGAGAACACAAGACAATTACCAAAAGCAAACTCTCTGTATTCTGAATGCAAAGGATAATCTTCTCTACAAAAGAAAGTTATCTATAACTCCTTGGGCTGTTTAGGAACTGCACAGTGGGCAAAGCATCAGAACACATTAAGTGCACTCTCGGGGGAGAAATTACATGGGTGGCAGTGCAGCAGATCCTCCAGTCTAATTTAATGGAACAAAATAGGCAACTCTTTAGTAATAATGCATCACAAATGAGTCTGAACATTGAGTACTCCACAGGAGAGGGAAAGCTGCTTCCATTTTCAATTTTTGCATGGCTTCTGTAGCTTATTCCCCATTCTTTCAGTCCAGGCTAATGACTAAGACTGCTAACAGTAAAAAAACCAAACCCAGAAATACACCACCAAGAAAAGGACATAAAATTTTATTAATTTCTAAATCAGAGACTTGAAGTAAAAATATTTGGCTAACATTGTGTTTCGAAAGGAGGAAGAGAGTAGCAAATAACAGCAGTTTATCAATACCTAAATTTCCTATCTCCACTAATTCAATCCTATAGACCAGACACATCTTGTTTTGCACTTCAGAAGATATTAATGCATTTTGGTTGTAACTTCAATCAAAAGTAATGTTCCAGTCACTCCACAAAATTGTAATATTAGGCAATTGATTATTCAAATTGAGACAGAAATGCTTCACGAACGTTCCTAATCAGTGAAATTAAACTTCCAATGAGTAAATAACAACGGGCTTATGTTACTCTTGGTTGCGATTGCGTGTTGAAAACAGGCAGTTATTCACTGAGAGCAATGAAAGGAAATTCCCCCATGACAAAGCAGATAGTCCATACCAAGTCTTTGCTTTTGCACACTTACCCCCTGCCATCTAGTGATCTGTCCTGACAACTACAGGAGAAATGGCAAAACAGGTCACCCAGAAAGGGCTGTTTCTGCTGCTTTCCCCTGGCCCAGTCAATCCCTCCCTGCAGTTATTCCTGCTCCTGTTGTAGGGACACCGTTCACCAACATGGGCATTAACCAGCCAAAGGTTAAAAGGAGAATGAATCTGTTTCAGGGAGAAGGTTTTCCATTAATTTGGAATCCAGTCCAAACCAGTTTTTGAAGATCTCTTATCCACATTTTATTACAAAAGGCTCTCTTACTTGTTTTTAGCAAACATTCCTGTGGAAATAACTCCAACACCTTATATCAATACCACCACTCACTTCTAAAAATTGAACATCTCCTTTCTTTCCACCTCCAAAGACAAACAATTCTGCCTCTGTCCTGGATCACAAAATCTGATTGAGTTCTGAATCAAACCCACAAAAATAATTCCAGCATATATCACAGTTTACCTAAGAAATTAATAGACTCGATCCTCAAGTTAACCTCTTATTGGGTAACCAGACCCAAAAGAGGAATGAGAGGCAAGGCAGATGCAGACTGCTTTATACAACATATTCCAAATATCATGCTAGTGAAAATGTGTCAAAGTTATGGTGCTCTCCTAGAGGAGGTCCATCCCATAATTCCTGAGGACAAAAGAAGCTCAACAGATTTAAACATTATTAAAAGAAGGGGGGGAAACCCTAAAACACGTCCTTGACAGCATAATGCTTTGATCCCATAATGCTTGGGACCTTAAAGTCAAAACTCAGCACCTTAAATAGGACTCTCAACTCATTATGGACCCACCAAACCAGGTCCTCCCTTTCTAAACACAATTCCTCTTCAAAGAAATATTCATAAAATACAATCAAGAGCACAAAGCCAGTTTTTGTGATAAACCAACTGTAAAGAGCAAATAAATTGTCTAAACCAAAAACAATCTGTATGAGAAACTGCATTAACACAGTGAAACACTGCATGGCAATGCACAGAAAGGTCAAACTGTCAGACTGCAGGTACAATTCTGACACTTGACTCTGCTGATGCATTTATTTCATGAAAAAGCTTTGAGTTAGACTCAAAAACTACTTCTCCTATAATCCAAGATAAACATAGGATAATACACATGCATTTCATGTGCCAGACAAACACCACTGCCATATTCAATATCTCTGGTATTTGCCTCAAGTACTTCTATGACAGCTGAAGGCACATGTTAAAGTCCTGCAGTGAATCCAGACACAAAGCTCAGTTTCTGTACCCTCACCTGCTCTTGGCAGCGCTTTTCACACCATGAATCCAAACCCACCCTTCAAATGGGGGAATTTTATCTTGAACTGCAGTTCAAATTTTGGATCTTCCTTTCTAAAATATCCTTCCTCTCTTCCTGAGAGGTAATCTTCCCAATTGTCAGCTTTACAAGGCAAGTTCTTTTACAGTTTGCATTACTCAAAGTAATGGCAGAATTCAATTTGTCCTGTAAACAAAGACAAGGACATTGCATCACAACTCCTCATCTAAACTATATTTAAAACATCTATTAACATCTGAGATTTAGAAGGCTGGATTTGATACACACTACAAGTTTAGTGTGATCAATTCTTCAGAGCTGTTCAGCAAAAGCAGCTTTTTCCTCCTAGAGAAATATTAAACACATTTCCATATACTTCTCTCACACTTTTATTCAGTTTTGAGAATCTCATGTTGTCAAGACATTCCTTCTGATGTTCACAATGACAAGTTGCCTTTTTTTTTCCTTCACTGCACACTTCCCTCTTTTCCAAGTATTCACAAAGGCAATTGTTTAAAAAAATTTTGAAACAGCACTGAAATTCCCAAATACATTAAAGTCATTCTGAAAGTTTAAAGGGTAAAAGTTCAAGCTCTTTCCTGCACAGGTGACATTACAGATGAAAACACCATTTAGAAAGGTGGATGCTCTGGGAACACTCAGACATCAAACCAAACCCAGGAATTTGGTCTTGTTCTAGAAATTTTGCACAAATATTTAGTGGGGAAAAAGGTTTGGTTCATAACAAAGCAGGCATTATGAATACAGAAATTTCTGAACTGGAAACCAAACAACCTTCATCACCAACAGCTGTTTAGAGAAAGATGAAGTGACTATTGTTGAGGTACAAGGACCCACATGATCTTAACTGACAGGTAACTCATGGCAGTGAGTCAGGAGAACAGCAGATCTGTCAGCCTGGAAAGAAGTCATTACTTGCACAACCACTTCTTCACTTGCTTTCTATTTCAGTAAATATGATTTTACACTCATTTACTAACTTCAAGATGTGCTGGAGCATGGGTAGGGTGACAATCAACCCCAAGACATCAAGTAGCTGATAATTATGGTCACCATTCTGGCACGCAAGAGGTCCACTGAATTCTACAGAGACCCTGGTTCAATACTTTTACCCAAACTTTTGATAAAAGGAATGACTCACCAGATCTTCCAAATGCTAATTCCCCACCATCTGTACCAAAGGAGAAATTTCTCCATTTGAACCTTACTACAAAGCCATTTCATTTGAACCAAAAGCTTCATTCTGATGCTATGCCAAAAAGAAACATTAGAGGGAAAAATTACATGTCCTTAAACTATGTGATTCACACCTGCTGCGAGCAATTGCCTCATTATAAATGGAAGTAATAAAAAGAGAAGGCAAGAAGCAAATTATTTTAATAGATATCTACATTAACAATTCCAGTTTCACCCCAGGTGACTACATTAACTAGTTACTAAGAGAAGGAATCATTGCAGAGACTGCTGCCAACCAGCTGTTGGCAAGTGCAGCCCCTCATTCCCGTGGCAAAGACACCAGCTCTGCCTGGCCAAGCCAGTGGCACAAACATCCTCCTGCGATTAACTTGGGCATGGCAGCAGCTACTGCTGCAAACACAACGCCAAGGAAATGCCCCCAAGGATTATGCATCATTTCACACACATAAAATATAGATGGTGCCTGCATTCTCCCATTATACAAGATCTCTTAATAAGTGGAACAACAAGTTCGAGCAGCTGACGTAGGTTTCTTTCCTCCAAGCCTAAGAGTGGATGTTGAATCAGGCAAATTGCAGTGGAATCAAGAAATAGCACACATACTGTGGTGACTTTTTTTATTACTAGTCCAAAAATGAGTCAAAACCTATAATTTTTTTAAAATGTCCTTCTTTAAAATAGGAGACATAATGGACTATAAGGAAATGTTCTTCCAATGCATGCATTGATTACCCATACCACTAGGCCTATTAAAATAAAGATCCTTCTAAGCACAGAAGTGAAGTCATTCCAGTGTTTCCTAAGGGCACACAGTCCATCTTTTCCAGCAGCTTGCTCTCTGCAAGGTGACAGACACACTGATTGCTGAACAAGCTTTCCCTGATTTTCAAAAAAGTTTTATGTTAACAGAATTTCAAATGTCACAACGAATTTCTAACATCGCCTCCAACTCATACACACTGTTTTAAGTGGGAAGGGGGAAAAAAATATTGGAACTTTATATTCAATGAAGTGCAACATCCCAAGCAAGAGTCCACTGAAGTGAGGGGAAAGAACAGCTTCATTAAACTTTGATGAATTTTAACTCAAACTCTGTTTAATTTAATAATTATTATAAGCATTGTTTTATTATGAAAGCTATTTAAGAACTGATTTTAGGAGAGAAACAGTGAAACAATTGCTCATTAGCAGATTTTGTTTGTTAATATTTTTAGCAACCCCCTGATGAAAAGTCAGAATGTAATGCTGGAGCAGATATACACAGGTCTCTGAAGGGACAAAAAAGGTCAGGTGTCCCTCATGATAGAACTTTCCTGCAGTAGCAGAACATGAACAAGGGGCTAAACCACCCTCACAAATGGGTCAGAGCCCAGTGATGTAGCTATGCATCATTCTAGTACATTCTGCATTCTACAACTGGCCTCTTATGAGACAAAGTAAATGTATTCAATTCAGGCTTATTCTTGAGTAACTTCCTAATTAAATATTATAATAAGATTACCACTAAAAAGACTTTTACCACAACCCAGAGTGGGTACCCCCAACCCACTTATGGGTATTTATCATGAAGTAGAATGAATTTAAAACCTTTGCTCTCAGGGGAGGAAAAAAAAAAAAAAGAAAAGACAAAGGCCAAGGATTATGATCTGACCAATCAATGTTGTATAACTTGGAAGAGGCAGGGGGTGGGGGTGAGAGGGTAGTAAAAAAAGTCTTCACCAGAACTGGTACATGAACAAGAGTGTTACTTTGCTGTCTGAGAGTTAAAAAGAGCATGTCTTCATAAACACTGGAAACCTAAAATATAGACTTAGAACAAAGCACAACTCTCCGCACTTACAAGGCTCGGTAAAAGAGACTTTCCTTGTAGAAACAAACCAACACTGCAGACACACTTGAAATCCTTCTGTATCCTGGCAAAACTGTTGCATTTAGAGATGACCTTACACCAAGAACAAACTGCAAAAACTATCTCTCAAATTATTTTAAAAGGTAAATCCTACCAAAACCTGGAACATCTACTTGACTCCTCATTTGAAGAGCCATATGTTAATTCACAAAATCAATCCCAAGCAAGGAGAAACACATTTCAGGATAAAATCAGGGCACTGAACTCTCCAGCAGCTGCCAAGTGAGTTCTAAAGCTGTACTCACACCCTCTGACAGGGAACATCTTACACCCAAGGCACCTTTCCCACCACCCTCCCCTTCCACTTCTGACAGAGAGGCAGCCAGTTTGTGTCCAGGAAAAGTCCCTGGCCCAAACTACACCATGAAGGAAAAGCTGCAGCTGGCTGGGAATCCAAGTGTTCACCCCCTCTCCCCCAGCCCTCTGCTGTGCCTCAAACCTCCGACAGGCACAGCAGCCAAGCCACACACCCAGCCAGGACACACCGACCAAGTTAACCTCCTGGAAACCTCTGATAATGGGGATATTTATACAGACAACTGCTCAGTAGGTCTTTTCTGAAAAAATCTCTCCAGATGACATTTGCTCTGTCCCCAGATGGGATCTCTGATCACCATCTCTCCTCTGGAGGTTCTACACTCATCCCCAGCTGTAAAATAGTACTCCTCAACAGAAATGCAGTTCAAAGTCTGGATGGACAGACTGATAGACAACCCAAACTGTCTAATTCAATGCACCAACCATTCCCCAATGTCTAAAATGCCTATAAGGAGCTGAAAAACAAGCTTTGGCGTTAAATCCCTTCTCACCTCTCCTCCCCCAAAATAAAATCACTTCTCTGATATACATACCTTGCAAGCAGCTAACACTTAGAGCCAGATCAAAACACACACTCCGGCACTAAAAAACACATAGCCACGATAAGAAATTGAGAAGGAACATCTTTATAACCTCAGTGAGACGGGACACTTGATCACATTTGTTCTACACTACTTGATGCCCGATTAGCAACTTCAGGATAACAATCTCCAGGGTACCCTCACGGCCCTTCCCCCTTTCCCAGCTCAGAGCCACTAAAGATCCTCACTTACACCTTTGCCTTCATCACCTCCTTCGGGCACGGGCTCTTCTCTGCCTAAACAAGGCATCAGTGCTGCTTCTCTGTCCTTTCCAGTGTTTGCTCCTTCATTCCCCAGCTTCAACCTCTTTCCCTCAGGTTGAGGATCGTCCACATCCTCCCTCCTCATCTTGCCATCTCTGCCTCGCTGCTTCCCCACGTCTTCGGGACTGCCACAGCAACTGGACATCTCGCAAGTGTGACCGACTTTATTTCCCGGCTGCCGAAGCTGCCTTTTCGAGGGGGATTTGGCTTCTCAGAGCTCCGATGTGCTCTCGCTCCTCTTCAAAATTGGAGTGGTGTTTGGAAGGCTTTGCAGGAGCGCACGGAGCACTCCCGTTTCTCTGCCGCCCTCTCCTGCTGGCTGGCAGCACTGTGCCAGAACAGAGCACTCCTTCCCCATTCCAGCCCCTGCTCCCACGAAAAAGTAATGACCTTTCCTGGATGCATTGTACGCAGGATGCTGCTGCTTACGCTGCCAAACCCCTCCTACTTCTCTCCTACCTGATGCACAGGAATTGGCTATCCTTAAAGTACAAAATATTTGCTGCACCTTCTCTCAATCCAAATTCACCTCTATCCCTCAGGGATGCAGTGGATTTTGATTATCTACTGTTATTGATGCCAAGAATAATTACCCATTAAAATGCAAAGATGGCTTTAATTCCAAACAGCTTCTTTCAAAGTTATTGTATTACAGCTTCGGTTGGTTTGTTTGTTTTGGGTTTTGTTTTTTTTTTTTTTAATAGTGTACCCTTCCTTTGCAAATTACCTTTGTATCCTAAATCCACGTTCCACATGTCACACCAATTTTGTATAGGTCCTACAGCTGTATTAATGAGAGTAAAATGATATTAGGTGTCCTGTTCAACAGGACACTTGGGATGTCCTTTTTGCCCCCCCTCTCAGCCAGTTAATGCGAAACACCAACACACATAATCAAAGGACTGGTGTAATATTTGGACCTTGAAAACAAAAAAGGGGCTTAAACAAGCAGAGTACAATATGCTGCTTCACCTCATTCTTCCATTACAGAAGGCACTAAGTACAGGGGGTTTTTTAAAAGGCATTATGAGTTCTATTGTCTCCCCCTAAGTGCTCGTAGATTTAAATGAGGTTTCTTATATCTGACAGAAGGAAGCAAATGCCTAATAAGCCCTCTGCCTGTATCCAGGTATGTTCTAATCAGGATCTTAGGGACTAAAAATGTCCACTCAAAAGTGATGCCCAAACAGTCAGGTGTGGGTGAACTCATGTAGTCAGACTGTCCAGTATTTTCAGTGTTCAACAAAGTCTGTCTTGCCACAGTCTGGGAGTTACAGGGATTTAATCTGCTCCCAGCACTAATTTCACTGACATTATGGAGTGGGCTTTAGTCTGAGCAAGTAACATAACATTACTTATTCTAGAACAAACAAAGAGGGGAGGAATCTTACCAATCATCAGTCATTTGGGACCCTCCAAACAGACCTGCAGAAGTGTAAGGGAGTAGTTCTGACAGATCTCAGATGTGCAGGTCTGCACACCCAGAACTAGAGACATAAAACACACTAATGACACTTTTGGTAACAAATAGCACTTTGCCTCAGCCCAAGTTGCAGATAGAAATACTTTTAGAGCTGGATGAACACAATGCCAAGTGTGCTCAGCAGAGGAAAAATAGATCTGCAAGGCTTTTTAAGCACTGCCACATCAAAACATGCCTTATAATTTGCAGAGGCAGAGTTCCACAGCATGGCCTTCTCCTTTGAATCCTGCCCACCTGTGACAAGCCAGCTACGGGAGAGACCTGCTCAGCTGAGAATTTTGGTCCTCTTCCATTAACAGGAGAGCATCAGGCAGAGCACAGCCTGGCAACTGCTGCGGGAAGGGTTCCACCCTAGGTGAGCGCAGGTTAGTACAGCTCACACCTCACTCCTCAGACCCCTGAGTTCTCACACCCACACAGCTCAGGAGAGCAGAAGAGCGTTAAACCACTGCTCAGCACACTCACCAACAGCAGAAGGACTGAGCAAATTTTGTACACAAGTTGCATGCCCCTTATGAAGAACTGCTGACTTAGAAAAGTACTTCACCCCCTTTCCCTGATTATTGGCAGGATCCAACCTTTCCCACTGCTTGGAGCTCTTCAAAGAGCTATGCAGCTGTTTATATCATCTCCACTAGGGTGCAAAATCCTTAAGTTTCCTTATTGCTAACACCATTCACTCATTCACCATTCATACTTGCTTTTTCCATCACACTTGTCCCACCATGTCCTTGAAATCCTGGTTTCCATTTGTGTTTAGTTTATTCTGTCTATACACTCTCCATCCTCACCTAAAATACCAACACAGAAATAATCCTGAAACTGAAGTGTTGTTTGAACTCTGATGCTGTTCAGGCAGATAGCTTATTTGCACAGTAAACTGCATCAGTTTCAGTCAGAACAGAACTCCATCCAAAAGCTTGGATTTCATACAATCCAAGTGCTTTGCAACAACTTGCCAGTTCTACCAATATTCAATTTGTGTTTGAAGTGGGACCAGGCAGGCACACAGGCTGTCACAATGACCAGCCCAGCCACTTGCCTGCCATTGTGTTTGCCAGGCAGCTGCTGGCTCCTTGCACACTTGTGTCTCCAGGCTGTCTACGTCATAGGCTGAGTCTGGTTCTTCCAAATTGGAAAATAAAGCATCCAGCTCCTCATGTTTAAAGCACAGCCTGTGGTTTTGACAAAATGAAATTTATAGAGACAAATAACACATTTTTCTTTCTAATGAAAACTAAATATTTTTCAGGTGTCAACATTTTCATGTAAAGGAAGAAATGGCAAGACAACTAAATTCTCTGTTGGTGTTTGGGGAGAGAAGGTTGGGCAGGTCTTTGCTTCTTGTATGGCAAGAGCAGTTTATCATTACTTTTTATGTTTCTACAGCAAATTCCACTAAAAGGATCCCAATGTCAGGAGTTCTCTGATACATTAACCCACACCAAAAATTTAACCAATGGGCTTTATGCACAGAGCTCACCTCAGGGACAGAGTTCACATCTTTCAGATCCCATAAATTCCAGAAGAGGATAAAGGGGACAACGTGGGAGTCAATGCTACAGACATACCCAGCTGCCTTCATCATTCTGTAGCACTACACCCCTTGCTTAGCATCAGCCTGATTTACTGTTCCACCTTCTGACTTCACTAGTTAGAGTAACAACTCACCTCTTGGCTACATTGACTCCCTTCCCTTCTCTGACAAAAGTCAGTTTACACCTAATAAGCATTTTTAGATTCAAGTCCATGCTGAGTTCCTCACAAAATCCCTCACAAAACTGAACCTGAGCCAAATAAAGCTATTAGCACAAGTCACTAAAATCTAAAAGGCCGTTACAAGGAAGGCATTGCCAGACTGAGTAACAAGTGCTTTGAGCCCTCAGGAATTCTTGCACAAGCCGCTTTTGAGACATTTCTGCTTGAAAACACTGCTTAAAAAAAAAGGCAGTAATATCAACAACAAAACAGAACAACCAGACTTCCACAGGTATCACCATTGTCAGCAGTCAGTCCAACCCTAACCAGCATTTCTTGAACTGCAGCACACACTAAATATAATGAAATAGGCATTCTGAGACACCAGGGCTCAATCTGAGTGGCATTTCCACCTCTTGTGCACCACCAAAACACACTGAACGAGGAGGCAGCTGGAGGCACTGTGGGAACTGCTCTGTTTGCTGTGGAAAAGCCAGGCCCCTACCAAGGGCCACCCAAAAGCCGTGGGATTTGGATACCTGGGAGGAGATAAGGGGTTTGGGCAGAGCTGGAAAGGGAGAAAAACTTCTGCTGGCTGAGGAGCACAAGACATGGATGTAAAGAAGGTTTATTTTATTGTATCCCCTTTGGAAAAAAAAAAGGCAGCTGAATTATCAAGGACAGTTGTTTCAGTTAAGGGGTGAACATTCCCTGCAGGATGGTGCATTATTTGGATCCTGCTTAATCTCCCAGCCTTTAAACTTGACAGTGATCCCTTTGCTGGAGTCTTCCAAGAAAACAACACTCACCATGAATTTCAAGTTTCAAGGACATATCAGCAAGAGATTATGCATTGTTACCTAATTGTTCCTATGGAAAACAGGCAGTTTCAGTGTAAGCAGAGTTAGACCATTCCCAAATAATTCTGCAGTTCATCTCAACCATTTCACAACCTCCACAACACAGAAGTTTAGTATGTTCATTGATTTTAGTGTCTTAATGAGTAAAATTATGGGAATTACCTCAGAATGGCACTTACATCAGAGCACTGTGATGTTTCATTTTATGAAACACTTGTTGCATTCCCTTAGCTCACCTAGTTTGCAAGCCAATGTGAGACTAATCTGATTTAAAGCCCTCGATATATGTCTTCTCCACAGTGAAAACACAAGTTAAGTCCATTCATGGTGCAAGGGAACATAAAACACCAGTCCTGCCAAAGAAAAGCACTGTAATCAGCAGTAAAAGTTCACATCTCTTTTAATGTGTGCTCCGATTCAAAAAAGAAAGACAAGAGGAGTAACTGACAACTTATCCACTTGTAAAATTACTCCAATAGTTGGAGAACAGAACTGTAAATTTATATTAATCAGGTAATTTGGCATGTCTTATTGCTACAAGGTGGCCAAGTTATTTTTTAATAAGTCTGAAAATGAACCAGTAAGTCTGGAAAATTAATTTTTCATTTATTTTGCTATTGCTTCCAAATTGAACTCTGCACCTCATCACTGTAATTACTTCTGAAGGCTTATAAATATTTGATTATTCTTTATTATGGTTTTGTGTCCACTGACAAACATTAGAGACACTGACTCCACTATTTATAGCTTCAGGTTTTCCTGTAAATTCTTATGGCCATCATAGCAGATGTAACTGTGGAATAAGAAGACAAAATAGGGCCTATTGTTCATTCTTAAATCTTTCAGAACCTCTCAGACACCAAAATATCCCCATGAAACTGCACCAAAAACATGCCAGGGCTTCACTAAGTGTTAAAGACCTGTGGTTACCCACAGACCATGGAAAGGTTGCTCCAACCTGGGATCAAACAGTGTGGTTTGTTTCTCCCACCTGCCCTGAAGGATCAAAACTAGCCTCAAGTTTCTCTCCAAAGTCACAAGTTGCATTCTGGGCAGGATAACACATTAATTCCCTCCCTGCTGCCAGGACAGTGTCACCCCCTCAGGGTCATTATTATACACATGCATGATTGCGTGTTTGAATCCACTTCCCAAATCTCCTTCCTTCAATCAAAGCAATTGTTAACACTTGCAAATCTACAATTCAACAAATGTAGGTCAAAATAAGAATTGTATGTTTTATCAAATAAACTAATGAAGCCAATTCTTCCCTTGGTTGACCCAGTACTGTTCTTGCTACAAAGGCACTGTATGGGTAGGAGTTCTCTCTCCATTATCCTTCCTATGCCATGAACTCTACCCATAGGCAGCAGACACAAAACCCCTCACAAGAAAGTAGCATCTTCCACATAATTTCTGGTGACACTTTGACATCCTTCTCAACTAGAAATCTCACCTACCGTCAGTCCACACTATGGTTAAACAATGTTAACATCCAAGTCCTGCGTTTCCCCTTATTACTACTTTTAAATTCTAGTAAATTAGATCAGAGTAGAGGAAATTAAGGATTTAACCAGATGAGCTCGTTTGTTTTAATATCCCCAGTGTGTCTATGGGACAGAACATGGTATTTAACTGAACAATGGGATTAACTCTCAATCAAAGTAGGGGCTGTTTTTCCTGTAGTTTACATTAAAGGTCTAAGTTGTGCTGGGTACTTCACCTCCATCCCTTCCACTATCCTCAGCACAACCTATTCACCCTTTGAGCGAGCTTGTCAAACATCCCTTCCAACAGGCAGTTATTGGTGGGAGCTCTGTGTGTCAACTACTGCCTTACCCCTGTCTTTCAGGCCAAATTCCAGCCTTCCATGATGTGGATAACAAGGATGTTTTGAGGAATTTGAAGCTCAGTTCTCAAGCTGCTGCCGTAATCACTCTTTGAAGAGCAGAACTAGAGCATTGTCTCTTCTGTGGCTCATATTAAAACACAAGCCAAAACTAGTGTTGGGACTTTTACACAAAGTTACCTCAAATTCTGGTGCTGCATCAGGAGAGCTACTCCAAGTTTCTGCTGCTGAGTACAGAGTAGATGATGCCATGATCAGCATTACTCTCACCACCATCACTGTGTAACTCCCACAAACCAGAGTGAGCTTATAAAGAGAACCTATTCAAAGAGAGCCTTTTTACTATAGGCTTTATAAACCCAGCCTGTCACATTTAAAATCATAGAGAGAGCAAAAAAATTCCAGGTCTTTACTCTATTTCCTTTACAGAGAACCTTAAATGGCCAGAGAAGAGCAAACTACTACTGGAAAACTGCAAGTACTACAGAGGTTGAAAAAGAATGACTTGTAACACTATCTTCCCTCCTGAAAAAAACGGTTGCATTGAAGAAGGGTTTAAAAATGTGATTATACTTATTGTTTCAAAAGGTCACAATCATAAAAGTCAGGTGAGGAAATATTACACACTGGTGAACTAAAATGTTAGAGCTGACAGGACACAAACCAAAACTCAAACAGCATCCCAGACCTACACACATCAGAAGGTCAGAATCGATTCTGGCCCAACTATTGCCTGTAAACCCTCTGTATGGATTTACAGTGCCCAAAGTGAGAGGCTGACAGGATTACACAGCACTGGGTGTGTGTTGGGGCAGCACCCACCGACAGCGTCACCTTCTGCCTCTCACCAGGGACCTCAGTCCACAGGATGGGGCTACAGACAATGCCTGGAAACACTGCTCCAGCTAATTTGAACACACACAAATGGACAGCTCCTAAGCAGATGATAAACAGTTTATGTTTTCTCTCCTGCTGTTTTAAGTCCTCTGGAGGAGAGCTTTTCTTAGTCATTTGCACCAGACTGAGTGCCCTGGTGTTAGATTTCTGAAAGGAGCCTGGCAGTGATAGAATATTGCTCACACAGTCACATTAAACATAGCTAAGCAAAGTTAATTTGCAGTTTACGTGCCCCTAAAATGTAAAAAGTATTTGTACTACTCATTTGAAAACTGAGAAGGAACAAACATACAGTAGAAATGTGAGAAGCACCTCAGCACTGTCATTTGTTGGCTGGCAGATGGTACTTTTGTGGTGCAACAACTGGACAAGGGCATGAATGATGCCATTCTTGGATTGATAAAGACTTCCAGGCCTGAAAGGAGTTTCAAGCTGAATATATCAGAATGATAGCAGTTTAATACAAGTTTCAAAGCAACCTTCATATTGCACCTACAAGTTTGCAGAGGGTTGGTTCATCATTTCTGTGCACATCAGCCAAAGGTGCTGAAAACATTTTCTCTGCTGGTCCTTGAAGGGAGCACAGGCCATGTGTTGGGCACTCTGAAGGATGTTCACCTTTAAAGCCTCTAAGACTTAACCCAGCCAATTTGATACTGTAAATTACCATTTTTGCTGTTGCACAAGACCAGCTCATGGCATTAATATTCATAACACCTGCTTATTTCAAAGCATGTTGCATATTTTATCTCATATATAAAAGCAACAAAGACAAAGTCACTTACAACACTGATATGTTCAGAGTGTATTTATTTATATCTTACAAGACACTAAGCCCTCTTAAAAAGGTTAATTTTTGGTTTAACACTTTTAATTGATTTGAAATAACAGCTTCTGTTAGACAGCACATCTCAGGCTGGTTCACAAACCTTAAGACCTTTACAATTTGCATTTTGAATTCCAATTAAAAGCTTGAAGGGGGTTCATATTTTTTCTTCAGCAAGTTGTTGTTTCTAGGAATTTCAAAGAAGACCCAAACCCAGTTAAAGGAAACAAGACCTTTTTTACTGCATGTAACAGATTCCAGGCATGACTATCACACTACAAAGCTGCTTGGCACAACATCTCTACAGCAGGTTTCATGATGACCTCAATGCCAGCTGACAAACTGAATGCTCTTTGGAGTGTAAACCCTTCCAATAACAGCATCACAAAGACACCCAGCCCTGCTCAGATCATCCCCAACATCTTCTGGAGGACAGAAACCAGGCAAAAGGTACCTCAGCCAAAGAATGGTAAGTAATAGATGGCACTCAGAAAGCTTGTTACCTTCAGACCCACTCTTAAAAATGAAATATTTTGCTAAATGTTCTCAAAACATTAAAAGGAAGCAAGCTTTTGTGATTGGAAGGTTTCTGGAATCTCTATATCTTCCTGACAAGTACTGGGACCATCTCAGGGTTCCCCGTTCAGCACCCAGCAGGTGGGAGGAGACTACCAATGTCCATTAGTGCCCTCAGGGCCCTGATGATTCCACAGTGCAGGCAAAGCACATTGATAGAAAAGGATGCAGGAAAGGACAAGGATGTATTTACAAATGCTTTATAGACTTTGAAAATACAATATAACCAGTACAGGAAGTTATTAGATTCTTCCTTCAACATCCTTGGTCGTAAAAAATAAAATCTCTTCCACTCAAGCTCCTGTAGTCAATATTAAATATCTACTTGGCTTGTCACATGACTGAGCCTCAGGCAAGAAGACAACAAGGTTTTGCTTTCTGCACTCTTTGCTTCACCCTTGCTATATTTTAATACAGGTGCCATTGCCAATGGAGTAGCACTTTTCACCCCCACAACAGCTTGTCTTATTACTTCAAACTGGCTTGCAGTTAATTGATCCGCACGCCAACCAGGCATGTACAAACCAGGAAAAAAGAGAGAAAACACTGAAAGGCAGTTTTATTGCCCTTTCTTTCCAGCTAAACATCCTTGTAAAGTTCTGAATAAGTGTATGTAGGAACATATAGAAATGTAGAGCAGCCAAGACCAGCTTCATGAAACTCTTCTTTCTAAAGGTTGTTATATCTAGTTCAGTCTGATTCCTTTTTGAGGGGGAAAAGACTGCACAGGAAAATTATTTAAAGCACCTATTACCTCTGTAAGGATCCACAGATCTCCTGCCTTCTACAGTTTAAAGCTCAGGTTCTCCTGTGTAGTACCACCAAGAAAACTATTTTCCACAGATTTTCTTTTTTGCCTTACAAATTTCTGGACTGTGGTATCTTCTAGCCTACCATCTGTGTCTGAGGCCTAATAGTGTGCTGGCAGCTCCAAAACCTTAATTTCATTCATCATTAGATTTCATGCTAGGAACAGACTTCAGAGTTTTGGCACCAACAGCTGCCATGCCTTGAAACAAACTTATTTGTATTACCAGGGCAGGTTTCTGAGGGAGCTCAAACTTCCCAAGCTGCCCTTTGCTCTCTTCTCCTCAGACTCTGAATGAAATTCACTTGGCAACTCTCACATATCTCCCAAATTCACTGGCACATCTGTGAGCAGTGATAAAGTACAGGACTGTGAGGGAGTCACTGACAAATCGGAACAAGCAGCTCCAAAACCACAGCAATTAGCTCTCACTGAACCCACTGGGGCTTCTTGCTCCTTTCTCCAGTTAACAGTAAGATCTTGATCAGTGAAGGCAAGAGGAATGTTACCAGTGATTTCAGAGAGACAAAAACTGAGCATCATCATAATACTGGAAATGTCACCTGCTGAAGGAGCAGAAGACAAAGGCACAAATGAGATGGCTGGAAGAGCTAAAGGAACTGCAGTAACATTCAGCCACAGTGACTGTCATCTGAATATCCTGCCAGTCCACCCAGCACCTTTATCTCACGCCCTCTGCTGTCTCCACTGCCTCCTTACCTCTCTCCCTTGAGCACAGTCCCATTCAAACCCCCTTTTAAGTGGCTTTGTTTCCTTCTCACACTTTGTAGCTCTTACTTTGCTTGTACATCACATCCCTTTTCTTTGTCTGCCTCATACCTTTTTGAAGGAGGAGGGCTGTGCTTCATGCTTGAAAAAGCTTAATGCAACACAACTTGGTCATAACCAGGGCCAATAAATACTACCAGAATCCACATATACAATAAATGGCTCTATTAGTCAAAAGCTTTGCCTGTGCTACAGGAGTAAAGAGGGAGTCAAGTCAAACCCAAACCTGTTAATAAATCATTTAACCAAGGGAATAGTTGGTAGAGTCCAAAAGAAAAGTCATCAGTTTAGGTCAACTTGGAAGCAGCAGAAGTAGAAACAAGTGAGCTACAGCCTTTATCAGAGCAGAAAAACATAATTTTCACATCAAAGCCAAAGGAAGAAAATTATGTTTAACTCTGGGTGTCTGCTACACCCCAAGCCACAAAAAAAGGCCTAGATCCAAAGCAAGAGGTAAGTTATTCTCACATACTCCAGGGAAAATAAAACATGCAATCCCAACCAGCTTTCAGCAAGTTCATTTTCCTCCAAGCATCAGTTCTGAAAGGAAGAGATTGCATTTCCTTCAGTCATGAAGCAGAAAGAAGCTGTCTGCCTTTTGTGAGAGCATCTCATGATTGATGGGGGCTCAGCTTTACAAGGGATGGAGAGGTATGTCCAGATTCATGACAGCCTTTTACAACACAATTATAGAAACTCACTCCGTGTCTAACAAACATAGGGAGGTTAATTGTCTCCTCCTGTCCCTGTTATCAAACAGCAAGGGCAAGGCTACTAGCTAGTCTCATTTATACCTGCATTATCTCAGGTGCCTAAGTGCTGTATAAGCAATTTATAAGGGAGAGCACAGAAACGGCAACAAAGTACAACAGGCAGTATCTAACCCAAGGAAGAAGATACAGGTGCCACAATTAATGCCTCCTATTATGTAAAGCAGGTGAGTACTTTTATACCTGCCTGAGGGCAGCAGAACAGAGTAATGCAGATGTGCTCAGATCAGCCTCAAAATGAGCCCACTATTTCAGGTAAGAGACTCTTAACCCCCTTAAGTGCCCATTGTTCATTCTTAGTATCATTTTTTTCATTGATGTGTTATGCTCAGAAAGCAGCTGTGGTGAAACAGATATTTTTAAGGATACACTGAAGTGGAAGGTGGGAAGGCCAGGGATTAAAAAAACAAACCTGGAATACAAAAATACTTAACATCTCCTTCTCCTTTCCCCTCTCATTTGAATATTAATGCTTTGCAATCACTATCTTCATTTAATTAACAGCCTAAACTTCCAGAATGTACTTTTTAAAGCAATAGAATTATAATCTCTTATATTCCTCTTTTTGGAAATCAACCACAGTAGCATCCTCTACAAAACAGGACCAGGGGAAGAAGTACCTTCCTCATTCTTGAGAAGTAAAAAGGCAAAAAACCAGGCTGCCACACCTCTGCAGAGCTACCGGTGAATGAGGTGTATTTAAATTACATTTAATTTACAGTTAGGCCCCAAGTAAAGCAAACACTGTATATATGCCCTATATCAATGACTGGAACACAGATAAGTTACTGGACAGTGTGTGGGTCTTACAATAAGAATCCTGCCATGAGAGATCAGAGCCCAAGAAATCACAACCATTAAAGGGTGCAGCTGTACCAGTCTTTCCACAGTCCAGAGGAAGCCCCTGGGATTAGTGGGGTTTTACCCCAGGGACACCTACTATTAGAGAGCTACCCCTGAAACAGAAGAGCAAGAACACAACACAATTCAAATAACAATAAGACAGAGAACAGCTCACTACGCTCAGGACCAACAGGAGCTCTTTGGACATGTAGTTTGTATCACTTACATCGGCTTTCAGGTCACAGGAATCCAATGCTCCACCAGCAGGATGGGTCAGACTTCCAGAGCCCCTGGAAGCAGCTCCTCAGGCAGTGCCAGCAATTTTACTGGGTGGGAAGGGCACCCACAGGTGTAAAGAATTAACTGAATACAGACAAGCAAGGCTTCAGAGCCTCAGGAGAACAACTGGAGGGGAAAGCATCCTGAGTAATCCTCTCCTCTCTGCCGCCACTGGCAAAGAGAACTGCAAAGAGAGACAGCGTGTATGGCAAAGCCTGGCTTTATAGCTGGTGTCAGGCTTTGGATACCGTGATAGGATCTCCTTGGATGCATGTAGTTAATTAGGGAATTGCAGGTGGGCTCAATTGGCAAATCATGCTTTAAACTGATGCACCTGGGTGTGGGTCCAAAACCGTAACACCTGTGTACTCACGGTCAACAGGGGAGATGAGCACACCCAGCATGGTGGGGATCAGCGTCCCCCCAGTCCCCCAAAAACCTCTCCCCCAAACCCTGGCTGGTTCCAGGGAGCCACAGCCAGGCTCTGAGGTTCTCACAACACACAAGGGTCCCTTTCTGGTCTCTGCCATAATGCTCTCCCTCACAGCCACGTGGATTTATTGCATTTTAATCACAGCCGAATGGTCTGTTTAAAATTGAGATACAGCCTCTGCATCTCCCAGCCTTAAAGGTCTCCCCTTTATTTATCAAGAGTGTTTAAACAGATGCACCTGTGCGGTGCAAACCACACAAGGAAGTAATTAAATGCCATAGAATCTGAAGTCCTGGAGAGAAGCCATTAAGTTTAATAATAATGCTGGCTTCTACCTCAGCTGGAATAACACAGGAACAGCGTTAGCTATTATATTTTGATTGATCATTTCTGTACCACGTAGGCAAACCGTTAACTTTAGGTAGCAAGTTGAAAGCTATTATTCAGAATCTTTTAATGAAGAATGAATGGTTCATGTTTCAGCTTTTACCAATAAATGGATTTTTTTTTAATTATTTAATAGAACTGTAATGTCTATATGCTTAAAGAGGCAGACCTCAACCTCATTCTCAGTACACAGCACCTCCTTGCAGGATGATCTGTGCTGAGAGATTACAGATGTCTCCAGGCACCAGAACATCACTGCCTTCAGTGCTGTTGAGGACATGGCCCAGCAGATCTGCCAAGGCCAGATGAAAAGGTTTCAACACCTTATGTTGGTGATTCAACAAACCCAAATCCCTCTCTTAATATCACAGTTGTAAAAATACAGTCCACAAAACTACACCTCTGGAGGTTTTTTGTTAATTTCTGCTTGAATTTTATCTATTATTTTCTTATATTCTTACGTCGTATTCTTTGCATCTAACTTTTACAATGTCCTTTTTTTGCTGGGAATAGAAACACACAACTCTTGAAACCCACCTGCAACTACTCCAGACCTTTGCACACAGAGAAACTTAGCCATAAGTTAAGGCACTGACATGTTAATCACTCCAGGCTAAAAAACAAACCAACAAATCCTGAAAAAACATCAGGTAGGTGTGAACTGAACCAACATCAGGGCAAAGAAAAAGCTCAGCATAAGCACTGAAAAGCTGGCCCGTTGATTTAAAGCTTGTTAGCAGTAACAGCATCCATTCCTACTGAAGATGCACTTTGGTCAATAAGCACAAATACTTAAGCCACAAATCGGGCTAAAGGGATTTCTTCAGAAGAAACAATTAAAGACTTAATGGGTAATACCTTGACTAAATAATCACAGAGGGGAACAATAACCTTCTTGAAATACATGGAGGATGAACACACCAAGGAGGGAGATGACTCTTCAGGGACTAAGCTAATAGGATTAAAATTCAGGATATCAGAAACTTCAATAGTGTAACCTCGTAGACCATGGAATAATTGGTATCACCAGAGCAAAGAGGCATTTTATTAATACTACATAGACCAAGAACTCACAGTGAGGGTGAAAAGGAAAGCAAGGAGACCTTTACCTTCTTTGTGGTATCATTTCTAAATAGATTTATGAGTCTATTATTGCATTATTTAGACATTTTAGAATAATTAACTTGAAATAATTGGTGAGCTTTTCAAATGAAATTATGAGAACATTTTTCTCCCAACCTCCCTATAGGAAACTACATCTTCAGCAGAGTATTTTCTTCACTATGAACAAAGAAATCCCACCTTCAAAGGCAGCTGTATTTTCCCCCACTCAACAGCTAAATCTCAGACTTCAGCTAACACTTGCATTTCTCAGTGGAAAGTAATGTCTGCATCATTTCCAGTACATATCCAGTCATGTACAGTGATGATAATGCTAAACCTAATTTTTTTAAAGATCAAAATATTTTTTTCCACATAAAGCTTCATAATTGAGATGCTCCAGTAAAACTGAGTTGTTTGAATTCCAGGCTCCAGGGAAGATATTGGCTGCTCCTACAAGGAAGTTCCACTCCTAATATACAGATGCCCTGCATCAGTTTTATATATTTTAAATCCAAACAAACTGACTAAAGTTATCTACTCTCATCACACTTGATTAAACTAAGCACACAAATTCCCCCAATCAATAATTAATTAAAAAGAGGTGGCAATTTCTACATACTAAATTAGGTCATGCCTAGCATTCTACATTCCCTTTTCCAGGTATGTGAATCCTACTGGAAGAAAGAAGACTAGTTCAATTGAAAACAAGTTATTTATTACATTTTGGGAGGTTGCTTTTTGTTTAGGGGGGAAAAAACCTTAACCAACAAAAAACAAACAGAACCAAACCACCACAATAACAACAAAACAACCAGAAAACTTTATTAATGCTGAACTTTGAAAACCAGATCTTTGCTGAATATATCAAAAAGACATGAAAGTCTAGGAATGCAATTAAAACCTTTTTGTTGCATTTGACATCCATGTACAACTCAGCCAGTGCTGGGAACTTGCCACCAGCAGAATGCCTCACCCGATTAGAATGTTTTTGCCACTTTCTTGGTTGCTGTATCTTAAATTTTTTAAAGCTAAAGGAAATAATTACTATGCATGCCAATCTGGTGCCAACAGATGTGGGGATTTGGGTGTTATTGGTATTATGCTAATGTAAGCCAGTTCAAAATATATCATTTAATTGCAAGTTCAGTAGGCACGTTAAGCTGGCATATGCCACCTGCCCCTTTAGGTGCCTCATGCCCAGCTAAGCCTCAGGACTGCCTGTAGATGAAATACCCTTGTTCTCTGCTCCCTTCTACTGCATAAGCCAATGTGAAGAAAGCAATGCCTGAGCAAGACAATAAAGGAATAAAAGCAAAGCCTGGGACTGTTCACATGTTACCTCCAACAGTGGATTTCCTCCTGAGAAAGCACCAAATCAGTGGCATCTCTGTATTCTGCAGAACTCCTCCAGGTTTTCTGTGGAAGCCAGAGGAGCTGATGGCACGGACAGTACGTGTTTCTGGCCTGACTCCTCGCCTGTCCAGCCTGCTCAGTGGACACAAGGGACCTGCTGGATTTGCACAGGGCCCAGATCACCCTTCACTGAAAACAAGGGTTTAGATTGTAACAAGTGTACAGGCAAATCTGAATTATGTCCTATTTATAACCCAGCAATGACCCACCACTATTCTTCATAGATCTTGGTATGATATTCCATTTCAAACTTCAGCTCTGCTTGGCACTTGAGTTATTTATTTGGGGGAGGGGGTTGAGGAGGTTTGGATGTTTGAGGAGAAGGTTTTTTGCTTTCTTTTCCTTTTTAACTGCATGAAGGATAATGAATCGTATGTAGCATAAAGCTCTTCCACTGTGTTCTTGACTACTGGCAATACCTCAAGCCAAGTCTGGCTTCATCCCTCTCTAAACCAGCAGTGCTGTGAATAATTCCCAACAGACGTTCTTCCCCCGGCTTTGACACTCCTTCAAAGAAACATTGTCCTTTTGCAGAGGGCCCTTTCCAGTTCTCTGGCATGTACTTGCATACAAGACATTACATTCCTGTGGAATGTCTGCCCTGCAGAATACAGATATTTTGCTACTGTGGGAGCAGACTTGGCTGCTTCTCTGCCATCACCTCTTGGAATCTTAAGATAAAAAAGGGATGCAAAATCAAGGGTTGGAATAACATGATTTTTATTCCTTTCGCTTATGGCAGCAGTGCTATCAGTCATTCCAGAGGAAATCACACATCCCAAATGTCTCAGTGCATTTGTCCCACTGGCACTTCACTAATATTGTTCACCTTTGAATTAGATATTTCTCTGATGCATTTAGGCAACTTTTCGAATGTAACAGAACATACTTCACATCAAAGAACAGGCTATAAACACCATAAATCCCTTTGTTTGTTTTTTTTTGTTTAAATTGATCTTACATGGTAAGGACAAGGAGAAAGTGGCAGATGGATTTGTTTACCAAAATATTTTAATAGTTTGAGTTCCTGCACTTTCCCTGGAAGTATGAAACCCTTTTTCATGAACACACTTCACAATGTATCCTATTTGTGGATTTTTCTAGGAATAAACAGTCATGGCACCTTTATTTGTAGATACATGAGCAAAAGCATTTCAACTCTGAATTCAAAAGAACAGTATTTAACTATTTTGAGGGAAACATATTTCTGGAAAGTAAAGCTGGATTACAGAATATAAAAGAAAGTAGAAAACCAGCAGCTATTATCCTTTGGCATCCTTGAGATATGTATTTTCTCATGTCACTGAAGTGGGCTGAAGAATTATCACGAAAAATAGTTCTTGCAATAGCTATTTCTCATTTATTTTACTGACACTTGAAGGAAGATTTTCATTATTAAGGTTAACACAAATAAACTCACACACAATTTGGACAAGAGGGAACAATTCAAGAGTACCACTGTAGATTTTCCAGAGTTATCAAACGATGCCTTTTCAGACAGAGGTGGCCACTACTCACTAATCCAATGAAAAACACTCAAAATAGCTTCAACTGAATAGACCCAGAAACAGTTTCATGGTGTGCAAACAGCTATCGCATCACTGAAGAATTCATGGTTCTGGGAAGGCAGAATAAGAGAATTGCAAGGGCTTGAAGAGGAGAGATAGACTAGAAAAATCACCTTAGAGAGATTGGTTGGATTTTCTTCATAGCATGAACTGCAGGAGAAGTATTTTCCACAGGGCTGCTCCAGAGGGGCTGTGGTAACCAGGAAAAGGCAAACTCAGCTCCAGTCAGAGCAGGGCACATGATGTGGGTCAGCCCTGCACACCAGTTATGGCAATTTACCTACTTGTCACTCAGGAACTGCAGTAAAAAATGGAATATCTTGGCTTCACTAAAGAAATAGCTTGGAATTAAGATGAGATCCTGAAAGACACTGATCCCAAAACAAATAAAGCCATGACTAGTCTGAAATGGAGTCAAAAAGCACATGATAAGACTCTGGTGTAACACAGATTTCACACTCCCTGGTAATGCTGGCACAGGGGGGTTATTGGTCTCAGTGGTGAGTGATCAGAGACAGTGACAGGACAGTCACCCTTTAAGTTTTGCCTGTTTAGAAGAAATAATAATGAAACATAGTGCAATTTGCAACTTCCCACAGATAGTATAAGGGTTTTTTTAAAAAAAAAAAAAAGTTTAGAACACAACAACATTACTAATACTGTTAGATGCCTCTGCTTCATGTATCGCAAGGAGTGCACCAAACTCCACTAGCTGCTGAAGGTTTATTCAAATATATATAGGTTAATTAAAATAAACTAGGAATCTAGAGGTATGCAAGCTCTGTACTCCACATGATTTCTTTTTACAACCTCTTTACTCAGCACTGAGGTTTGAAACAGACTAAATGAGGTTTTGAAAATCATTTTCTCTGATGCCTATTTTTGTCTTGCCTCTCTTTCCTGGGTAATGCCCTTGGTGTTGGGGCTGTTAAACTGAGACATCCCAAAGCTGTGTCAGGGAACAGCAAGGGAAGCCTGGCCTAGGGAGGCAACACAAGGGTTCGAGCACAGTGACACAGCAGAGGCGGTGGCTGCAATGACACACTTAAAGAAAATGAGATTGCCCAGCGCTTAAGACACAAGGTCCCAGTTCGAGCCTGGATCCAAGGTCACCTGACGGATAGAAGCTGAACAACCCTAAGGAAGAGGCTGATCCCACTGTACCACAGTGCAGCTGAAACAAGCAGGGTGAGATCTGGCCAAAACGGCCGCGAATCCCCAAATTCCAGTCCCAGGGTTTGTTAGCCAGGAGATGCTCTGGTTGAAACGTGGTGTGTCCAGGAGGAGCAAGAACAGAATGTTTATTTGTATAAATTGAAGAGTTTAAGTGAAGGAGACATTCCTAATGCTGCCTGTGGAATGCCTTGGGAGGCCCATCACCTGCACCTGAGACTCTGAGGCTCTAAACTTTCTTTCTTGGGGAAAAGATCATCATTCTCTCGCAGGAGCCCAGTGCCTAAATTGCGATTCTGCCTCCCAAAATCAAATGCAGATGAAGATTCCTCCCAGACAAAAGGGGCCAGGAAGACAGGTCTTGCTGCCCTTATAAAGACCTTGGTGGCCCATCACCTGCTCCTCAGACACCAAAGCTCTGGGCTTCCTTTCCTGGTGGGAAAGGTAGGTGTTCTCTTGCAGGAGCCCAGCGCCCAAATTGTGATTCTGCCTCCCAAAATTGAATATGGACAAAAACTCTTCCCAGACAAAAGGGGCCAGGACAGGGAGGTCTTGCTTTGCTCAGCCTCATTCACTGCCTTGTCTAAAGTGCATTAGTTCATGTACTGAAATGGTGATAAGTGGAAAAATCAGTCTGATTTATTGGGCTATACCTGCTATTAAGAAGTACTATAGGAGCACTGAGCAGAGATGCTACAAACAGGGAAAGAAACAAAAGGTATGTTTTGACAAAAGGCCACATGAACTGAAGCGTTATTAGCCATGGAACAGCAGCAAAGCACAAAGAATTCCTGCAAACCTCATGTGTTGATTTTAGAGACTTAGCCCAGTGTTGATACTCAAGACTAAAGGTAGTCTAAGAAATGGGACTTTGCCAACTTGAACCTTGTTAAAATGAGCACTTTTCATGGTGCATTACTGATTCTCACCGATGTGTCACCTCCCACTGCCATTTGCTTCAGTTCAAACTGGGAATTGAGCCTTCAGATCAAGATCAAGATCTTCAGATCAGATCAGCTCTGATATGAATCATTAGATAAGAAAAGGAGTTTGTTTCATCCCATGTTTTGGGATGATTTTACTTCTTCAGGGGAGTGAATTGTCATATCCAGAGTGGATGTCATGCATGACTATGTGTACATATCAAAGGCATCCCTCTTTCCCAGAAGACCTCACATAACAGACTAATTGAAATACTTCTGGGTGAATAAAAGGGAATTACACACCATGATTTATGGAGAAGAAGCAGGTTTGTTTAATCACCATAGTTGTTTTTAAGACATTACAGTTCTTGCCATCCACTGAGCAAGTCTATTTGCATAACTAGGCTTTAAATGCAAATCAGATAAAGAATTTTACTAAGTGGATGATTTGTACAATACAGCCTCTAGGTCTCTTGCAGAATTACTTTGATGAGGGAATGTTTCTTTAATTACGCTGAAGGCCTATTACCCCATTACAGCCATATTGTTTTGTGGATTGCATATAATTTTGCTCTTTCCAAAGATTCCCTGCCATAATTCTGAAGAAAATTCAAACAGCAAGCAGACACTTGAGACACATTAGGCAAGAGATGCTTTAGTGAATTCAATTTAAGCTGCAACATTAAAGTGATTTTGTTGAATAAAACATAATGCAATAATGAGCCTGTGTATGTCAACTCTGCAGAGAAGATAATAGCTGGAGAGTTGGCTTTCCTTTCCTCTTTTCTAGGCTCTTCTTTTCTTACACTCATTAGTAGGAGACAATGCTGCAAACAGAAACCTCTTCTAGTATATGCTTTGTTTCAGTTTAAGTTGTATTTCACAGTTGAATATAGTGTTAAAGGAATTAACTTGTGTCTGCTTCACATCAGCACTAAGGAGGTTACACATTACCTGGGTTTTTACCCATTTAAGCCTGATATTAGGGACAACATAATGTGTAGATCACTCTAGAGCACTTGGGGATGTTAGAGAAGCAATATTTACAAATTTATGCAATTAAAAGAAAACAATCTCATTTATGCTCTTTCATTCTGCCTTCTGACATCCTTCTTGTCTTTACAGACACTGAATGCCACAAGGGCACAAGTCCCTTATGTCCATAGCAAGGATAACTCATGACAATTTGAGGCTGCAAGTTTGGAGCCCATGGCTTCCTTCCACCTCTCAGAGGGGCTCAAATCTGAATTACAAGCAAGCAGGTTATTTGTGACTTCAAGAACATTCACCTTTACCAGAAACAAAGCAAAGACAAAAAAAGTTAATTTAAAGAAAAAGAAAATTAGTAGAGTTATTTATTCATTGTTACTTCCATCAGACCTCTTCTGATTTCCAGGGTTAGCCTATAACTTCACTTCATTAGAGCACCCAGGGGGTTTTTTTAATACCTACAAAAATTCCTATAACCTGAGGTTTGTCAATGGAAAGGTGACTTGTAACAGTTGTGTCTACACTGTTTTTCACCTATTGCTACCTTGGGCTTTTATAGCTTTTTATGGTTTTAGTAAGAACCACCATCTGCTTTGGTACAGAAAACTCCTGGGAGTCTATGATTGTAGCATACTGGCAGCATTTCAGCTTTCATTTATCCATGGAGTCATCATTTTATACGGAAAAGAAAGGTAATAAATCAAAATCTCAGCCATTCATCATTTAGAGGGGTGTCTCACCTTGTAAATTCAAATTCCTTTAATGGTTTGGCACCATTTTATTTAGTTTTCATTGAATGAAGAATAGCTGAGAAGAACAGCCAAGCTTATACATCATTACATATACGGATCAAAGGAAAAACCAAGAAGGAAGTGTTTCATAAAGGCAAAGCAGCAACTGGATCGAAAAGAAAGCATTATTTATAGAGGGGGAAAGAAAGCAGACAGCCTTTTGTGCTTGAATTTAGATGTTATGAAATCCTGTGCCTTTGGATGATAATGAAGGGCTGAGGGTCTGCAGGATATGGTCAGGCCAGCTGGGAAGTTGGGGGATGCCCAGGGGTCTCTGGCAAACTGTCCGTGGCAGAGCTGAACATGCCTTGGTGGACCTGGTTGATACAGACAGTGGTCCTGCCACTGGTGCAATGTGGTCACCAAACGCATCCAAACACATCCAAAGTTTGTGCCCTTCCCACACTGCAGGGACTTGCAGGGAGCAGTAATCACCAAAGATCTTTGGAGCTGATCAAAGCTGTCTTGCAGTTTTGTTTACTCTTGTCTTCAGTTCTGTTCTCCTCACAAGCCTCATTTCTTTGCTGTTTGGGCCTGCAGTGTTAATTTTACTTTTAAAAAAAAAAAAATCATTTACATTCTGGCTTACTGAGAACAACTTTTTAACGTAGGTGGAGTGATAGGAACGCGATCATGAATTCCAAGGGGAATTCTTAGGCTTTGCTAATTAAAAGAGTGAAGATAAATGATTTGCACTGCTAAGTGAAGGTTGTGGGAACTCCAAGTGATAGCTTATATGTTACTTCAGCAGAGAAAGAAATGAATGGGGCTCCATTCTCTTCTCTCTGCCCCTTACTGCTCAGCCCCTAATGAGGAACAGATCATGCTAGCCTGTGGAGCTGGGTGGGAAGCATTCACTCCCATCTCGAGTCACAGACGTCCTACATTTTCAAAAGGTAAAGAGGGAAGCAAGACTTTTCAAACAGGTGTTTTACCACAGAAAGGTTAACTCTACACTTCTATGTCATCAGATCCACTGTGCTCATTATCTCATATGGCAGTACAGAAATTTCAGCAATAAAAGGATGAGATCTGGGCATTAACCCCTTCTAAACAAAACACTGGAAACACAGCTCTGTTTCCTGCCTTGTACCATTTTTCATTCCCTGACTCTTCCTTTCTCATTGACCTGTTCTGGAAATCCTCTTATTGCTGACATCCAGATCAGTGCATTTCTCCTTGTGACACCCACAGTGGCTTCAGCTGGGAGCAGAAATTGCACTGGGCCAAGTAGCTGCAAGACAGGACCTCTCTGCAATCCCTCCTTGTTCGTGTGTGACCCTTGTTAGTTGTGTCCTTCCTCAACTTGCTTTATTGAGGTACCCCAAGCCAAGGATTATTGCTTGTGCCTTGGTGGCTCATGGTGCAGACCTAGTGAGGACTTGCAAAGTAATCACCTTTTTTCATCTTTTGGCCATACAGCTCTTTATTTTGCGCTCACACTTTTCCCCTTTCATAATTTTTAGACCGTTTTTTGCAATATTGAAGACAGTTCTAAGCTGTTTTCAAAAATCTTTGCAGCTTTACTGAGCATTTCTGATATCTGGGTTACAATGTGTATTCCAAGAATGACAGCACAGTGTGGAACAAAGGCTCTGTGAGTGTCTATCCCTCTGATGAAAGAAATACAGATTGGAATCTGCACTAAGAAAGCAATATCAGCATACTGGAGTACTTCTCCCCAACATCCACAAATCCTTACTTCTGCTTTCTCTCAAGTCATTCACCCTACTGCAAATGCAATAGTAATGGCATCAGCATGAATGTATTCATTCAAGCTTTTGTGTGCCTTGGTGTTCCAAAATCGGTATTATTTAATATATAATATTTAACCCTAACAATACAAACTGTCCATAAGATTTAAAAATCTAATATTAAAATAGAAGAAAAGGTAACAACAACCCCAAAACTAAAAAAGAAGTCCTGTTTTCAAAAGGGATCAATCACATCTATGAAAGAAGAAAATGGGATGCAATTTGTCCAATAATATTTAGCAATATGGGGGGTTTTTTCTGTAGAAGGGGACCCTCAAACCAGAGAAATCCAGTGACTCTTAGTATTCTACAGTGACATGCAGGACTTGGCAGAATATACAGAATTTTTAGAGACTGATTATGCATTCTCTTTTTATTGGTGCCATGTTTGGAATATTTGTTTGTCCCTAGCTGATGCCACAGTAGGTGATATAAAAAGAGATATGAATAATTTAGGAAGGTACTCAGAAGTCATCAAAGAGCATTGCTGTGATGATGGAGTATGCACGGAGGCCTTGGATAACAATAATAGATTACATATAATAATAGATTACATTGGAAGGATACATTTTGTGCTGCACTTCTAGAACTCTAGTCAATATACACATCTTAAGCTGTAAAAAGAACTTTTCCAAGTAAAAGCATTTTGAAGGTCCAGAGTTTCTCCAGTCCTCGAAACAAAAAACTTTATGTTAAAGATCACTGAATTTATACATTGTCTTAGCAGGTTCATTTTGATATCACCTGAGGCCTTTCATCAGAAGGGTGTAATTCTGTTTGTAAGTCAGTATCATCTGTCAGTCTAATTATTCATAATGAGTAGGATCACAGTTTTTTTAAAAAAATCCGTATTATTAGCCATATTTTTAAAAGGAAATAAAACACACTGATGGTTTCTGTTCTGCATCTCCCCACTGGAGTTACTGTCACTCAGAACAGTCAGCATGGAAGGGATTTCACTTTTGAACACTGAATGCAATGGAACGATTGTTTGAGATGAGAATCTGGCTGGATATGGAAAATGTTCTGTTGGGACAAAAGCTGAAGCCACCTGGAGGGAGGTTCATAAGACTCCCCTTTCTGGTTCTTTCCACTTTGAGCCAGAGAAGGAAATGTGGCACAGTCAAAGACAGCAGCTCAGAACTTCTGAGGTAGGTCAAGCACAAGACAACCAGAGAAATCATAAAACTTTAGAGCCTGTGTCTACTCTAAATTTATTAAGAGGGTGTCAAAACATTTCTCTGTGCCAGCACTGTTCCTTGTACCTTCAGAGGAGAAAATGTGATCCTTTCATTAATGATTCAAAGTGGCTGAGGCTATTTTGAAAGAGATCAATGAAAAGTGACACTTTGGCCCTTAGAAATGCAGGCTTTGCTCAAAGTGAAGTTAAGGTTGCCTTAACTTTTCCTCCATGCAAATGTGAAGACAATTAGCAGGCTCCTTGAACAGAAGTCTGAGACAGAACTGTATTTTTAGTTTTATTAAAGTCGGTTCCACTGACTTGAACATAATAATTCAATGTATATTACCTGTGCTCACTCACTTCCTCCTGTTCACACCCAGCAATAAGAAATCCTGCAGTTTATGCCAGTGGTGTATTGGCTGTTCCCAGAGGGTGTGTTTGCACTGGGGGGTTCTATCAGAGTGTGCTGGTTTGGGCACCTTGTCTCTCTTACCCTTCCACTTCCACTTCTCCACCCATTTATTTAATAACGAGAGGAATCAAAAGGTGGGTTGAACTTCAGCTTTGTTCCAGCTATTCATGTCAGGCGGAGGTCAGGGAGTCCTTCTGATCTTCCCAAACTCCACTGGTGTGTAGCAAAATGGCATTCCAGGAACTGTGGAGCATCGGTAGCTGAAGTCAATAATGACTAACAACAGCAAAGAGTCCAAGTCAAAGGCTTTTGAGCCAGATCTTAGAGACTAAGGGAATTAATTAGGGACTAGGAGACTGCTGTCACAGTAGCTCCATGTTGTGGAATAGAAACTCTTCTAAGAGAAACACTTCGTAATCTAAACAGCTTGTAATGATCTGCAGAGACATTTATGAACTGATGTAACAGACTGAAATAGGCAGTGCAATTCCGAGTTGATTGGGTCGAATTACTGTGCTTGCTTTTAAGTACATCTTTTAAACTGTCTGGAATACAATTCTGAATACCGGGGGGATTATTCTCACTGGTCACAGCTATGCTATCTGACACAGTTCTTTTTCACTCCTCAGTTGTATTCCCCCAAACCTCTTCAGCACAAACAAAAGAATCCTTTAAAAATTCCTGTGTTCTCATCCTCAGTCCCAGGCAGGATAAGAGGAGGTGCTTCTGGAGTTCCTTCCCATAGTCCTCTGCCGAGATCTAACCCTCAGGCCAAACCCAGAATTTTGGCAGTAATGGGTGGTGTGTGACATGAACATACAAACAGCAGGAGCAGTCAAACACCCACATGCACACTCCAGCCCCTGCCCTGAGTACCCAGTGTGGATGGTTTCCCATGGCTTTGGAGCCTTTCTTTTTAAATTGCTCTATAAAATAGCAACCTGATTTCACCCATGCAGTCCCAGTATATATCATGTGTGGTTTATAATCTTGAAATGGATACTGTTCTCAGTTTCTGAAAATCAGAGCAGTAACTCTATGTTTGTGAGCACATCTTGCAGTAACAGAAGGCATTCAAGTCCTGTAGAGCTGCAAACAATAACAGACTTGTGAATCAAAACTCAACATTAGTGACCTCACAGCGATTTCTTCAGCCCCAGGGTGTAATGTCATGTGGGAGAACTTTTTCCTAGAGTGACTCTGCAGCAACTCCACTGAATTTGGCTTTGTTTGTAAAGAAACAGAGCATGTAATCAGAAAACAATGGTAATTGGAAGAGATGAACTTTAGAAAAACAAATATGCACTTCCCCGTGCTAGCATCTAGAGAAATAAACAGATTAAAGGAAAGAGATGAGTAAGAAAAGAAACAGGATTTATAGTAAGAATTGCCCCTTAGCTGAATGCTTATGTATATTTTCTGCACTCCAGGAGGCTTCTAATACTGCAGTTTGGCTCCTACAGCTGCACAAATATTTCAAAGCATGCTGACTTCTTTCCTGTTAACTCCATTTTTCTTTAAATCCTTCTAGATGCCATATCTAACTTACACTGCTTCCTTATTTCCTTTCTTCTGGAAAACCTAACATGGAAATCATGTAAAGCAACCACTATACACACATCAAACCTCTCATAAACATCTCACCCTATAGAAAGAAGGTATCTCTGTTAATCATAGCTCTGCTGTGTCTCTTCACTGTGCTTGGGAGCCTTGGACCAATTTGAATTATTCAAACGTTCATCCAACCCAGATGTATTTTTTTCAAATATAAAAATATCAATCCTCATTAGAATAGACATTAGGCTTTTTCCCAAAATCAAGACTCACGGTTATGTTTTGGCACTGAATTGCTGGCTGTATCTCTTAGAGATTTCCATCATGCATTCTACCAATTAAAGGTGCTTTATTTTGTTTCTCATACTTCTGCTGAATTTTTTTGGGGGAAAACCCCCAAACACCAAAAAGAAACAACCCAAGACTTTTTCAGATAGACCAGGCTTGTTGTATTGAGGATTCTATAAAGGAAAGCTCCTTAATTTTAACTCTCATGGACAGAGTTAACAAAATGCCTAAAATTAATGTTCTTTCTCAGCTGGATTAGCTGGGGATGGGTCTCATTTGGGGGTAACAGAAATACATTCACCACTGTGTATTAAATTTTCGTAGGTAAATTTTATCTTCAGAAGTTATCTTGGACAAAATAACGTGCCTACAGCCATTTTGTGGAGCAACAGTGACATTTAGTGGTGACTGAAGCAACTCTTAAATCTTGTTGACCCTTTACTGCCTTGTTGACCCTTTACTGCCTTGTTGACCCCGGGAAGATTTTCCATACACTCTCTGTGATTCACAGTCTCCCTTTCCTTCCTCCCCGTGTTTTGTATATTGTTATGTAATATTTATAAAAGGGTAAAAAGCTATTTTCTATAACACAAACATTTTAACAACATAAATATTTCATTTGAGGATCTGCCTTGCAAACCAACTCCCTTGTATATCATGATAAAACATTTAATAATTAAAGAAATGTTATTTTGTTTGAGATTTAGACTGCAGCAGTGTATTGTAAAAAAATCAAATTGCAAGGAATAGACAGAACCATTATTTCCCCTAATTCTTCACTTGTTATGTCAGCGTTCTGGTATTAAGCTCAGATCATTCCTTTGTGGCTTTGCTGTCAGCCCTGAGCAAGAGATACTTGCTGCTTCCAAGTGCCTGTTTCCTCCCTCACAGCAAGTCCCAGACCTCTGTACCCCTATTGATACAGCTTTAAATGATGCCTGCAGAACTCTGCAAGCTAAACTGAAGCTCTGACAGCACAAGCAGCCCCCTTTCTGACCTCAGGAGCCACAGGAACATCGAGCATCACTCACTGATGCTGCAGCCCGACCCAAGCCACGGGCTGCCTGCCAGCACAGAGTGAGCAGCCAGCTCTGAGAGCCAGCACAACAGTTCAAAGTTATCCAGTTATTCTGGTTTAAAACAGACATTGTTTCCTTCTCATGGGGGTTTTAGGAGAACTTTGCAGAGTGACAAGAGAAGAAGTGGTCAGCACTGAGCAGGTGCAGCCTCAGGCAACTCCAGCTGGTGGCAACACCCAAATAGCAGAACACCCAAGGATATTCCCAAATCTACACACCTGAACCTCACTTTTCATAGGGAAGTCACAGCCTGTCTGAATTCAGCATCCACCTAATGTGTCACTACCTATGCACACTTGTGTGTGTATATGTGTGTGCATGGATACATGTATATATCTTTATGTATATGTATGTATAATATATATATACACATATAAATTGCTATGTATTGGGAGATGCCAACCAGACTTCACTATACATAAAAAAACAGCTTCAGTGAAGGTTATTAGACCATTCCATGTAAAATTAAGCCTTTGGGACTATGAGCATTGAATAAATGAGTGGTTGTTCTGTTTTGTTTCATTCTGATTTCAGGGATTACACAAATTTAAGAAAGGAGATCATATGTTTGGTAATGATCATACGAATATAAAAGGCCTTGGTTTTAAACAGAATTATTCAGCTTAGCCCATTGACAGGGTCTACTTATCTCCTGATATGTAAACTGCTGAGGGTCCATCCTGTGTCCCACACTGGATCCCTAACAGTCATAGAGAAAATGCTCTTTGAAGGACCAGAGAATAAAATCAGGCATTTAGTTAGTTCTGAGTGCCACAGCAGCAGCTCTTCTTGTCCATATTACACACTGCCCTTCAGTGGAGGGAGTAAATTAACACCTGCACAATTGGAAGCATTGAAAGAGCAGCAATTAGTCTTGAGGGAGAGTTGGATGGATAAAACAGGTAGTTTTGCCACTTGTCTAACTATGGGAAAACAGGATACAACTGCCTCTTCCTGAGTCCACTCAGTTAACTGAGCATGTAATTCCTTGTTTTCCCACTTAAGGCAATACTTGCAATTAATATCTCAGTTTGGAAAAGGCTTTAGACTACCTGTATGCCCAATCCCCCAAGCAGCTGGGAAAGCACAGCACTGCAGTTTTTTCAGCTGTGTACTAACAGTAGCCTTCAAAACTGAATTTAAAGAGCCGTTTCAGGGGTGTATTTTCTGTCCTGATCAAACTTCTTCCCTATAAAGAGCTTTAAAGATGTTTTCTAGATTTAGCTACAGCAAGCAGCTCCTTTCAGGCAGTGCCATAATTTCTCTTTCAAGAAGCTGAAATGTGCTTTAACGTAATATTTCTCCCTCTAGTAATTCATTTTCTTCTGTCACCCCTGTTGCCACCAGCTGGAGTTGCCACTGCAGTGCAGCACAGACACACATGATTTTGAACTAGGAGGAAACTGGAATAAGAGCAGTTTCTAAACATGTTTCCAGTCCTGAGACTGACAGCCACACTCTGCCTCCAAAATATTGTTTTCCTCTCCCTCTACTCCCACACAATGGTTTTGCAATGTTTGTAAACTCTTAAACAAGTGTTCTGCAGTACCACAAAGTCTACAGAACACAGACAGTCTACAAACATGTTGTTTTGCAAGGCTTCAAGTCTTCTAATCAGAGGGAATTTCTCTCAGTGATTTGGCTCAGACAAATTACCTTTCTAAATTAATCACATTTATATAAGTTCTACCACAGATTGGAAGCCTCAGCACATCACAAAACATATGTAAATAAATCAGTTAATCAAATGTTTTGGCATCCACCAGGTTATCTAAGTATAACAAAGAGGCTGTCACAGGTAGTTACATAAAACCCTGTCCAGTTGCCATTCAAATATGACTGAAAGCTTTCTCCTCAAATTGTCACCTGGGTCTTTCTGTTCCTTCAGTCCATTTTCCTTATGAATGCCTACACATGACCAACCCAAATTGAACTAGCTATGGATTCCCCAGGAAGGCTTATTTGCAGTGAGTGATACAAGCCCTGCATTAATTCCAGCTCATGTTGTATCACTCACATGAGGAACAGAGCAGTTGTGGGGGTTTTTTTGCCTAAATCAACATTCAGAACTGAGGTGGCAGTTCTTGGTGCATTTCTCTCTCTGTGTACTTCTCAGTTACCAGTCAAACCTCCTTGTTTTCTAGTTATAAATGATGAGGAGGCTGCTTAATAATCTGCTTTCCTACAATATCAGCAATGCTCTTGGCCAGGGCAGTGTGACCTGTTCTCTGCAGGAGAGCAGATTCCTTACCAGACCACTCCGCTTCCTCACACTGCCTCAGCTTGAGCCTTCAGTTCCATGTCACAACAAACCCAGAAGGCACTTTGGAAGCACGTGTTCCTCTGTTTTCCCGTTACATTTACTTTATTTGGCAAGCTTCAACAAGGCCCTCCAGTTCACATTTTGCAACTATGCCTTTTTACTGCTTGCATCTCATCCAAATAAGCCCAGCAAAGAGAGCAGGTCTCTGTCATCATCACTTTGGATACAGAAATTATTTGCCTGAGGCTCCCAAGTTATATACAGGCTGCTCCTCTGCATCCTATGCAGGGACACTGTTCCTGTGTAGCACAGTGGCAACAGTCCCAGAAGTCCCTGGATGCAGAGATTCAAGGTCTGACAACTCCCTGTTTTATCTGAGGCACAACTTTACAAGCATTTTCCTCTGCAGAAATTTATAAGATACCAACCAGGCCTTCACAGATGTTGGTTATTATAAGCAAATCCAAGCAAGTTCCCTCTTTGGCTGTAGGTAATTCCCTTTCAAGTTCTAGCAGTGCATATTTCAACTCCTTTTCAAATTTCTCATGTATGTTGTCTCTCCTTGCAACTAATTACATCATTCTGCCTGGTAACCCCTTCTTTTCCAGCCCTCTCTCTTGGCTTTTCTCAAGCTTTCTTCACCACTTCTGGGTTTCCACTCCCCTGTGTACAAAGAATAACTGGCCTCACAGTTCAAACTTGCTGTGATTTACTGAGGACATAAACAAACCAGTCAGATTTACATATTTTGCTTTGATATTTGTAAATGTCCTTCTGAGTTTTCAGAAGTTGTGGGTTTGTTTTTTTTTTTTCAGCAGAGTAGCAAATAAATGAACTGTTTTCCTTATTTATTGCATTAATGCTATTTCCTGTGTTTTACAAACATAATGATCATTGTTGCAAATACATCTGGTAAATGTCATGACCCACTTTAGAATTCCCCTGCTCACTCACATGTATTGCAAACAGAACTACACTCACAGGCCCTCAGGGCAGTCAATTTTTCATTTTCCTCATACTGGCACCTTTTTTTCCTCATGAGCAGCAACAAAAATTGTCAAAACCCTATGGCAAATATCACAGTTTCTCAGGATGAAGGTCTTTTGCTGATTTTCACTTGCAAAGCCAAGCCTGACCAAGTGTTAAATCAATTTATTGCCACTTTATTTTAGGAGTCTTCTTTTGTATTAAATATACTGAAAGCTCAACTCTGTTCCTGTATTCTGCCAATTTTCCTTTCTATCCACTTTTCCCTCTTTCCTGACAAGACTAAGCTCATGGCTGCCTTGTAGCAGCATGTCCAGGGCTCTACAGTCTCCTTTTCTGGATGTAGATTTGGAGTATCATCCAAACTGTGTTAGTCAAATTTAATAGCACAGAACCCCATTTCTGTCCGTCTCCCGAGCCCAGTGGTTGTGACAGTAAAGATAAACTCTGCTGAAATGACCATGCACATTGCATGTTTTGCAATAGTTTGCCTTGATTTCTAAGACTAAAAATAATCCAGATTACCCCCAAGTTAGGCAACTGTTGGAAATTACCCAGAGTTTCTTACTGATCCAGTTCCAGTTCTGACTCCTCCTGTGCCCTGCCCTGCCTGCCCCTCCTTTGCCTTGCCTTGCCTTGCCTTGCCTTGCCTTGCCTTGCCTTGCCTTGCCTGCCAAGGGAGGGGCAGGCAAGGCAAGCAGTGGTCTAAGCAGGGCAAAGGCAAGGCAAGCAGAGCAAGGCAGGGCAACACAAGGCAAGGCAAGGCAAGGCCAGTCAAGGGGCACACAAGGAAGGACAAAGCAAGGGAGGGGTAAGAATGGCAAGACAAGGGAGGAGTATGAAGGGCAAGGTAAGGCAAAGGAGGGGTAGATAAGGCGAGGCAAGGCAAGGGGAGGGGTAGGCAGGGCAAGGCAAGGCAAGGGAGGAGTAGACAGGGCAAGGCAATGTAAGGCCTTGCCTTTCCTATCCCTCCTTTACCTTCCCTTGCCTCGCCTTTCCTCTCCTTGCCTTGCTTTGCCTATCCCTCCCTTGCCTTTTACTGATCTGTGAATTTTTAAGTTACTGTTTTAAGTTCATTGCTCTGTTTTGTGACGAAAAATCAGGTTGCTCATCCAAGTTCACAAATCTGAGCTGAGAAATCATCCGAATCACTACCCCAGCTTCCTGGTGTAACTACTGGCCTGAATTACTTGAAATGCGAGGCAAGACTTAGAAAGCAAAGTTAATCAGACATAAGCTTATCTTTAGAAACACTTGTCTAGTAGCCTTTATCTTTAGAAATACTTGCTTAATAATATGAAAGTATTTCACAGAAACATAAATGGAGCCATAATTTATAAGGAAAACTTATCAAAATGTTTGTTGCAACAAATCCAAATTGACTTGTAAAACTAATAAAATTCTGAAAGCAAAGCAGCAAAATTGAAAGCGTTCTTTCACCTCTATCAAACCAGATATTTTCATACAGCATTTCAGAATAAGGGGAAATTTCAGAAGGCATTTTGTCACGTTAATTGCTGTTGTAATCTGAATAATCACTTGTCTTCCAAGCCTCCTGTTTTGCGCACCTTAGCTCTGTATCTGCACCACCTTCAGCTTCCACCTCAAGCTTTCTTTAAACACCCCACCTTAGGTGATCATAATCAAGGAAAGAAATACAGTATAATATTATTATAATTTTCATTTTAGAGTCTTGCTGATAACTCAGAGCACTTGCAGTTCTTATTAGTGCAGCAGACTCCCTCTCCCTTTCATTGTTCAGCATTGATTTGCTCTGATATGGGCCTGTATTCATTTTTCCCACCTTTGAAAATGCAAAGTAGGCTGACTGGCTCACAGACAGTGAGAAACATTTAGAAAGGAAGATTTCTGCCAATGTATTGATTCCAGTAAATTTCTTGCAGACTGTATGCAAACCTTTTTCTGTGCATCTGTTTCAGTAATAAAATGAAGGGTGTGAGGCACAATTTGTTACACATTGCGTGGATTTTTAGATACTTCTCAACTCTTGTCTGAATATTTAATTAAAATACAGCCACATGTTTATGGCACCAGGAGAATAACCACGTGAAGAGCCAGATATGGTACCTAGCTCTTAACCAAGCGGTAGCTCAGACCTCAGGGTTGCTTTCTTTAAAACTCCTTGGCACAACAGAACAGATTGGGGGGTTTTTTCCCCACTGACAATTAAATTTTGCCTTTCTTCTGAAAATACTTATTTTGCTTCCCAGCAAGAGCACAGTATCATATTGTTAATAAGTTTAACCACATCCATGTTTTCCCCTTGGACATTGCATTTCACAATAATGAAATCACTCACCACAATACCCACCCTTGGCTCTCAGTACAGACATTTGGTAAAAGCAGTAGGAGACAGGGACAATGAAGAGCAAGAAGATGAAAGTTTACTTGAAAGGTATTTCAGGGAACATCCTTATATCGTGGAAGGAAAACATGCCCATGTTTGGGAAGTGTACAGAATTATGTGCCTTTCAGTGTGTCCCAAAGATGGAGAGAAGGAAAAGGAAGGCTGGAAGGGATGCAGGAAGGAAGGGAGGAAGAAGGGAAGTGAAGGAATGATAAAAGGAAAAAGGACAGAAAGGAGGAAAAGAGAGGGAGGGCATAGATAGCAAGGGAAGAAATGAAAGAAAGAAGGAAGGCGTGAAAGAAGGAAGGAAGAGGATGAAAAGAAGGAGCAGATTTGGGGATTTAGTTTACTGTGCTGCTCCTGCATTTCTGAAAATCTGGAGACTTTTGATTAACTGCATATGAATTTTATTCTTTCACAACTAAAGGATCCCCCTCTTTCCTTGGAAAACATGTACTAAACAGGTCTTGATCAATCCCTTTAGTTCACCACTGAAAACAGCATTCATGTATTTGCTCTTAAAAGGGACCAGAAAGGAAATAATTTTTTTAAGAAATAAAAAGCACCTTCTAAGGTGACAGACTGTAGGGAGGAGGAAGTGCTTTAGAAGTGAGGTTTCTAATACTTCCTTCCATCAGAGCTAAAAGCATTTGGTGGGATTTGGCTTTTTCCTTGTGTTTTCTGTATAGTCAGAATTTCATTTGATTTAAATCACCTTTTGCAGAACATAAGAAGCTTCCACTTGAACTTTGTCTTTCCCTTGGCCTCTGAAGAAACCAACCTCACAAGCACAAAGGGAGCTGCTGCTGCTGCAGCCTTGGAGCCTGCATGAGGTTTGGGGCTCTCAGAAGGTCTCAGAGTTGCATCCATCTGAAAATCCTGCCTTCACTCAAGGTGAGATGGACAGCAGTGGACCTTGGGAGAGGGAAAAACCTTGGGATATGTGTGTCTGCACCAAACCAGACCTTGAAACACAATGTCCTCCTCAGCACTCACTCAACACAGCCATCATTAGTGTTGGAAGATAAACTGGAGCCAGCCCAGAGGCACAGAGTCCTTCGTGCAAGGACAGAAGACATGCCCCTCTAATATGGGGGAACTTCCCTGCTGCTTGGAAGCATCAGGGTTTATAGAGTTTGGGGCTGAGCAGAAAAGTGAGGAGCTAGATAGAAATATCCAAAGTATCCTGTTGCCTCCTTATAATGCCTTTGTTTAACACATAGAATTGCTAGTAAAGAGTTACACCATCCAGCTGAGAGCTGCACAGACCTGTAAAGCACTGCTGGCAGCAGGTTGTCTGGGCACTCCCTGTAACTACACCCTCACAACGTGTGCAAGAGAAGAGCTGTTTACCACACTCCCCTGGAGTCTCCACCTCCTGCCCACCATGGATGGCTTGGACAGGGCTCCCTGTCCAGGAGGGGGAATTTCCGACCTGTGCAATGGGATATGAATGTGGGGAAAGGCGACAAAGGCGAGCAAAATGTCACTAAAACTCATCGGCTTCTTCCTCTGCACCCTGATTGCACCAAATCTCACAGGTAAATGTCTCAAAAATCTTTGGGTGACTCAGTCAGAAGATGAAGGGTCTCTGACTAAGTAAGTCTTTCATCCTCTTGTTAAACAGGCCTCTACAGTACTTAAGTCAAACAGTCAGGTGACCTTGAATTTTAATTCTTTTTCTAAAACTAATATTAGAATAAGTAAATGAAAAAGACAGTCTGTAACTTCTGTATTCTACAGGTTGATTCTGAACTCTAAAGGGAAATTTCAGTTTGAAGGAATTTAAGTAATACTGTGTTTGTCTCTGCTCTTTTGCTGTTCTGTGAGAAGCTGAACTCCCAATTCTTCTTTTAATGCTGATAACTTTGAGCATAGAGATGCCCTGCCTGGGTGCAGTGTCAGAGGGGAAGGATAGAAAGCTCTAATTAATAGCTCAAAATGGTTCACTGCGGTCTCCTTTACCCTGGAAAGAGGTTGTGCACTTTGTAACCTGTTGAACACCAAACACATCTAGAAGGGGTTTGGCCTCAGATCTTCTGACTACACTTCAGTGTTTGTGATGGTCAGTCCTCTAGAAAGCAACACAGCTTGCCAGTGTGCCTGGGTTTTCCTTAGTCCTGTCTTTTAACTGTGCCATCTGGGGTTGTGTCAACAACATTCAGGTTGTTTCTTGCTCCATTTTGTTCTCTCCCTCGGAAAAAAATTTATATCTTCCTTATCATTTATGTTCTTAATTGTTAAGTACAGAAACCACTGACATAGCGTTGGCTTTAAAAGGCTATTCTGTGGAATAGGGAAGATTATGACAAATGCGTTTTAAAATATGACAAAGATGGGAATTATTTTTTGACGAATTTTTACTGTATCTTTGTTTAGGGCTGTGTGATGTTTCCAGGCAGCAGCACTGTTGCCTTGCTCAGCCTCACACTCACCCAGCTCTGTCTTACGCTGACAGGACAGAAAGGTGGGATAACTTACACTGTGTCTCCCATTCTCTTTGCCTTGGCCTGAAATACAAAGATTGGTGCCCTAATCTCCTTTTTGAGCAAACAACATTAATTTGTTTGAATGTCTATGCCATGTGGTTGTGCAGAGCAGAGCAGGGTAGAAGACAGTGTGTTCCTGTCCATTGTAGGAGTCCAGGCTTTGATTCCCAGGTGCTGGGGAGAAAAATAGGCAAGGGGGTATGTCCTGGAGTCTTGCCTTTTGGTGTGAGTTGGTGCAATCAGCAAATGAGGGAGAAGATGTTTCCAGAGCCTTCAGGTTAGAGTTCTAGCCAAAGAGACAGCTTAGCATCATTGATTATCATTGCCCAAATTTCTATGTTTCTAGGAATTAAGGATGTCTGGCTTTCAACATTAAGCTCACAAAGAAATTCCTTTGCTTCTTGGGATGTTATAGACATTCTTTTCTTGTTACCAATATTCAGAATTCCCTTGCCAGATTCCCCTTCAGTGAAACTTCCTCACATGGAGAGGCACACCATGCTCCAAGATACAAGAAACTGGTGACATTGGTGCCCTCCAGACTAGCAAAAGGAGATTAAATGACAGAACACTTGAAAGTTAAAAGCCAATGCTTATTAGCACAGCAGTGAGGAAGGATTTCTCAGCCCTATATATAAAATCTTCAGTGACATGCCAGGAAAACCACAGATGAAGTAAAACACTTCTGGACACTCCAGTTCTGGAGTTCCTGTTTCTTCCTGTGTTGTTAAGCCCCCGAAAAGAGAGGATATAATGAATAAAGAGGTAATTGTATTAGTATTTTTACAATGTTCATATACACTTAAGAGTAAGTAGTGCTAATAGTAGTAATGAAACAATGAAATATTACTGTGATCTATATTCCCAGAGCAAGAAGGATGACAAAATCTATCCCAGAGCAATAGAATTTTATCAGAGTTTATTTAAGACTTTTTAAACTGAAAAGTAAGGCAGACAAATGTACTGGACTTGATTGTGTGTGGGGTTTTTTAATTGTAAATTCTTTAGGTTTAGCATAAAGAAGATAAAAATATTAAATGAAAAGAGTCATCACCATTCTAAATGGAAATATATTCTCTGTGTAACAAAGGAAATGGAATATATTGCTGAGAGGGTAGGAGGCAAAAGTGCCATTTACAGAGAAAATCTGGACTTGTCTTTTCTTTGGCATGACAGGAGACATCAGGATAAGAGTGAGCATGGCTGGAAGGACTGTACTTTGGCTTTTCCCGTGAGGCTCTTTACAGCCTGCTTGGGAATCCCAAACCAGATGGAAATGTGCAGCCCTGGGCTCTCAGCCTTCTGGGCCCTGCCTGTGCTCTTTGCCCAGGGGTATCCTGTGCTTTGTAGGATTGTTGTTCCTTTTCCTGTCAAAATGCACAGGCCAGAGTTAAGGGATTATTTTAGCCCTGAAACACCATCCTTCTCTGGTTTTACTGGTGCTTTCCCTCTTTATATAACCTAGAACTGTCTTTTTTCCCAGAGTTAATTTTGTATTTGTTGCAATTGTTTTGTGGGCTGTTGCAACAGATGGATTGGAGAAACCATGAATATAATTTGTTTGGAAGTGACACAGATACATTATGTCTAGATCAAAAGTATTTTGGAAAAGCATGAGCCTCCCTTCCAAACTCTAACTTTCAGCACATAATGCCAAGCAGAAAATCAAATCAGTGAACTCCTTTTATAGAGGCTTATATATGGTCATTAAGTACAGAGGTTTTCATAGTGAAAGGAAGAAAGAAACCTCAGTTTCTGCATGTGAACTTTTGTGGTTCAGCTGAAATGAGGTGACAGGTCTCACTGTGCCAATAGAAGAGTCACTGATTTTGCCAGCAAATCAGAAAAACAGTGTACTAAGATAAGCACAGCCTGGAAATGAAGATTGGTTTCAACCAGCTGTGAAATAACCTTAGAGCCATTAAAAGCCAAAGTCCAATTCAGAACTATCCTTTTTCAAAATAGGTTTCTAGA
>JAWWEU010000034.1:3201178-3257812 GCA_035583155.1 Acropternis orthonyx | reverse complement strand
TATCAGAAAGTCCTAAAGTCAAGTACTTAAAGAATTAGAAGACACTCCCGTGCATTTCACCCCTGCTCAGACCTGGAACTTCATTGTGTGTGTGAGTCATGTAGAAAATGGGTGTCTGATCATGTAAATGAAGAGTGTTATGCAATTCACACACTTAGGTATGCCAGCTCCCAAAATTAACATGGGAACCAAGAGTACAAGGAAAAGTAGCAAACAATCTGAATGCTGAGAAGCACAGAGAACACAAAGACCAAATGGTGGTTAAAGTGCAGTGTGAAGGACTAAGAAGTGCCTTGACACTCATATGGACCCTCAGCCAGCCAGAAGTGACAGAACTGCTGATATGGCAGGGAGTGACTCCTCTCTTGACTAAATGGCAAGGCAGAAATCTTGTCCCCCCAGAGATACCTGGATTTTACTTCAAAGAACAGCTGAGCATTGTGTGAACAGACCTCTATGACATGTCATAGAATCAGCAAAATGTTGGCATCGAAGTTCCCCATATCATTAGTGATTTTATAAAGATATACATGCAGGGAATATTGAAGGACAGAAGGAAGACAGATGTTGTTCCACCGCTTTCAAAGAGCAACTGTCAGGGAAACTTTGCTCATGGATTTGTCAGCCTGGTTTTGACCCTGGGTAGAACAACTGACATTAATCAGTTAACTTGGTAAACATGGCTCAAAAGAAGAAGCCCTTTTTAATGGCAATTAAGGAGTGTTGGATTATAAACCTGGTTAAGTGAAATCAATTTAATTAAAAAATAATCTTTAGGCAACATACTGTGATAGAACAGTTACCTTGTTTTGGGCAGAGTGTTTGCCACTGCTACACTGGGTTGGTAGAAATCACTCCACCCACTCCTTCCTTCCAGTGGTTCCATGGGAACCATTCCCTGCTGAGCAGAGGGAACACAATTGGCCTGGGATGGGAAAGCAGCGAAACAGAGATAAGTCTGTTCCCAAAGGACAGTGCAGGATGTGCCCATGGGGAATCCTGCCTTCTGTGCTCGGGTGCAAACACTGCTGAGGTTTGTACATCAAGATACCAAAGGATAAAATTAACTGCACCATATGGGGTACCAGGCCATATGGATGCCTTGATGATCTCAGAGTACTGTAATAATTTCATTTATAGAGCATTGAATAAGTATATTCTATTAAGAGGTACTTTGCAGCCTACAAGCACTTACATTATTAGAATCCTGCAACATGAAAGGAGCTGTGCCAGAGCCAGGATCTTTCCCAGATCTAGCCTGGAAAGAAATTGCAAGTTTGAACCGTGGCAGTCATTGTAACAGTTTATAGAGTGCAACAGAGTATCTGTGACTTGACTTCATTAAATGCAATGGGAGGGCTCGACCTTTTCTCACTGTTTCACTGACACAATTAAAAACTCTGGAATAAGGAAAAGGCCTTTCTGCACACAGTGCCAGCCTAACTCTGTCATTTGCTCTTTGGTTGTCACTTCTTCATCTTTGTAAAATACTTTCAAATACTGAAGTGGCAGTAGTGAAATGAAGAGTGTATATTTCTGATGCAAAACGCTTGTACCATTCTTCTAAGCTTTTTTTTTCCTAGTACATTCATATTTTTTTCTTATTGGGACTTTTAGGTGAAGATGCTTTGCTGCCAGCACCTCAGAATATCTCCATTCTTTCTACCAACATGAAACACTTCTTAACTTGGAGTCCTGTGATTGTCCAGGGAGAAACTGTGAGATACTCCGTTGAGTTTCAGGGGTAACTTAGGGTTTTTTCTTCCACTTTGCTCTTTCAACACTGTTTATCTACACTTGTTGTTGTTGTTCTGGTTGTGGTTGCTGTTGTTGTTTTGAGTACCATTCAGCTCACAAGCCTAAGAGAAGTTTGATACTTCAGCACTGCTAATTACAAGTGGTGGGGGGAAATTTCTTTTGCTCCAATTCTAAGACTGTTTACAGGTTCATCAGTGATGGGTAATCCAAGCTGTGCATCAATTTCACCTAAGAAATCTGCCTTTACCCAAAGAATTCAAAAGTTAGGAAGATTAGCAAAAGTTTATGTAGAAGTAGAAAACATATGAGGTTTATTCAGTGTTAATCTTTTAAACATTTTACACACATCACAGGAGGTTTCTGATATATCTTAAGCTATGACTTGTATTACAACATGGCTTTGGAATTCTGGTGTACTGGGAATGATCAAGTCAAATGAGTGGGCAGGATTTGGTGCATCAACACTGCGTTGGCTCTTCCCACCTCCTACAATATCATGCTGCATTTGGCTCATGAACAGGCTGGCTCTGGGAGGTTTTCTCTAGATAACATCTAAAACACACCCATGCTGGTTTCAGACACTTCTGGTATTCCAGCATCTCCCAGTACTGGTTTTACCTGGAAAGAACTGCCAAGCAGCCTTAGCCCATGTCACAGATAGCTCTCCTATCAGAGGCTGCCTGTCTGCTGTCTCTTCTCCTCAGGGAGTACGAGCGAGTGTACGCCAACGAGAGCTGGATCCCCATCTCCGAGTGCTCCCTCAGCACAGCCACAGTGTGTAACATCACAGAGGATATCTCAGCCACCGTGGCCTATAACCTGCGAGTGAGGGCAAAGGTTGGTGCCAGAACATCAGAGTGGGGCACCCTGAAAGGCTTCTTCAACCGCATCACCAGTGAGTGCTGTTGTTGGGTTAAACTTCATGGTTTCTGTTAACTTCCCTCAGTTGAGGGATCCTTCAGGTGCACGTTTGTCACAAAAAGCCCAAACAGAGCACATTCTGCTTCTCAGCTCCTCTCTTGCTGGTTAGGGTGTTTCACTCTTAGACAGCCATGCTGTGATCTTGGACATGAGGTAGGGCCAAACACACCAGGGCTTCAATCTGAAGAGTTTCAAAGATAGGCAAGAAAACTGCAGGAACTTCTTCTGGCAAGCTGGTCATTCTTGCCCTTGATTTCAAAGAGTTCTGGTCAGCTAAGGTAGCTGTCAACTGATCCATGCCATGTAGTCACTTCTAAGGGTCCAGAACCTGATCCTATGAGAGCACTTCCTCTGGGAAACAGCTATGTCACCCTCTATCTGCCTTATGCTGTCCTGGAAATCCAGCTCGCTTCCAGACATGATTCCCTCCTCCCAGGCTGTCAGATATATGAAATAATCTCCAAAGAGGAAAGAAAAATGGAAACCATATCACTGCTCTCATCCCAGCAATGCAGGGTACTTTCTCCATCTCCTTTCAACTCCTGCAAAGCCTGAGGCCCAGCTGAACTCAAGGATCATGATGCAGCCTAAAATTAGCATAGTATTTCCAGGGTTTCTCTGGAATCATAACCTCTGTTCTCTGCCATGTGTTCAACTGCTTTCTGCAATAAAAACTATGGTGGAAAGCCTCTGTTGAGGTGACTTAGGCTGTAACTCTCAGTCTGGCGTGAGCAGCAGTCATCAGCTTTAGCCAGGGGAGAAACTGCCTGTCCTACATCAGAACTGACCTGATATTAAACCTTCATCAGTCTTTGGAAATTATCCACTCCTTCATGAGTGAGCAGTCCTCACTCATGCAGAGCTTTTAGACAAAGCAGCACCTTCAGAAGTGCCACCTAAGTTGGTGAATGTGTCTCTTGGTGTGGAAGTATATCCTAAATAGTGCCTCAAATGAAAAATCTCTTCCTTTTCCAGCAGCTATGGTGGCACAGAGCTGAGCCACAGACCACAGTGTCAGGCAGAGAGAGGGAAGGACATTCCTGAGACTGACACGAACAAAGCAGCAGCTTTCTCACAGTTCAGTGAAGTATTTGCCAGCTTGGTACTGTGCCTTCAGGAGCTCAATACAATCCTCTGGCTGAGCTGTGGAAGTTCAGAGGATACTGCTTGCAGTGTGATGCAATGTGAATATAACAAATGTTTAAAAGAGAAGGAAAGGTCCCTCTAAGTTCTTGTCCTTCTGCATTTTTACTGCTTGCTTTCCCTTGTCTCTGCTTTCACATCTCTTAGGAAACCTGGCAGTGAGTCTGAGAGGAGCCAAGGAATTCAAACACAGCCCACAGGTTCTGTATGGGGTTCACAGACAGCCAGGCCACCAGCACAGCCCACGGTGCTTCCAGACTGAGGAGCTCCAGTGTCAGAGGTGTAGGTGTACAGTCACAGAAAGCATGATAACATGTGGAAAACACTTCTAAAAGATCTTCCCAAAACTAACAATTTAGTCTTACTTCTGCATTTATCAAAATTCATATAGCTAATTAGTATCCAACACAGAGCTAAATAGAAATGCTCCTCTTTGGTTGGTAGTTGCATCTTGCAATGTCCCTTTGTTGCCCAATATTTGTTTTTATCCTCCAGATAATGCTATCCATTTTTTGTTTTAATTTTGAGGAATAGTATTAAGTAGACTTTCAGCTTTTAATTTAAAAGCATAAGTAGATTTCCAGGCCCCCAATTTGTGGCACATTCTTCATGAGCATACTTGGATTATATGTTTTCATATTGCTCAGTATTGGTGGCAGTTCACTGATGTGAAAGCAAATTCAATTAAGAGCATCTCTTCTGTATGGGACTATGTGTCACTGTCCTTCCTTCCTTGAAAACAAGGAAGTTGAAACTGGTTTCAGCCACAGCACAGTGGTAAATAATGGCATAGGTAAGTAGTGCAAATATGATCTCTGTACTGCCTTGATTCCCAGTTCACAAATGTACAGTGTGTAGTTTCATCCACACTTGATTGATTCTCATTATTTCACTAATGTTCCTCACAGCAGAATCTCAGACAAAGCCAAGCTTTGAATATCAAAGTAAGCAGGAAGCAAATCACTTACAGATTCACTTGCATACATTTACAAAAACTTAAGTCACAGCAGATCATCAGCCCAAGTCTATCTAAAACCATGTAGATACTAAAAGAAAATCAGGATTTGCGTGAACTGTCAGAGTTATCTTGAGGTTCATAATGCTTTTTCTTTCACCTTTGAATAACTGCCAAAATTCCCATGAAAAAGCAGTGGTTTCTCAGCTCCTGTTCTGTGTGTTAGTGCTAAGCTAATGCCCAGGAGCAGAAGAGCTGGCTTGATCTGGTGTCTCTGCTTCTGGCTGCCCAGCTGGTTCTGCTGCAGTCAATCACGTGGGACCCTCAGGCCAGACAGTTCCTCCACTGGAGAAAATTCCAAACCTTTCAAGTTCTGTGCAACTCAGCTATTGCCAAACTCCTCTTTGAAATGCCAGTCATGGTCCTTCTCGCTTTGGAGGTCTGTTACTGTAGACATACTGGGAGGTAGAGCAGAGAGGTTTCTGCCCCATTGAAGCAACCAGCTGTTACACCAGATTAGTGTCACTGTACTCGTGATGGCAGGTTCCCTTCCTCTCTGGGCTGGGGAAAAGAAGGAGAGTTTTTAAGGGTTGCCTCTGATGTGATAATAGTGCTCTCTCTGTGTTGGCAGCTTCCCTGACCCCACCTGTGATGAAGGTCATAGCAGATGGGTATCATTTACTAGTGGAGCTGGAAGACATGGGGCCTGCCTTTCAGTTCCGTGTTCTCTATTGGAAGAAGGGCCAGGAGAGGAGGGTGAGTGTCACCTTCAGGTTTGGGGTAGTAACAGGGAGCCCTCAGAGAGAAAGCACACTGGCTCTTTGTCAGTCCAAGCTCCTGCTGTGAGGCTGGAGGACCTGCCTGGAGTCAGTGTGTCTCTGCATATACCACTGGGTTGCTCTTACCCTCATGGAGAAGCTTGTCTGTTCTTTCACATTTCCTTTTCTGCAAAGAACAATCCCTCCAGGTACTTCAATGCTTGAAAGAAACCAGAAGTCAGGTGTCCATCACACCCAGCAAAAAGCTCAGATCAGTCAGGACCTTAGTCATTGAGCCTTTACACTGGGGAAGTAGGTTATGGTCTAGTGTTGTGGCCCAACATCATCATTCTGCCTCTTTGGCTTACAGCTTCTTCTTCCCAACCCCTACCCTTCCAGATGTGTGTAATCTCATTCTGCACTCCACTTGTTTGCTGCTTTTGTCCCTCTCTTCTCTTACTCACACAGTCCCCACTGACACCTCTTGCTGCTCCTTCCTTTTCTCCCAGGAAAGTCTGGGGCAGTGTCATGGTAGGGCTCCTGTTCAATAATAAGTCCCTGCCCTGTGTTCTGATGTTTTCTCTCATGGTCCTGTGGCAGGTGCAGCAGAAGGTGGTGAAGGAGGTCAGCTCTGTGGTTCACCTGGACACCATGGAGGCAGGAGCTGACTATTGTGTGAAGGCTCAGACGTACGTGGAGGCGATCAACAGGAGCAGCAGCTTCAGCCAGACCCAGTGTGTGAGGGCACAGGGTGAGAGCCAGCCCTCCCTGCTATTCCCCTGCTATAGTCATGCCAAGGGTACCCAGCAGCTCCCCCTTTTGTTCCCACTTCGTATCCCCTGTCTTGTTTGCAAATGTGCTGCCCATTTGTTCCTTGGGAGAGGTAAAAAAGAAAGACTCATGAGTGCAGCCCCCTCCACTGGCACTGATCTCCTTCCCTGGAGTGTGCCAATGAAGGATCCCACCAGGATGGCTGGGAAGAGCAGCCACTCAGGGTGCAGGCTGACTGCGGGCAGTGCTGGGTCCTCACAGTCTCGCTGAGAAGTTTTGCTGCTTCTGTTATTTCTAGGAGACACATCCATGTGGCTGGTTACTGCCCTCATCTCCTCTGCTGGCTTTGCTGTGGCTGCCCTAACCCTGCCTTTCCTCACCTGGAAAACAAGTCAAATCTTTCAGTACTCCTGCTGCCCCGCTGCTGTCCTGCCAGACACACTGGTAAGTTTTTTTACCATGTTTTATTGTTTTTTAGGGTGCTGGGTATTCACAGGAGCATGGGATAGGCAGGAAAAGCAGACACATGGGAAGCTTTGCTCATTCCAGTGTGATAGGCTGAGCCACAGGGATCAAGCAGCCCTGAACTGGCTGCACAGTTGTCACTGTCCTTAGTCTAGAGCCCTGAATAAGGAAGATGTTCCTGGTGCTCGTGAAGAAGTGGCTTGGGAGGAACAGCCTGACCCTGCCCGACCAGCTGCTCCCTGAACCAAAGAGCTGTGTCATTGGCAACACTGCTCCACGTCCCCTGGAACCAGCTCTGAGCTTCTCAGCTCCTTGGTGAGGAGAAACCAATCATCTAAATCTCCCTCAGAAGTATGTTCAAATGTCCACTTCAAGTGAGAATGCAGGGAGCAGCTTTTGTGGCTGTGGGTTCCTGAGCACTGGGTCTGGGCAGTTGTGGCAGGAAGGATGAGAGGAACAGTTTGTGGGGAAAAGCAGGAGACAAGCAGACTGGCTCATCAGCCTGAGGGTGTTTGAGTGAGTGCATTTGTTTTGCAGAAAATATCAGAGCCTTCCACCCAGCTGATACTGTGTGGCAGTGAAGAAGCTGAGCGATGTGATCTGATGGTGGTTGTGATGCCCTCAGAAGAAGTTCTCCGACTGTGGATTCAAGAAACACTTTAGAGCACCCTACAAAACAGCCTCTTCGTAGCATCTTCATCTGTCTACATCAAAAGCAAGTAAAAGTGACAGCTGCCAGTTCTCTATTTCCCCTTCATATCCTTCCCCAGGAGCAGACATGAGGTAATATCTATTCCCTTTCCCTCTGTCAGCCACATCGGTGGTCCCAAGGTAGCGCTCACCCTTCAGCCACCAGGATTTCACCAGAGCAATACATGTAGAACCCAGTCCCTTAGTTTCAAATCATTTCAGCCTCAGTGTTTTGCCTCAGTAAGAGCTTCTTATATGGCAAAACCGGGGGGGGAAAGCTTTTAGGGCTGCAGGCCCTGAACTGAGGTGACACTTATTGAAAAGGACGTTGACAGTGACCGGGTGCAGCATCCTGATTTGCTGCATGTGACAGATAACAATGTAAGGTGCCACCAAGACTTACAGACAGCACCACGAGGGATGACTGGCCTTCACCTGTGCTTAGGAAGGTGGGATGTGAGAAACAGTCAGACCCCAAAGCTAGTTGCAGGGAGGACTGAGAACCATTTGGGGAGCAGAGCTTTGCAAGAGCAGCAGCATCACTAACAGTGTATAGGTCCAAAGTCACCCAGTCAGGGTGTCAAAAACAGGAAAGCTGTGCATGAGTGAAGGAAAAACTAGGACCTTTAGGAAAAATTATAATTAGGGGAGAATTGTTTAAAGGAGAGGGGATTGGAGTGGAGAAAGGTAGGGAAAGGACAGAGAAATGCAGGCTTAAGAAACAGGAGAAGAAATAAATAGGGCAAAAATACGTGCAAATTATGGTCAGGATTGGCCAGGGTACCTGCTGGGCATCCCTGTGGTTCAACAGCAGGACACTGACTGTGTCACACAAGGCAGATGTGCTTCTGTGGTCAGAGGGCCAGGCTGAGGGGCAACTGCAGTGCTTATCTTGGCTAGCAGAGGACTATCAGGATGTATGGATCAAGCATCACAGCACTGCCGTGTTAGTGACTATGCCAGGCCTGACAACATCATTAGTCTCCAGATGTCTTGTCCTCTTAAGGAAGAAAATCACCAAAGACATGAGAAATTCCTTCTAAAGACAAAAAAATATATAGTTGATGCGCTTATTGCAATTATGGCTGTCACTTCTGAAACCAAAGTAATTTATTACCTGTAAAGCAGAGCCTTGTGTTAGCAGGGCATGAAAAGACATTGATCTGAAAGCTTTTTTTAAGGCTATCAGTAGAACTAATGAAATGTAAGACATCTCTTTCTTAAAGAACGTGCCTTTTTCAATTTTATTCTTGTAATCTTGCATGAGGCCATCGGGTGGCACCAAAGCACCGTGAGAAAGGAGAGATGACTCAGGACTGTTTATAGCCGTCCCCTCCTGTCCAGGCTTTTGCCCCGGGTCCTGCTCAGCGCCTCCTTTGCATGTTGCAGCTCAGTTGCTTGTTTGATTCCTGTCTCACTACCTTCTGTCTGGACAATATCGAGATGTAGTGCTTTGGTGTTAAATCATAAGATTGCTCCTGATGAATATTTAGCAAATACGGGGTGAGAAAATCTGATCTGAGCATTGAAGACCCAGCACTGATTATTAGCTTATGGATAATTAACTGGGAAATGCCTGCTTTCAAACACCCACATGATGCTGAGCCCAGACAAGATTTGGGAGCAAAGAGGAGAAGGGTGATATAACAAGTGCTGAAGGGACCCTTCCTAAATCAAGCTGGGGTGGCAGTGGGAGGCATCCAGTGATTCTGGCAGCAGGCAGTGCACAGCAGGGATTTTGGGGAGGACGCTCAGCACACAAGTTCACTCCCTTGCAGGGTTAAGTGCTCTTTGTCAAACACCCCCTTTAGCCAGTGTTTGAATTTGCAAGCCATAGCTCCCCATCACAGAGGTTTTGGGAGTAAGGCTGGCTTAGAGAGCTCCTGTGCCTCCCATTTATCCTTATTTTATACCCCAGTGATTTGGAAGAGTTCTGGTGGACCACACAGGGGTGTCTCCATGCAGGAAAAATATCCTGTTGCTTATCCATTCCATGGCTAAAGGTAAAAAAAGCCTCAGCAATTCTTTCCCCTGACACTGCTGCATTATGGCAGTACCAGCAATTGTTTAGGGGTATGGAGAAAAGAAGAGAAAGAAAAGGCCCTTGAATCTAAAGGGCTTTAAAAAATTATTTTAATGCATGATTTCCAGCTGCACATTAAGCACAGAGCATATGTTTCTTTCTCACTTGCAATAACAGGTTTTATGCCCTTCCTCATTGCCAATAAAGCAGTTAGACTGTTGTAGAAAACTGTGCAGACAACGTTAAACAAAAGAAAGACCTGCAAACAAATTACTACAGCAGGGACATGGAAGGGAATTGTCAAAGTGCCACGTCCACCTTAGCAAGACTATTTTCAATTTACATCAGGATAATCCAGTTTATGGCGACTTGAAGCCAAATTTGAGATGGTGATTGAAAATCCCTGGAAACCGTCTCCCTTTGCAGGCTGTGCTGCACTTTGCTAAGGCTGGATCTCATAGAATGGGAACCAGAGGGATTGCTCTGCCCCCTGCACACGGTGGCACTGGTGTAGGCAGCTGCCACCAGTGACTCCCGGGTTCCTTTCCCGGCATTCCAAGGGTTAATTGTTCCTCAGCAGTCATGGCAACCACTGCCTTTGATAACTGATTTTGCTCCCCTGACCACCGTACCACATTTCAAAGAAGGACCAGCCAAATCACCGCAGCAAAGAGCACTGTGTACTGATGAACTTTGCTCTGTTTCTTTCCCTTGATGTCATAGCAAGTGGCTCCATTTCTTTCAAAATGTGCTTCTTTTTTACTTTTCTCAAAATACGTTGTATGAAAATAAAGCACAAACCTGCATCATCTTTTTAGTGTTTTGTTTCTGTGTTAAATGGAACCTGTGGGTTGTGACTCAAAAAAACCAACTTTCTCCTTGTAAGAAAGAAGAAATGGTATTAAGAGTTATTCAAAGAAGAAATGATGCAGAGCAGCATTAAAACTGTTGGTTGCATGAACATTTGAGCAGAGTTACATATTATTGCATTGACAAGAAAGTAAGGAACTCAATTATCTGTTCCATGACACTAACTGGCTGGAATATAGCCTCATTTTTCCTGTGAAGTATATTTCCTTAGAAGTATATTGCTGTTTACAACTTCTAAAGGCCAGTACTAATATACAGTGCAGCATTTTGCTGTCTAATCAGATCTTTGCCTTGATAAATTGCTATTTTAACTATTCAGTGCATCATTACTGTATGTTTTGTCTATTTAAAATTTACCAGCTGTCTTACAAAATCAAAAAGTAACCAAAATCCCTGCTTTGACTGCAAGTCAATTCAGTTTCTTGCAAAGGTGGTACTGTGTCCTGCAAATGAACTGCTACAAAGATAATAAACTCCTAACCCACTGCAGAGACAGATATTTATTGTTCAAAGAACTTGTGCACAGATGATTCTCTTGTTATTACAGTACAAAATTGCAGAAAGAGAAAATTACTCAGATCAAGTCTCTTGTGGTGTTTCTCAGTAAATGGAACTATAAAAAAAAATCAGAAATTACTAAATCAAGATATGAAAGCAATTAAAAAATGGCAAGGTTAAGTGAAATTGCCCAAGTAAATACTGCACATGGAGCCCTAATTTGGTTCCATGCAGCGCCTGGGCTATAATTTAGCTATTACTGCAGAAATGGCCACAGCTGAGCATTGCCATGTCCATGATTTGCTGGGGATCAAACTCAGACCTTCCTGGAGAGCCAAAGGACGTGCTTTCAGGGTGCAGCCCAGCAGACAGTGATCCTCCCCCAGACATCCTGCTCACCCCTGCAGCCCTCAGTCCCACAGGAGGGGTTGACAGCAGCTTGCACTTGATTTACAGATCTTCAGTGCTGGAAAAAATAGACAGGAAGAAACTGCCAGCCCAAACTTTGCTGGTGTGGCTGCGTTTAATGATGGTAAGGGCTGACTTTTGGAAGGTCTGGGGGCAATGATGGGATCAGGCCCAAGCACTGGACAGGTCCACAGCGGTGGGGCATCAAGCACAGCCAGACACAGCAGAGCTACAGCTCTGGCAATGGCAAGGGACAGGGATCGAGCTCAAAGGCAGTTCCCAACAGAGGGGAGGTCCTGGTGAGACTTCACTGTCCTCTTGTCCTTCTGTCCATCATCTGATCCCCAGTGACATCAGTGTTGGTCTTGGCCACAGGCCCCCTGGCCACTGACCCCAGCAAGGTCTATCAGCAGTGCAAAGGACCTGTGTCTTCATTGTCCCTTGGGACATTAACAATATTTGGAGGTTTTTTTCCGTTTTTACATTATTCTTTATTTTTTTACCCAACATCTGAATCAAGAGCGTGAGGCCTATTTAAAGATAGAGCAGGGGCTTAAAATAAATCCATTCTACCTGCCAAACAATTCACATTTGGCAGAACTATTTTAACTGAGTGCTCTATATCTGTATCCAGTCATGCAGTCTGTTCTGTGCTACGGGTGCTGCATTAACGTACACAGAATGGAAGGGGGATGTGAAACCTGAATGGTTTGGAGACCATCAGTAGAGCACATGGTGGAGACAAGGAGATCTCTAAAGATGCACACAACCTTAGACTTAGTGGAGAGGTGAAGTGTTCCCTACCTGAGAGCTTGCAGGGTACTGAGAATAGAAAGGACTTTTCCCCAGCCAAAACTAAGTCAAGGAAAGGGTTGGAAAGAGGAAATATTCATGATCAGCTGTGAACCTGGACATACAACCCCAGCTCCTGAGCTGAGCAGGCAGTCATTATGCTACTGCTGAACTTTTCCCCTCTATAGCTCCATTCCCATTTAAGTTCCCAGATTTATAACATTTTTCCTTTGAAGAATTGCTTTCATTTTGCCCTCCTGCTGAGGCCAGAGAGTTCATGTAGACCTGTGAAAGTGGTCCTTGATCCAAGCCAGCTACAGCCCTGTACTTTTGAGCATATTGTGGTCTTCAAACCAGCCTTCCACTGCACAGTCCCTCTCTGCTCACTGCTGTGCTTTCGTTCTGCTGAGCGTCCTGCTTGTCCTCCAGGTTGCTCATATATCTCATCCCTCCTGCTGCTATCCAGACAGGCTGATGGCTAACATTTTCCCTCTTTCTGCCAAGTCCTGGCCTTGACTCCCTCTTCTGCCATCTGGTACAACTTCATTGTTAAATTTGAGGCTGTTCCCAACACTCTGCTGAGTGTGGTGCTGCCTCAGATGTCCTGCAGTTTAGAGGATGTCTCTCACCATGGCACTGTGTGTCATTATGGGACAGTCTTACCCAGCCCTTCTCATACAGTTTGGCATTTTCCTAGTCACTTTTGCACACTCATTCACTTTTCTTTTCCAATGCATTATGAAATGCTGTCCCCTGCTAGGCAGAAGCTTTCTGTGCACCAGCCTGTCATCCGCCTGTTGACCTTTTCTCTTCCACTTGGAACAGTTATGCAATTACCTGCCTTTGCTATGGAGAGAGACCTTTTCCACTATGTTTTGCTTTTACTATCCATCCCTTGGTTTTTACTTTAGTTGCTTTGTCTTCTGCTGTGCTCCTGGCGGAGAGACTTGTACTCAAACTGAGACTTGGTACCAAAATGTTTAAAACCTGCTGGCTGTATGGATAAATTTGCTGTGTTCTGTAGCTTCTGTTAACCACATGGGGGTTGGTCTGTTCTCCCAGGACAAGAGGACACAGTCTTAAATTGCTCCTGAGGAGGTTTAGGTTGGAAATTAGGAAGAAGTTCTTTACAGAGAGAGTGACTGGGCATTGGAATGGGTTGCTCAGGGAGATGGAGGAGTGTTTAAGAAGACTGGATGTGGCACTTAGTGCCATGTTCTGGTTGACACAATGGTGTTTGGTCACAGGTTGGGTTCAGTGACCTCAGAGTTCTTTTCCAACCTTACTGATTCTGTGCTTCTGTCTCAATGGAGACCAAGTGCAGTGTTCTGTTGCATTCGGCTTCTAGAGCCAACCTGCCTTCCTGTGGCAGCCAAACCTTGCACTCACCTTCAGCATCACCACCCTGTGTCCCTTTGTCTCCAAGCCAGAAACTGCTTGAGATCATGAGCACAGGCTCTTGATCCATTGGCTTGGAATGTGCCTCCAGTGACAGGATATGCCCTCATTCTCTGCAAGTCATACTGGGCCCATCCAAAAGCCATCCCTGTACATAAGTAGCCTCTGCTGGTAAAGTCTATTTTCCCAAATGCATTTTGCACAGGGTACAATTTCTGCAGAAAATATACAGAAACATCAACTGCAGGGTACAGAGCTTGCTCAAACAAATCTGCCCAGTCACTCCTTTCTGAACTAAAATCTCATTGCAAATCATATTCTACCACTTAAAATGCCTGCACATATGGATGAGTCCTAATTATGGGAATAAAGTACATGGACATACTAATAAGCAACATTATTCTTCATATAAATGACACCAAATGTACACAGTTTACTCCTTTGCCAGGCAGAAACTGAAAACTACAGACATTTACATGTTCTAGCTGCTGTCCCTAAAAATATATTGATAACAGAAGGGGAAAAATGTCTTTAAAAAAAACAAACAAGGAAGTAATATAAATGAATTTGTCTGTAGTTAGTGGATTAGGCACCTCCAAAGGCACAGTGGGATATAACAATCTGTACTTTATATGAATATGGAAATCAGATGCCTGGGTTATAAAAGAGCATGTTTGTGTAATGAACCCTTTGACATTTCTCAGCATTGCTCTGTTTATTGTGGCCACTTTTGCTCTGGGGCTGCTGTTTTGCCAGGCCACGGTGCCTTAGAATATTGAAAGACTCACAAGATGCCATTAAGGCTTTGATGTGGAAAAATGCTTCTTTAATTGTAGCAGTAAAGAATGCAGGTTCTGCTTCTACAGTTCTTCTTAAGTGGGGCTGTAACTTCTTGTGATAACTCAGACATATCAGAGCAAAGACAGCCTTAACAAAAAGTAGCAGATATTAATTCAACTTTCACCTTAATCTAATCCAACAGGCAATTCTGAGGAAATAAGTCTTGTAACACTGAGACAGAAAAACTTCCAATTCTAAAAGTAGGATGCCATTATATTTTGTTCACTCCCAGCACAGGTCAACACATGTAAATGGCCTATTGGGAAGGGCCTCAGGAATATCTTGCTTGCTCAGCCATGACCTTTCGGACTGTTTTTTGAGGCAAATTACCAGTCAGCTCTCCTAGACATGAATCACAACATGACTCAGACCTGCCACTTCTTTTCATCTCCCTTTCTCTCCACCAGCTGCTGGAAGAATTAAAGGCAGATAGCAGATAAATACAAATCTCTTAACATCCCAGTCCCACCCCATTTTTACACAGAGAGCAGTGCTGGATGATTAATCTGTTGCTGTTTGGGACAGACTGCAAATCAGAGAGCCCCTGTTTGTGTTAGCAGGAGAAAGAGTGCCTGGAGTGGCACAGTCCTGGTGTCCAGGCAAGGATGAGCAAAGCTGACAACTGATCAAAACATCCAGACCAGCTCCTTGTCTTCTGACCTGTGACACTGGGCCGGGGAATTGTTCTGGGGAAATCATACAAGAGAATCAACAGTTTGTTTTACTGCTGTCCTTTCTGTCAAGACTGCTAAAGGTCTTTGCTACAGTACTGTCACAAATCGTTTTTTGCCTGGTTGGTTTAGGAACAGGAAGAATTTCCTGAACAATCTTCTTGTCCTTGACTAAAAGCCCACAAGCAAAGTACATGAAAGGTACACTTGAAGTCATAAGTTAAACTGAACACCACGATTTCATGGGGTATCAATATTCAGGGCACCTTCACATGTACCCTAGTGGGACTGCCCCTTTGCTGAAGGCTTAATTTCTATAAAAAAATCAGGAGTAGTGTCTCTCAGCAGCATCTCTGAGATGAACAGGATTATACAGCTCAGCCTGTGTGCTCAGAGTGCTGAGCACAGACTACTTTGGGTCAGAGTTCTGAGGAAAAAAAATAAAGCCCAAGGTGAAAACAGCAAAAGGGAGCCTGCATTTAATAAAGACAAGGTATGCCTATACACAGGGGGAAATATAGAGAGCATTTCTACCCCAATCCTCTCCTTTGAATATAAAAGTCAAAGTTGCCATTTGGCTAGACAGAGTGGGGACAGGGGAAGTGTGTTGGAGGTATACCAGTAATTCATATTTACTGTGGTAAGACAACAAGAAAAAGATGGGCTGTGCAGATCTCTATGTCCGAGGAGGAAAATTCTGATTAGAAAAGGAGATTTTGAACCATTTGTTAGACAAATGAACTGAGCAAGTGGATTCTTGGTGCTGAGGAAAAGCAAAGCTGGGCTGGCAGGAGGGGGCCAGCCCAAGGTGGCAGGAGGAGCTGGGAAGCTCAATCCAGTGACAGTACAAACACATGAGGAAGCCCAGGAGGGCAGAACTGTAAGAAATGAAAATTTAAAGAAAAGCTATAGGGTTTTTTAAACGTTGATTTCACCACAGTATCTAATCCCACACAGCTGACACTGTTGGTATCAAATAAACAACCAGACTAAGCTCACCATGGCCCCATCACGCCAGAGGACCCAAAAGTAGGGCTTCCTCTCCTTTCAGTGAATGGGGCTTCTGTTTCCCACTAAGTGAAAAACACAGCCTGACTGAAAGATTCCTTTGCAAATGCTGTCATTATTTTAAATCCTCTGGGTCAAATTCTTTTTGTATATGAGCAAATACCAAGTAATAATAATTTACACTGATCCTATAATAAGAAATAGTAAAGAGATTTAGCTATAACCTGTGAAGGTGTTTTTTTCTTGCAACATCAGAGAAAAGCTATTGCTGCAAAAAGGTTTATAAAGATTCTTGTAGCCACAACATGAAAACTACTTCTCTGTAGCAGTCAAACCCTTCTATTTTACTATTAAGGATAATACCACATAAATAGAACTTAATCCAGGCATCTGAACTGCCTTCTACAACATATGTATGATCTTTCCATTTTTATACACAACAAATCTGATAAACAGAGATTATATAAAGAGAAGTCAGTGGAGTATTACAGCATGAGTATGGTACAGACTAGTTTCTTTTTTTTCAAGTAATCCCAACTTATGCAGCCAGAGGAGTCTAATAAAGAAAAAAACCACCCTGACTTTCTTTAGGAAACAAAACTATTCCTATTAAAAAAAAATAAAAGAGCATACTTTACTTTGTGCTAAATATTTTTAAATGTTTAATATTCTAAAAGCTCTGTGCCACAAAAGAGACCAAATTTCTGCCTCATTTCTCTTTCTCTTTCTTTTTCTTTTTTTTTTTTTAATATACTGCCACCATCTCTGTTCTCAACAGCTCTGCCAGCCTGGAAATGAAGAATGAAGAAGATAAGGAGGAACAGAAATAGAAATATCTATTAGAGTCAGGAATAAAACCAAAATATAAGAAGCATTCAGGACAAAATTATCACAGAAAACAAAACTCTTGGATGCCCACCCCTCAGGGAGATGGGCACCAAGAGAAGCAAAGTGTGGAGACATCGGTGCTGCAGCCAGAAAACACAATCCACAGGGCAACAGAAACAGAAAATTTGTGAGAAAAGAGCTGTAAAGACCTATATTCACACTTGGAAAAGTGTGATGATTCAGATGTTGACAGCCACTTGAAAGAGAGTCCGGAGGAACAGCACTAGCTTTCTTGTGAAGGCTTTCTGTCAAAGTTTCGAGTGCTTTGTTTATTCCTCTAAGCAAGTGGATAACCCTGAGAAACACAGAGCACATAAATGCATTACTGAGTGAATGTCGTGCAGCATAAAAATAATTGAAGCAATAATCCTGTGGTCCTCTAAATAGCTATCCTCTATTTCTTGCATGTAATTAAAACCAAGGCAATAATGCTGATTATTTGGCTGCAAGATGTAACGCTGAAAGGACTGGAACAGGGAGAGGTGACCAGCAATTCCAACAGGACAAGGAGGACCACGCAGAGCCACTCTGCTAGTGCAGATCACTGGAAGAAACGTGGCCCTGGGGAGGTGCCTGTCACCATGTACAGGCAGAGGCAGGCAAAGTGAAGGCTCTTAGGTAGGGAAGGCTGTGCAGTACAAAGCTCTTTCACTAACCTTGCAAAGTTACCATCACAATTGTTCTCACAGAGTGCGTGAGTTTTTTCACGAAAGATTTCTAGCAACTTTCCAGTTTAGTTATAACACAAAATTAGTAAAACCAAGTGAGTGTGTATAAATAGTGGAACATCTCATCAACAGCTGGGTCCAGAGATGCAGGGCAGGCACCAACAAGAGCCATAACAGTGTCCTAAGGCTGTCTGTGAGCAGCATCAGGGAGGCAGGAACAGGGCCCTGAGGCCTTGTGTGGTGGCTTCAGGGAGAAACTTCACCTCATCCTTCCTGGCTTTCTTCAAGGAGCTGGAGAAGGTGCCACCACATGTCATGTCTGCAGGCAGGGAAGCCCAGGATGAGCTTTGCAGACCCAGGATGAGTCTTAAGGGGGTGCAGGCTGGGAGTTGGGAGCACTGTCCCTCTGTTGGTACAAGCCAGCGTGGCTACATTGCTGTTCCCAGGCTTTGCTGGACTGCTCTGAGAGGCTGCAAGCATTCCCAAGGCCCTTGCAGAGAGTCCAAACAAGGCTGGAAGGAAATACCACTCAAAGCCCAGGAGGTATGTGCAGCTTCTTCACCAGAGAAAATGACATTAATCTCCTAAGGACACAGAACTGTTGTGTGACAAGTGTGGCCAAGATCCGTGCTCAGGGATTGCACCCTCACCACCATCACGGGCCTGCTCCTTGTGGCACTCAGTGTTCACCACATGGCCCTGAGCAACGGGGAAAGAGGTGAGGAACCTCAGGAGCCAGCCAACCATCACGACAGGGCAATACACTTCTTTTTGGAAAAGGGGTATTAAGTATTGCTCCTTGCTCTCACAGCATTGCCATCTGGTGAGTAAAGGCCCGGGTTTGCTCTAATTAGTTCTCTCCATCTGCACAAATCAGGACCTACAAAATTTCCTACGGACCTACTTCAGTCAGAACATCTGTGTGGGCTCTGTCTGGAAATTAAAGCCTCAGAAAGGGGCTCCACTTGTTATTGTGAAAGATGTAGGTTTCACTCACTACACACTCCAATCCCAATTCCTCTGGGGCTTTGCTGACCACCAGAGCAAGCCCCTGAAGAGCCCGATTTACACCAGTATGCCGATAGCAGAATCAAACCCTGGATTCACTACTCACTAGCTCAGAGCAGAAACGCTAAAGTACCACTCGATCCCTCCTCCTCCTCCTCCTGGACGAATCTTTATCCTCTGGTACGTGAAAAATGCGTTTCACAGCTCCACATGATAATTCTTGTTGGGACTAAGCCGTGACGCCTCCCCCCGGTCCGGCTGAGCCGCCAGTGTGCTGCAGTGGTCGCCGAGGTCTGCGCGGACGGCGGCGCCGGCTGCCCCTGTCCCTGTCCCTGCCCCCGTCCCTGTCCCCGCCGCCCGCTGAGCTCTCCTGCCCATCCTACGGGAGCAGAGGACAGCGAGTCTCGCAGCCTGCAGGTGTCTCCCGGCGGAGGAGGCTGCGGGGCCCCTTGGGATCATGTGTGGCACCCGAGCAGATGTTCACTCGCTCCCGGTGCTCTCTGCGAGGCAGACCCTCGGCGATCCCGTGAGCGCACTGAGGCTCCCCGGCTGCCGGAGCACGGCCACACTCCCGAGCCCGCAGCTGCTCCTTTAACGTACAAAGGCAGGATTTCAAGTGAGGGGAAGAATGGGAGTCTGGCTGCAGCGTTTCCTCCACCGCTACGACAGCAGATTGGAAGAAGCTGAGAGTTTTGGTGCCTGGACAACTGGATTCTGAATCGTGAGAGGCTTTGAAACCCCCCCCTCTCCCAAATAAAACAAACCCCTTTGACTTCTTCTCTCAGCAGGAGGGGGAGGGAGGGCGGATTTACCATGAAGACAAATCGAAGATGCAGAGCCCTGCTAGCAGTGAGTCTCAATCTGATGGCTCTCCTCTTCTCTACAACAGCTTTTATCACGACCCACTGGTGTGAGGGCACACAGAGGGTCCCCAAGCCGAGCTGTGGGAAAGAGAAGAAGACAAACTGCCTCAATTACGGCGGGAATGAGACTGCAAATGAGACAAACCAGAATGTGGTTCATTACAGCTGGGAGACGGGAGATGACCGCTTCCTTTTCAGGTATTTCCACACCGGGATCTGGTACTCCTGTGAGGAAAATATCAATGCTGCTGGTAAGTATAAAGCAACTTCCTTCCAGCTCGCGTAGCTTTGTGTTTGCCTCAGTGCCATAAACACACAGGCTGTTCCGTGCCGTATCTTAGAGCAGATTCGCCCTGCAGAGAGAGGCAGCATTTTAACAGTTCTTTGTTGAAAAGCAACCTGTTTCCAGCGGCAGCGGAGGCTTTGCTTGTTTAGCTGCCGGCTGGTGCAGGGTCGGTGCTGCCCGAGCCCCTGGGCAGCGGTGTGTGCTCGCCCTGGCACTGCGGCCAGCCCTGGGCAGCGCTTCCCTGCGAGCCGCTCCATGGAGCGCACAAACGGCAGCGGCGGCCGCGACTTGTTACGGAGGTTCTGCCATCTCCGTGTAATTGCCCCGAGGGCAGCGGTCGGAGCGGCGGGGAAAGAACAAAGGTCACGGGTTTTGTCACGCCGGAGCCCGCACGGCCTCTCTTCTGGTGTGCCTTAAGTAAGTGACCACCCGCAAACCCTTCCTGGGTTGTGTGGTTGTTGAAGTGCAGAAATGGCAGTAAAAGGGCACAAGTGGGCACAGGAAAGCTCGTTTCTGCTCCCTGCTCAGCCGTTTACTTACTGAGAACCACTCAGAAAGACATCTCTCTGGTTTATCAGTGCATTCGTTTCCTCTGCTGTACCCTGGCACTTAGCAAGAAATAAAACACTGGAGGGTGGATGGCAGGCAGCTGCCATGGGACCCATTTAAGTCTCAGCAGATGCAAACTGACAGTCCCTACTCCCAGAGCTGTCTGGTAGAGCTAAGATCCAAACTCTGCTTCAGAAAGAGCTGTTTTCTAAATTATGTGGCTGAAAAATAAAGTTTACAAATGTGACACAGTATGAGATGATGGATTGTGGATACTGGTTGCTTGCTGGGCTGTTTCCAGCCTATCCTGCCGAGGAGGACACTGTGGAGTTGGTCCTTCAGCACTGCTGGGAGAGAGAAACAGTGAACATCCTACATGTTGTGTCTCTGAGGATACAACCTCTCTGGTAATGGGAAGTTTATGAGAACCTGGTAAAACTGCTCTGTAGGGATGTGCTATAAAGTGGGGTGAATGTGGGGAGGTGCTCACAGCCCCATTTCATCCCAAGGCACTGTGTATACTCCCTGGTATTTTTGAGGATAGTGTTTCAAGGATTAGTTGGTCATTAAAACTCAATTTAATGTAAGAAAGGGAAAGTTCCTGAACTTCAACCTTGAGACCGTCAATAAACAGCTCCATGCTGAAATGAGGGCACCAAAGCAACCCCCTTGATGTTAGGGGGGGAAAAACCACAGGAAAAAAAAAAAGATTATTTATCTTACTTATTTGGGAATCAACTTAGGCCACAGCGGCCTGAGTGAGCAGCTTAAGACTCTCTGGCTTTTTGAGCATCTTAGCTGGGATTGGCACAATCAAGCATGCCCATATTTCTGGCAGATATTGAAATCTTTCCAAGACAAGATGTATGTGTGAGATAAGTTGTAACTGTGTGACTCTAGCCCACTCAGAAAAGTGAGTTATCTGTGGGAGAAGAGAAATACAGTGATCTATTCTGTACTGGGTAAACAAAGCTGTGCTGGAGTGGGTGATTTCGGGAGAGAGCTGGAAGCCAGCTTTAGAAAGTTATGGTGAAAACAGGAGGGAAGGGGTTGTTTCTCCCTCCCCACACCACCACAGCAGCCACGTGTGTGTTTCCTCTTATTTGAAATGCTAAGTTGGGGGAAAGTACTCTTCAGTTAGCAGACCAGGAGTAGCCAAGCTTTGCAAATAATCCAGGCAGGTACAGGGATATATTGGCTTAGACAGACAGCTGCCTCATGCAGATCTACCACATCTTTTTCTGGTAAGGACAGGAACAGTGTAATGAACACAAATCTAAGTTTGTCCCTAATAGTGGCAACATAAAATAAGTGACAGATCTTTGTTCAGAGTTACAGGTTTGTGATATCAGACTGTCAGTATGTTGTCATGGCCTTTTGCAGCCTGACTGGTGATCATTTTATCCGAGGCACCACCCAGCCCCAATCCAGCAGCACAGTGATCATGCTTATATGTACAGCCCTCCACTCAATATTATCTGTGAGTAATCCATCCCACAGGCTCATCACACCATCCACAGCACACTTACTGACCCCAAGCCCTGCAGGTATCACAAGTCCTACAGTCACCATGTGTGTGTATTAAATAGTATTAATTCTATTAAATAGCAGTGTATTAAATTAGTGAAAATCCCCAGCTTGAATCCGCTGCATACTGTCAATAAAATCTCTCTGAAAGCTTTACCCAAAGCACACTGGAAATGTCTGCACCAGCAGCCTTCCTCCAGGCAAAGTCCTCGTCAGCCTCACACCTCTGTCAGCAGAACATATGGCCACAGCCTCTGGTCAGCACCATTCCCACAGCTCCCATCCTCTCCCTGATTCCTCACTGACTCACTGATGTCTGAAGTTAAGCCATGTGAATCCCACCAGGCACACGTGAATGCCAGTAACTCTCTCTGTGATCGTGATGCTGTCAAAACTATCCAGAGCCTCCAAACTTTCCCAGCTGTGAGCCACATTCTTCATCCAGCCACCAGGCTTTAGGTTTCTCTCTCCCTCCAGTCATACTGTCAAAACTTTCTGCTCCCTGCACTGGTGCAGCTGCAACACAGCAGATCTTGTAGTGCCAGCTCAACGGGATGAGCTCCCAGCGGGTTGATGCTGCAGGAACTCCAGAAACAGGACTCCAGGGCTTCCAGCTGGCTGGAGGGGCTTTGACTCAGTCACACCTAAAAATGACATTTAGGCTGAAAGCAAACAAAATTTTGAGTGTCTTCCCCTTCCCCTGGTTTATCTGCAATGTGCATTTAGATTCCAGAGGCTGAGGTGCAAACAGCATGTCATCCACTTTGTGCAGAGCCCAGCGGAGCGTGCCTTCCTCTTGTTGCCAGTTTCTAGTTTTCACTGACAGCTCTAACGGAGATTGAATGCTGTGATTATTTCTGAAGTAATTTGTGAATCTGGAGTTTATTTTTATCCAGCATGTCTAGGACAGCTAAAGAATTCAAAAAAACATTTAGCACCTGAGAAATGTAATTGTGAATCTCCTCTAGGAACAGAGAGGGACTGGAGCATTTATATTTCACTGGTGGGGGAGTCCTGTAATTATTTAGCACAATTTCTGACTCAAAAGTGTGCTGAATCCCGGTGTACCAAAAGGAGGACAAGGCTCCCCCTTTCACAGTGGGTTCAGTGCTTTGGATCCCACACAGGCGGAGGGACCCTCTGCGGGAGAAATGCACCTGAGCTCAGAAAGGGATGAAGCTACAGCACATCCTCCAAGCTCTGCTGGTCATGAGTCCTGCTCTGCCCTCACACGCTGCACTTGAGGCCTCCTCCTGGGCTGTGAATTCCTTGGCCGCAGCTCACTATCATTTAATTTCTTATTAATTGTGACTTTGAGTGTGTATCTTGTTAAACACCCATTGCAATCTGGGTTTGTGTGTTTTTAAGGCATTTGGGTTAGCTTTTTCATCTTCTTCATAAGTCATTTTCTGACAATACTTTTTCCATTCTAAGTATTCTGCACCTGTTGCCACATCTGTGCTTGGGCAGTACAGGGCACCTCACAATATACCAGACAAGTGATGTGCTAATAGAAGCAGTGGTGAACCAGCTGATACATTCCATGACTCAAGAACATACATGACATGAAAAAAATTACCACATGAAGTAGGCAAGGTGGTGTTTGGTATCCTAACAGGTAGAGGAGCTGGAGACCTGGGAAGCAATAACAGGCCAGCTGGTTTTCTCAACAATGTGTTTGCTTTGATGTCAGTAGAAAAAACACATGAACTCACATCTTGATTTAGTTGCCAATGAAAAGGCAATCTCTGTATTAACATCCACAACTAGAGGGAAGAAGCAGCTGCCTAGTTGCCTTATAACAGTACTGTCCCATTAAATAAACTGTGAGCCTTTCCATGATGCTCCCATGCTCCATAGGGCTTGTTTTGTGGGTTTGGATTGATTTTTGAGGGCAAGGGGTCTGTAGTAGCTCTTTGTATGCTCTATGTCTCATATTCCTTAGCACGCCTGAAGGAGGAAGTGGTACAGTGGGATTTAGATGGTATGTAAGGATGCATCAAAACTAGCCATAATTATGGACATTAAATGCACCTTGGGAAGGAACCAGAGAAGGAGAGAGGTGTATCCTGCAGAAATGAGTAAATCTGTAACACATAAAGGCCAGAACTTGCCATACCCTTTCACAGCTCCAGAGTGGTTCTGCCTCACCTTCCCCCCACCCCCTGTGATAATCAGCATATCACAGTGATTCACTGCAGGAGGCTGTCCAGAGAGGGACCAGGAGAAGCACCTTGTGAGTTTATAATTAAAAGCAAGAGGAATTGGGAATTCTTGGTGGATTATGAGAAATACAATATAATTGGCATGACTGAAACCTGGCAGGTTTCTTCACATGACTGGGATGTAAAATTTGCTCGTTATAAATTGTTAGGAAGGAAAGAGTGGTAAAAGAAATTGAGGAGGTAGAGCTCTATATTAAAGATAAAATTTCCAGCACTAGAGGAAGTAAACCCAGGAGGCCTGGATAATCTCCATCCGAGGATGTTGAAATAATTGGTACATGAAAATGCAGGTTTAGTAGCAAGAATCTGTACATCATTGTATTTCAAGAAGACTGGGAAAAAAGTGATACAGGCCACTTGACCCAGGAATCTTTGGACAGTTTACAGGGAAAGCACTCAGTGCATGGCAACAAATGGATTTTATCAAAGGTAGGGCTTTATTAAAGGTAAATCTTTTAACAAGATGAATCACTTCTTAGACAAGGGTAATGGATTAGACCCAGTCTCTGTGGATTTACAAAAAAGCGTTTGATGGAATATCCCACTGAAAATTCTTTACAAGAGCTACAGAGAGTGGAGAGGGTGGTAAGAACACAGTGACAGATGCAGGGATGCTTCCACACTGGGGAGTGCTAAACTGCCTGAGCTGCTTCAGGCTGCAAGGAAGGCACAAGGTACAGAGAGATGTGATATTGGAGGGGATCAAGTGAGAATGACAGAGATCAGACAAGACATATCGTTGATGCTTCTGTGATTTAAGAACAAAAAGGCATAGCAGACTAAAATAAATACTCCTTCCTACACAGCTCCCTGCCAGGGAATGCTGTGAAGGCTGAAACTGGGGTTTGCATGGATCCAGGGAGGAAACATCCATTCCTGTTACTAACATGATGGTTTGAGAGCGACCCCTGACTGGGAGGTCCCCAAATTATTGGTGCAGTACTGGTATGACAAGGGGAAAATAAGAGCAGAATCACCCTATGCCCACTCCTTCGTTCTTCCCCAACTACCTATCACTGGAGATGATACAAAGAAGAAGGCAGACCTTTTGCTTGAACCTGTTTTGCAGATTTTATTATTTTTTATTTAGTAAACTGCCTAAAGTACAGTCTTACAAGGAGGCTGTGGCAAGTAATACCAAAAGGGATGTTATCACAATGGAGATCAGATATTTCTACTTGCCTTGAAATCGGGGGTTGGGATTTATTCTGTTGTTGTTGAGATTAGCAATCTAGGGGAAAAAAAACAATTAGGAATAAAATTTGTGGCACCTAAAAAACTAATGGCAAGATGAATCCTACAGCAATCCCATGGACATGAGCAAATGTAGGTGCCTGTGCCTAAAGTGTTCAACATCATCATTACAGGAGAGAGCAGTGAGCACTTCCTGGGGAGATTACACTGCTCCTCCTATGGGATGAACTGAGCCCTCGGATTACGTGTTTTCCTCATCGGCCAAAAAGGAATCTGTGTAAGACATTGCAATTCCTAACAGAGAAGTCTTAATTTGAAGAGAATAATCCTACTTTGACTGCGTTTCTTACATACGCTGTGACACAAAATCTGGGAATATTGGCATTACAGAGCAGAGATTTTTCTGCATAACTGAAAATGTGAGCTGGTCTGATAGAGTTGTAAGAGCAGTATTACATTTTAAAGAAGGTTAAAAGCACCAGATGCTAAGGCATAAAGCTCTGTGAGGTCACAGGTACTTATCAATTGCAGGGAAAAGATAAGAACCGAGATGGCGACCAGTATTTGTCCGTGAAGTGACTGCCAAGTGCTGTGGTATAAAAGAAAGTTGTTATTCTAGGGGAAAATCAGCACCACGGGTGACACCAGTGCCTTTTGTTAATGCCATGTTATGGTAAGAAAAAGGGAGAGGTGAAATAGATGCAGAATGGGATATCCAAGGTAGTTAAGGAACAGAGAATCTCCTTCAAGAAAAGAAAAGTGATCCTCTTTAATAAAATAGATTGAAGAGCTAGAGGGGATGTAGTAATATCATGTATATATATATATATATATGGATAAAGAAATAATAATACTTAAGTAACTTCTCACTGAGGAAAACAGAAGTGAAAATCCAAGGATGGGGTTCCCAGAGAGTGCCTCTGGACCTCACCTCCACAGAGGGCAGTGTGAGCAAAGGAAACCCATGGGCTGAAATGGGTGCTTCTAAACTCACAGGAAGAACTGCAGGAGAGAAGAGCAATGTTTCTGGAATGAGGAAGCTTGGAGAGAGTCCTGCATAGATGACTTGTTGGTGTCTTAAGGAGGTCTGAAAGGAGCCACCCTGCCTGGAGTGCCTGGCTCACACACACGGTGTCCCTGTCCTGCTCTGGGACAGCCGCCGGTCACCGGTGGGAGCCACCAGAGAAAGGGCTGTGACTTGATTCATGTCACAATTTCTGGAGGGTTTTATGCCTTCTGTAAAGAACCAGAAATTGGCTACAGGTGGAGGCAGTATGTGAGGAGGCTGCTTTGCTGCCACTGACATTATTACAGCTTCTCAGTATCTAATTGGTATGGCTGCTCATGCACTGAACATTAAACTGATGATCTAATTTGGGATCAGAAGGGAAATCTCCCTCAGGCTAGATACCAGGGAGAGTAACAAATTTTTGCCTCCCTTTATAGCATGGGGGAAGATCCATTTCCTAGCCAATCCCTGGTACTTTGCTTTCGGGATGAGATAGGCCCGGCCAAAGGAATTTACAGATTTATTCGTGTTCCTCACCATGACTCTTGCTCTCTTCCTGTGCTACATGATTTCTGTGCTGGTGATTGCTTTATTATAGACATTCAGGTTTTTATAGGGTGTTGGGGATATTTTGTGCCTGCAGTGCTCTGGGAGTTTTGGATTTTAGGTCCTCCTGATCCTGCTAGACAGACTAGCTGTATGAACATCTATCTTACATAAATTGTGGGTATAAAGTCCCTGCAGGCTGAGCCTCATAACAGAGCAAAGTGAGGGACCAGGCAGCTGACTGCTCCTTGTTTGATATGTTACTCCACCTCACTGTGTTTTTTCCTCTTTGGATGTGTCTGTCCTCAACCATTTAACCCAGCAGCCTTAAAGGAAGCATCTGAGGGCTTCTGGTAGCTCCTTGTAAATGGAATAAACTTCAAAGTGCTGTAAGACTAACACATAAGTCCCAGATTTCAAAGAGAGCTGAGCTGCTTTACCCCAGTGTCGGTGCAAAATATGAACATGTGCATTCGGGGCAATGGAAATAAATACGGGATGGAATATCAATCATCATGGTATCCCCATGGTTTTTTAATTGCACCAGAGTCAGTCCTGATTTTAAAGCTTTCCTTCTATGGAATTGGAAGATCTGGCTTACTGACAGATCTCAAAATCAGCATGTATTGGTTGTTTCAGTTTAAGCCCAGCTGGCTATCAAGTACTGCTCAGTCCCTCGCTCACTGGGGTGGGGAGGGGAAACGGTAAAGGGTAAAACCAGTGGGTTGAGATAAAACGGCTTAATAACTGAAATAAAGTAAAATATAGCAACAACAAAAAATAATATAAACAGAGAAAAAGGGAGAGAGAGGACTAAAACCCAAGAAAAAAGCAATGCACAGTATAGTTGCTCCCAGGTGCCCAGCCCGTCCCAGAGCAGCCATTGGCACCTCCTGACAAACCCTCCCCAATTTATATCCTGAGCATGATATTCTATAGTGTGGAATATCCCATTGGCCAGTTCAGATCAGCTGCCCTGGCCATGCTCCCTCCTGGCTGTTTGTGCACCTCCTCACTGGCAGAGCACCGAGACACTGGAAGTTCCTCGATTAGGGTGAGCACTGCTCAGCAACAACTAAGCCAACAGTGGGTTATCAACACTGTTCTCATCCTGAATCCAAAACACAGCCCTGTACCAACTATAAGGAAGAAAATTAACTCTATCCCAACTGAAACCAAGACACCAGAGAACAGGGCTGCTTCTAGCAGGATCCCCTGTTAGTCACAGATTGGTGTAATATTCTTGTGGGTAAACAAAATGGGAATATAAATCTTTGCTGATCCAGCTTAGAAATGACTACAGAAGACAGTGAGAAATAAGAAGCAGTGTTGTTATTTGGCTTGCAGGATGGTCACAGGCGAACAACATTCACTTTAAGGTGTTCCCACCTTCCATTTGGTGGGGAGAGTGACTCAAACCATGCTTACAAACCCACTCCATCGTGTTTAAACTCATTAGATTTGGAGAGACCAAAAAACACATCATCCTGCCATTCAGCCTGATTTAACTGTGCTTCACCTGGCCAGACCAAAAACACTAAATGAGAACTTGTTGCAGTTATTATGTACAAGCTTGGAAATAAGGTCCACAAGAGGAAATGCAAGCACAATTTTTTTTTCACTTGATTTCAAAAACTGGGTATTCATTTGCAGAGCACTTCCTTTAAAAGTTGTGGAGCAAAGTTTAAAGTTATCTCAGTTCCCATACTCGGAGTCAGGGGCACCTGCCTGGAAGAACAGGACACCTCAACTCAAAAAGCAAGAGAGCATCTTGGGCACAAAAGCGGGAGAAGTTTCTGGAGCTCGCTTTGAAACAGGCAGCCTAAAGTACAGTGGCTGAGAGGAACAGAGAGGATAGATGGGCAAAACAGGGAAGAAATACTGTTATGGTACTAACTGAGAGGAAGAAATACAGGTTGATGTAGTACAGGCTCTGGCATTCAAGGTTCCCTCCCCTCCAGAAATCCCTCTGCCTCTTCCCTGCAGTCACTTGCACATCTTTCAAGCTGCATCCTGAGGACTCGTGTTCACAGCAATGTGCCCTGCAAGGCTCTGTCCTGGACCTATTCCCCTCCACTTTGGCACATGTCAGCTTTTTGATATTTCCATTTGCTGGAGTAATCCCATCAGTTAAAACCTTTCCTTCTTTGCTGTCAGTGACTTTCGTCTCTGCCTGCCCTGCCCATGTATCTCTGGAGACAAAGCACAGATACAATGCAAATAGTCTGGCTGGGCATTAGCTGAGCAGTAGCACTGGCATGCTTAAAAGGGAATCCACATTGATCCACAGCTAATATTTGGAAGGAGTGAGAGCTACTGAACCATATTTCATCTACAATCAGGGCTTAGGGTCTTATGGGTTATTTACTCCTTTGATGATTGTTAGTCACCAGCCTGGATGGAACAGCTAATGCACACAGGAGACTGCAGAAGGCATGTCATGCTTCACACAGTGAGGGATCTACATCAGCTACACCCTCTGTGGAGAGCATCATTTCTAGTCTTTTACAGTCTTCTGGGCAACCCTCTATTCCCAGAGGTACTGACTTGCCCATAACTAGTTTGTTTAGGCATATTTACCTTCACACAGAGTAAGCACAGCGTGGCAGGCGGTCAGCTCTGGGATGAACAGGTGAAACCCTGCCCTTCCCATTCCATGGCTTGAAGTGCTTAAAGCAGCTCAGAGTTCTGTCTGATTTAGTGCTTTCCAGATTATGAAGTCAGCTCTAATCTGACACCAAAATCATGGAAAACCCCTCTCAGCACTGTTGTTTCCTCGATTGTCCCAATCATTTAGAAATCTGAACTATTTTCCAGCTCTCCAAAAGACAGATGTGTGTACACATCCATCAGGTCTTACCAAGATAATCAGCTGAATCTTGTGACTTGGCTGTGTTTCAATTAGACATGATTTGAGAGCAGCCTCTGGAGATGTTTGCTTTCAGATGCTGTGCGAGATTTTTCACATCAGGGAGAAGTTTCAGCGTGGAAGATGCAGTTGCCATGGCACAAAGTGCCAGGCAGCACCAACCCCGGGGCATTCCCAGCTCTGCCCACACCCACTGTTTGGAGCAGCTCCCCACTTCTCCAACCAACCAACCCCACGGTGTGGATGGCGCCTCTCTGAGGAAATTATCACCATTTTTGGAGTATATATGTGAACTGTGGGGGGAAAAGCACTCCTGAAATGAAAAAGTGGGAAGTTTTAAGCCTTTGCACTTTTAAAGGGAGGAAATTCCGAGGGATTGGGTTTGCTGAAAGAGAGCAGCGGTGCTACACTGAGATTTAAAAACAATCCCAAAAGTGAAACAGTCTGGGAGTTAACTCAGCCTGAGAAATTGAACAAATTCTGAGGTGATTTAGAAGCAGCGGAAATGTTGATGGGCAGCAGCAATGAATGACAGCTGCCAGAGGGAGAGGAGACAATTGCCTGCGAAGTTCTAGACATATTTTAGTGCAGATCTGTAGGAACTTGTTTATTTTCCAGGGGAAAACAGCGCTCCAGCAAAATCAACAAGGTCAACTGGAAAAATGTTGATTTTGCAGATTAACACTCAATTTTTCATTAGAAAACAATTCAGTTGAATGCTCTGTCTGGGATCACTTTAATCAAAATGTGAATATTTCAGTTGTTAATTAACCTGATGTAACTCACTCTGAGTGAGCCCATTAACCTGTATTTTCCCTAATGTAGTACTTTTTTCCACGGAAGTTGTGTTGGAGTCCTCAGCCTCGTCTAGGCTGGGATCCCTTGTGGGTTATATCTTTTTTTAGACAAATACAATGATTTTACTCTCAGTAGATGATGTGGGATCTCATCAAAATCACATGACTCCAGATATAATTGGAGAGATGAAGATTTGTTAGGGCCTAGTGGGAAAAAAAAGGGGACCTTGTCTGTCACAGGCTGTGAGCCAGGGCGTTACTAAAAGGGAATGTTGTTTAAATGAAACATAATCATTTAAATTTCCATCAGAAATGTACTTTTGAACTCGTAAAATTTTATGCAGAGCAAGTGAATACAGACAGCTTTTTCTTTTTTTTTCCTTTTTTTTTCTTCTTTTTTTTTCTTTTTTTTTTTGCTTTTTTTTTTTTTTTTTTTTTTGATGAGATGAAAAGCAGAGTTATAACAGAGTTCAGTCAGAGCCACCGGATTTCTTTCAAGTCAAATTATTTAACTAGAATATTTTCAAACCGTGTCATCGGAAGACACACCAAGTAGGATTTTTCCGAGTTGTTTTTATTTTGCTGCTCTGGTTATTAATGAGGCTCAGAGAAGAAAGAACTTGGGAACGTAGGACCAGTAAGTGTGATCCAGGACATTGACTTCTGGTCCTTGCTGTGGCAACAGCCATGTTAGAAACAGAATATTGTCCTAAAGCCAAAGATTTCTTTGGTATTTTTTCTGCCCTCTTCATGATTTCCAGTCTAAACCACCGGGTTCCTGAGGTATTCTCTGGCCAAATCCAACCACCTTTGGGCAGTGGGGGGGCTTGAAGACAGGGGAAAACAAGCCACGTATTTTAGGTAGAAGAAAGAGTAGAGCACAAAGGCTTAAAGCCAGAGATATTCCAGTGAGCACCTTGAGCTTGGATGTACATCCCTGTGCTGGAGCACAGACCCAACCTGTGTGCACCCAGACCTGTAGCTCTCTGCTTGCTCCCTGGTGTCTTCCAGAGGCCCACAGAGGGATGCCAGCCCGTATCCATGCTGGAAGCTGCTGCCAGGCACACCTGATGTGCAGTGTGACTGTGCCCACAATGAGGTGGGCAGAGCCCTGGAGCCAGAGTACTGTGAGATCTGATAGCTCTACGGGATGTTTGGCTCAATTTTCTGGCAGGATTGAATTGGGATTTGGAAAAGCCACTTCTCTTTGTTAGGTTTTGCTTTGAGATTACTGTTCAGGCTGGGGAGGGACGGTTGCCCAAGGAAGGCACGAGGAGCAAGCTCTTGCCTGAGCAGAGCCCAGCTGTATGTCCCAGGCATGTGTGGCAGTGAAGGAGGGCTCTGCAGTGGGGAAGGCAAGGGAGCAGCCCCACCATGAGCTTGGGAAAGGGAGCTGTCTGGGGACTGGTCACATACCTGAGGTGACAGGACCTGTGGGTGACCCTTCCACTGTGTGCAGCAGTGACCTGCAGTGCCTCCCCCCATCCCTTCAGCAGTTTTGCTGCCCCCAGCTCATTTCCCTGCTCCAGAGCACAGCTCTGCCAGCGCAGTGCCCACCTTGCACACTGCATTCCACCCCTTCCTGAAATGTTGTCATATTGCAGACATGAGACAGTTTCCATGACAGGCACATGCCACAGGCTTGGAAGGGCTGGAAGCTCTGGACTTCCCAGCATGTTGTGAGCAACACAAAGACAAGAAAGAGCATGAACCTCATGCTGAAAGCAAGACAAAGGATCATCTCCTTGTGCTGCCACATCTTTCTCTTCTGAGTCCTTGGCACTGGCACAGTGATCAAATCCACAGCTTCCATAGGAACACAGAGAGGCCCAAAGCTGAACTTTCTTCTGTGAAGCTGGACAGCATTTGCCCTGCTGTCAGATCTGAGAGATCTTCCTCAGCTGCAGAGCCATGAGGTGGGAGAAGTCCCAATGAGCCTGCCAGAGGGAATGCTGAATGTGCTCCTGAACAGCTGAGCACAGGGATTTTAAGGCCAGGGAACCTCCTTTCCCTTGACTGTTTGCTGCTGGAGCCCTTCCCATCCAGGTTAGGCCTGTATTCAAGGTGCAGGTGCAGGTGCACACACGTGCACATGCGCACACACACACACATGTGAGCAGGCGTGACACTAACATGTCTGGCCACACAGACCTGCCAGAGACAGCTGTGCCTTTACCAACACCCAAGGAACAACATCAGCCTCATCAGCAAATTCCTTCTGTGCCTGAGCAGGTCTGCAGATCCCTGCTGGAACATGCACAGACACATCACACTGATGGTCCCACAGATATTTCCATGGGCTCTAAGTCCATTATCCATATCAAGACCTCAAGACTCTTACCCACCCACCAGCTCAGTCTTCCCAGATGTATCTCCTCCCACCCTCTGACTGCTTCACTTTGAATTTCCCTGGCAAGTTATAATTACACACAGACATGCACCAACACAGGATTAAATTATTTAATTAGGATTGCTTAGAGAGAACCACAGGTAAATTTTGGACTGGTAGTCCCCACCTGCAGACCCCTGTGACCCAGGCCCCCCATGCCAGCACAGCCACAGCTGAGCCCGTGCAGAGCCAGTGTGGCTGGGAGGGAGTGTCTTTGCAGGAACTTGCATAGATGATGTTTCTACCTCACCCTTGGGAAGATGCAGAAGAATCTGGTATCAAGTGCCTTGCTTATGGATCTTTAGGTGGTTGGTCAGTCCTCTCTCCTCAGCCTCCAGCAGCTCCCTGACACTGCTGAGCTCCACAGAGCTTCGTGGCCACTGCTTCTGCATGGAAGTGGAGAATTCAAGCCAGGTCACACCTCTTCTTTATGTGAGTGAAGTGCGGGAGAGATCATTCCGTGGCTTTCCTCTCTGTCTGCAGACACAAATGGGTGAAGGCAGGACTCTCAGAGGGATGAATCCTAGAGGCTCTTCTTGTTGCATCACAAAACAGCCTTTTCTGTATTCTCTAAAGACTCTCCAGGAGCCTGGTTAGGAGGAGAAGATGCATCTGGAAAAGGACAGCACAGCAGGATAAACTCTGCCAAGTCTAAAATTAAACTTAAGAGGGCTTAAGAGATCAGTTATACAAGATATCCAAAAATAACTTAGAATAAATCCTAAGAGGAATAGTGAAAGCACTGCTGACATCTTCAGTTCTCAGTGAGATGCATGTCTGCATGTGGAAATATGGATGTGGTCTATAAATACCATCAGTGGTCACCACTGAAAATGCAGGAGGGGTTTCCAGTGCTCCAGCAACAGGAACAACAGAGTGTCAGGAGCTGCTTGTGCAGTTCCTTCCATGACCTTCAGCAGTAAGGCAGGCACAATCCAGACATCAGTTGCTGGAAGCGAAGGGACATCCTCCCTGTCTCCAGTCTATGCTCAGTGTTTGTTCTGTGGCTCCAAAAGGACTTTTTCTGGACACGCCAGCATTTTCTGTCTGTCATATTTAAACTGGAGGCCTCACCACAGCCATCTGTCCTGGGAGAGAAGCTGATTTGAGAGACGACAGGGATGCACATTCCTCCCAACAGCTTGTGATGACACTCTCTACTCCTGTCCTGCAGACAAGGAAGCTGCAGCCAAACTCTCTTGTACCATCAGCTTCCTCAGTACCCACACATGTCAGAAAAGCTCTGTATCTTGCCAGGTATCTGAAAGGCACCTGTACCTCCAGCTCTCAGAACAGCCTGTGCAGTTTCTATAGCAGTAGATGCCTTTCCCCTTTGCCTGTCTTGGGATAACATGCTGGAGAGTCAGGTGTTTGTTAAATTTTCCCAGTAATGTGGCTTTGGGTTCACTACAACCACAGGTGAGATCAGTGCTGGCCAGTTAGCTTAAAGTCAGGTTAGAATAAAACTTCCATAAAAGTAATAGCTTACATCTGGAGGAGTAAAAATAACAAAAACTAAACAAAACACCACAAACCCAGACCCAAACCACAGATCCATATGGCTGCAATGAAAAATCCTTCTTAATCTGCTTATATCAAGTCCAGATCTAAAGGTCACTCTCCCTATATTCCCTTGATTTTTTGTCAATGCATTCCTGAAAGACCTCATGCCCTAAAACTCTGAGGCTCTGGATGAGAATGTTTTGTGCTTACAGCACAGTCTCTTTTACAGTCCAACTATTTCTCTGGATTTCATGGTCAGGGGCTTAAAGTACAGCACGCGTGAAAAGAAGTTGGGGGAGCTAGGCTTGTTCATGGCCCTAAAAATAGAGAAAGAATGAGTCCAAAGATAACAGAGCAGCCAGAGAAGTTCGGGTTGGGTATAAGGGACCATTCCGGGTGGGTGGTGCAGCCCTAGGACCACAGCAGGGGAGAAACTCCATCCTTGGAATCACTAAGTGATGGGTATCATCATCCTTGAAGCATCTCAAGATTTGGCTGGAAAAGCCACAGTTGATGTGAGCAGGTGTTAGTGACTGTCCTGCTCTGAACAGGAGACCCGCAGGGTCCTGCCAGCACTTCTGGGCTGGTGTAATTTCTGTGATCCATCGGTTGCCTTTCTGTCTGTCTACCCCAAAACTTCATAACTTTTTCATCTGATGTTCCTTCTGCTCAGTTACAGTCTGCACTACTTGTTTGGAAACAGCAATGGTGATTTGAGAGGGCAAGTGTCACTTGCTTTTCTTGACTGTCTTCTGGGCAGTGCCTGGATTCACAGAGGAGAAATCCTTCCCCTGCCATGGAGTTGTCAAAATGCTCGTTGCAATGTCAAGGGAACCTTTTTATTTACTACGGAGTAGTACACAGACTACAGAGTATGTACACAGCACTTCTCAGTGTACTTAGCATAGATTTAAAACTGCAAAAAGTAAATGAAAAGTAGTAATAATAGCATTATAATAATAGATTGTTATGTCAGCACGGCCAATTTGAATGGTTATGTTTATCTCAATTCTGCCTAAAAGGACTCCATAAAGACTAACATTTTATATTGGTTTGTACATATACTTGTATTACAACTAAGAAAAAATTACACACTGACTTCCCCATCACTGTAGCATTTCACTGTTTATTCTTTTTTAATGGCTCACATTTTCTAAATCAGTCCTTTGACTCTGCAATTAAAAATTAGCAAAGCTAATGAAAAAAAACCCCTAGTCCTATTGCTGCCTTGGCATCAATTAAAGTCTTAAAGGGCAAAATGGAATCTCCTCCATGCCCCCTGGCAGGCACGCTGGGCTCTCACTCCTCCAGCCAGGTGAGCTCTTGGACACTCTGGAATATATCAAAGGAAACACATGCCCTTGGTGGATGGATGCACCTGGGGCAGAGGAATTATTTTATGATCTTTGACTGCATGAAGAAGTGAAAAGAAAGGTCCAAGCATCCACCCCTAAGATATATTTCCTGTTCAGAAGCAATAGGCTTCTCAAGAATACTGCAAGAACAGAGGTAAATAAAACAGAGTTAAATTTACAGTAATAAAGTGGAGGCAGTAGCCATGAAGCAGAAGGAGTGGCACAGGCTGTGATGCTCAGAGCAAGGCATTTGCCTGCTTTATAAACATTTTTTTTAAATGCTGTGTGATTGTTTAATTTCTTTGTGCTTGAGGTTTGGTGTGTCCTGTTCACAAGTGTGTCCTGTCGGTCCCTGGAGACCTCTGTGCCCATGGCAGTGCTTCCCCACACCTGGTGGGGCACGGGCTTTGTCCAGTGAGGAGAAGAAGGAGGGCAAAAGTGCCAGTGAGAGAGGCCTGTGCCCTCCCAGTGCAGGAAAACCCTCTGTGGGGTTTTTCCCTGAGTCATTCCATCTGGAGGGCAGCATTGCTCCTGGCCTTGGCAAGGAGCATCACTGACCCAGCAGGGACTCACTCAGACAACAAAGAACTCTTTTCTTCACTACCTGCATCCCACAGTCCTGACAAAGGGACTGTGATCCCGAGGGAGGGTCCAGCCCTGTGAGCAGAGGGTTTGGTCAGGATGGAGACACAGTGCCCTCAGTGTGAGACAGCCCTGTGCTCCTGCAGAGACCGGGGTGGGAGTGCTGGCAGGAAGCCCAGTCAGAAAGAGGAGGCAGAGCAACACCAGTCAACTTCTGTCTCCTAAAATAATCCTTTTCTTTTAAAGGTGAAAAGTGTCGAAGTTTTATTGACCTTGCCCCGGCTTCTGAAAAAGGTAAGACTATACAGTCAAGGTTTCTTCCCATTCTTCAAATTGCATCAGTATTGTGTCTTGTCATCCTGGAGTGCCAGGGGAAACATCCCTTCCTCAGCACTCAGGGACCTGCATGTCATCCAGATTACATACACCAGGTGATACAGACACCAAGGGTTCCTGACAGCTGTTTGCTCAGTTTATGAAGGTCTGTCATTTCTTTGATCTTAATTCAGATGGGTTTTTTTTCAAGAAGATGCAGATTTATATTGTAATACAGACCTCTAGTGAGAAAGGACATGCTACACAGTCTCCTCAGGCCATGAAGACATTTATGGGCATAAAAATGAAGTCACAGTACCAGATGTCTCTTTGTCAGAGGGAATCATCTAGAAGCTTGTTTGTTTGCTTTACCCTTGTAAAAAAACTCTATATTCAAGTGCACAGAGGCAGGCTGCAAACATTTTCCTTACCCTGCTATTGGGGTTTAACTAGTTAATTATTGAGAGTTATTTAATTCTCCAAAACAATTTAACCCATGTTCCAAAATAGTATCTACAAGCTAAAAATGTGTAGAGCTCCATTAAAGTCTCAGGTGGCTGAGCCCATCCTGCTCCCAGCTCCAGACGGAGCAGAGCACTCTGTTCACAGCTCATGAGGTGCCAGATGTGTTTTCTTGGATCACTTGAGACAACTCCCAGACCTTTTGGGGCAGGTGGAGCAGCAGTAAGTGGCGTAAGGAACAATTGTTCTTACTTTGTCGGAACTGCTGATCCGCTGGAAAACGGAGGGAAAGGCAATTCCCATGAACAAAGCAGTGAGAGGAACAATCACGGGGAGTGTCTGTGAAATCCATTGTAGGCAAACCCAAATAAATTATGCACAGAAGGGAAGAACAAGCCTGGGATTACTGCTGCTAATGGGCTCCGAGTTAAATCTCACACACAAATGGGACCTGGGGGCATAACTGCTCTCCTGAAAGCAGCAGCGATCAGAAAACAAACCGGCTGCTAGAAAGCATTAGGGAAGGACTGGAGAGCAGAGCAGAGAGCATGAGGACTGGCCACATCTGAAAGCTTCACATTTGTATAAAATCCACTGGGGTATTTGGTCCTTTTAGTGCAGCTCACAAAACAACAAGAAGGATATCAAAGTTCTGGAAGGTTCTGCACGAGGACAAGAGTAAGACACTGCAGCCTGAAGGAGACACATGGGAGAGGGGATCCAATGGATGAGAGAGGAACTGAAGAGGCAGCCTGGGTGTTCAGATCCAACCCCTGAGTGGTTGCTCAGTGCCTTTCCCAGCCCAAGGACTGGTGGGCACAGCAGGGCACCTTCAGGAGACAGGCAGAGCACGCGCCAGGTGTCTGCTGGAGAGCCAGCAGGGTGGGTTTCTGCCTTCTCCATTTTCTGTGGAACTTCATTATGGTGCATAATTCTTGGTTGCATCACCCACACACTTTCCAAAACAGCATTTAGTGCTTTACTTTTAGTATTTCTTTTGGTTGTGTGAAATGCTGTCAGCAATTTTTTTTTTCCAGGAGAATTTTAGAGTTGCTGCATGATGTGAGTGCGTATTTCTAGACTATTCTGTTTTTCTTTTTTGAGGAAGGAAGGCTCCTTTGGTGTAGTGTTATGAAGAAAATTGTATCTGTGTCTGAAGTCTTTCCATGGAGCATATTCCAAGGCATATTGACAGAAAGAGAGGGGAATGCTTTGTCAGAGATGGAAAGTGCTGACCATCAGACTCATAAACAAACATAGGGTAAATTCCACAACTGTAAATCAAGTTGGATGGTGCAACATAGTTAATCTAAAAGTTTCACCACCAGCCTTGTACTGTACACCACACGTGACGAGAAAATTGTGTATCAATGATGCCCAATTTACCTTCACTGAAGAATTCTTTAATTTTTTGAGTTAATCTGCTCATTACCAGTTAGAACTTTCTTTATCCCCTCACTCAGCACTGACTTTAATGGTCAGAGGCTTGTCAGCTACTCAGTTCCACCCAGTCGTAGGACAGATTCTTGATTCTTGTTCCAAGTAAATGAGGTAGGATAAAATACAGTGACCAGCAAAAATTGAGTTCAATTATACAAACAATGTGAGTTTCACAGCCCATTGTGTAACTGGGAAATTTTGAACTTAACTTACCTTCACAATGAGACTTCAGCTTACTCAGTTCCTCTACGTATTCTCGGGGTATTTAATGTTCAACCACCAAAAACTCGTTGTTGAAGGCTTTGATCATCTGAAATATCTCTATAGTATATATCTATATACTATATATCTCTATTAGTGCAGCTGAGTGCTCTGGCTTCCAAAAGTTTCATTTTAGGTTGGTTTTTCCCTGATCTAAAGAGCACCTGACCAACTTCTAAGCTAAATACAGGCTCTTGAAGCCTCTACCTAGTTCTGAGCATGTCACCTTCCATTGTTAAGACATGCTAAAAGAAGGCCTAAGAACAAACTTAGCCTAGTTGTCCAGCCCATCTCCTCTAAAGTCCACCCTCCATTAACACCAGGGCAGCATGAAAGTCCTCTATAGTCCTTAAAACCTTCTTAGCATAGAAAAACCAATCATCAAAACTCACAGTAAACAAAACCATCCATGGTGAGGTCTAGTTACATCCTTTTCACAAACCTTGCATTCCTAAATGAAAAAGTGTCTTACTGTAAAAATCTAATAGTTCCTGGCTGAGCCTCCTCTCTTTCTCCATCAGTGCTGCTCCCCAGTGCAGCTGGATGCTGTGTGTCTGATCAGTTGTTATACCCTTTGCATACATCTCACCAATGACATCTACTGAAAGGAGGCAGCAAAATTTGGGGCAAACAGACCCACAGTGTGGTATAAATAAGCATTTCCAACCCACACTAGGAGAGCTTTTTCCTGCATTTAAGGCAGCTGCCAGCAATCTGTCAGAACCTCGTAAGCCTAACATTGAATTTATTAGCTGTTGCTGGTTCTTAGTGCCAAATCTGCTTAACAAAATCAGCTTCGTGATGGTAGATAATAACTAGAAAAAAACATTTTCTGATGACAGTTTACATTTGCTATTGGTGAAAAAATGATAGGGCAGTAGCTGGTTACAATGGCCAGGGTTTTTAATGGGCTCTCACAGAGCAGATGCTGGTCCCACAAAGTTGCCCTTTTCTAAATTTTGTTACCAGATGTGAGCAGTAAGATAGCAAGTATTTCCAAAAGGAGTTGGAAGGGAACTGTCACAGTAGGCTGGACCTGATATTTCAGTTCTGAATTCCTTCTGGGGTCTCCTTCACAAAACTTTCATCAAAGTTTTGTTCCTGCTGAGTATTTTGCTGCCTGAGGTCAAGAGAAGGGTGACCTATTTAATGAGGGACTCTTGTGTCCCTGTTGTAGTGCCCATAACACTGAGCTTGGGACACACACCACACTCCTCCTCCCACTGCACATTCTGGGTGCACCTTCCAGCTCCTCTTTCCCATTCCTTCAAATCTGTGCCCAAGAGAACTTCCAGAAGGGCATGAAGGATGCATTCAAATGGAAGAAACCAAGGCGAAAATCATGTCTGGAAATATGGCCCCACAATGGAATCGAAAGATCACCATATGCCCCATCAAATGATCTGGTAAATGGCTTCACTGGCCAGATAACAGCCCAGCTGGACACAAACAGAGGTGTGTTCCCCCCTCTGCCCAGGGCTGTGTGGGGATTCCAACTCCCTCATCCTTCCATAAATGCACCCCTGCCAGCTCCCAGCCACAGGGACACAGCAAGAGATGGAGGATAAGGAGCCCTGACCAGCCCAGCTCCTTGTGTGGGTGAAGGCTGAGATATTACAGCAGAAATCACTTGGAAGCAGAACTTGTGCTGGAAGCATTTTGCTGGAGAAAAGCGAGGGTTGGCAGGAAAGGTGGTGCCCCCAAGAGTTTTCTGGATGGTGCTCATGGGGACTGTGACTCAGGCACTTTCCAAGCACCTGGAGTGCCAACAGTGTGCATGGAAATGAGGTGCTCTGGCCTGGGGAGCCCTGTTGGGAAGTTGCTTTTGGAATAGGCTCAAAGGTCAGTGTTGGCTAAAAATTCAGAGATGACCAAACAAACATAGGACAGGATTCAGAGGGCGAACTCCTTACAGGTTGTGTAGAAACTGGTCCAAGTTACTGCAGGACCTCACTTAGCTCAGCTGTGATATCTGTGGAATAATTCCCACAATGAATGGCAGAACAGCAGGCAGCAGCAACTGCCTGGATTACACTGCTTTCTGCTTTCTTTGATAGGGAAATTCACGTGCATAAAATTAAACAAGGCTTTTTAGAGACCACAGGCAAGGCAAAACCTTGCAGAAGGAAAATGCTCTTTGCTACTGAGCATTTAACAGTCCAATATGTTACAGGAGACTTTTTAAATCAGGGATTGTCCTGGCAGTCCTGTTCTGCATGTCCTCTACACAGCTCAGGATGATGCATCCTGGAGAGATGAAGCAATAAAAATTCTGCATTGTCTAAAAAGTAGCTGGCAAAGCTAAGGTAGCACATGGCAAGCAGCAAGTAAACAAATCAAGTCTCACCTAAACACAGCACACAAAGAGAGAAAGCTGAGCCAGTTCTGTACATGCTCCTAAACCAGCACTTCAACAGCAATTAATGAGAAGAGAAACTAGATGCCTGATTTTAATGGATACTGATATAATAGGTGTACCAGAAATTTGATGGGAGAAAGATAATTAGTGGGACATTAACATCTTGGTGCTGATTACACTGAAAGACAAAGCAGATGTCATGTACAAAAGCTGAATCAGAATAACAAGGTAATGTCATTAATGAGCAACACAATCTCTTATGGATGCATTCCATGTTCAGATAAAAAATGCAGAATGATATTAGAGATCACCCATTGGGACAGTTTCATAGATAGCAGGGTTAAACTTGATAGCAGAGAAAGTGTGAGGACAGCAAACAAAATAGGAGGAGACTCTAAAACCCCATGCACAGACTGAGAAGTGCCGTGCTAGGCATGATGCTGAGTCTAAAATTTGGATAGACTTTATGAGCATGGAGAAATTAGTGGGAAACTTGTTACTCTTGACTTATTCCTGAGTGGAGAACTTGATTTCAAATGTTAGTAAGAGATACCTTGTAAGGATGACTAAGAGATTCAGTATCCTTCAGAAGCAATAAAAGTATTTTTTAGAAGTTGTGAAGAAGGGAACCCAAGAAAAGCAAGAGCTGATTAAAATACATGAAAATGTTCAGCTAGAAGGACAAATGAAGCTTGAAAACTTTAAAGCCACTGGAGGTACTGCAGGCCTGTGTCTTTGTGAGTGAGAGCAAATGGCAGAGAATAGTCAGTGTTGACAAATGGGAAGTGGTGAACACGAAGAGTCATCCTACCTTTACGTATATAGTGATGGGTTCTGAATTAGCTTTTTCCCCTCAGGATAGAGTTCTTGGAACAATGACAGACACTTCTGTGAAAACATTAATTCACTGCTCTGCAGAGATTAAGATGAAAAGAAATATTAGGATCGTCATAGGAAATAAAGAACAAAACAAAAAAGTCACCATGCCACCACGAATATTCATGATGTACCCACCTGCAGCTCTCTGGGAGCACCTCTCATCCCTCCCCTGCCAGCCCCAGCTCAAAGCAGCTGTGATAAAATTTAAAGAGATAGAGAAAAGAGGGACAGTTTCGGTCAAAAATAGGGAAATACTTTGTGTGAGAAGGACAACGCAGAACAGATCTCAGACTGGAAAAGCAACAGACGAGACCTGTAACAGCCAAATTGAAAAACAAACCTCCTTTTTTTTTTTTTTTTGTGGACTAGGGAGCTGTTCCTGAGAAGAAAACCAGAGAAAAGATTTTCTATAAGGACCACTTGGAGACTTGCATTCAGTAAAAAGAAATGTAACTGACTCTCCCACAGGAACTGTGTGCTTTCCAAAACAGTCTCTATATTCTTGAACACTTTCTATTGCATTATTCTTCATGTACCTGCAGTAGGGTATATCCATTCCCACACTGACCAGTCCCTGTGTACTTGTGTTAGGAGAGCTATGATGAACTATGGAGGAAATTTATCTGTGTTTTCTTACACGCCTGTTAGGAAATATTGAAGCTAGTTTTAAAAGCTGATTAGACATACAAAGATGAAACCATGCTTAATAGCAGAATTCAAGCTAAAGCCCTGAAAGGAAGCAACAGGTGATGCCAAAGGTGTGGAGGACACTGCTCATTTCTGAGCCCAGTGCTGAGGGTGGAAGCACAGCACAGGCCCTGCACTGGAGGACTTAGTAAGGAGTATGGGATAGTCCCAGTTTAGAGTATTTTTTCATGCTTTTTTCCACTCTATTGCTCTACGCACTGTATTACCACACAGCAGGAAAAAGAGAATATAGGTAAAAAGATATCCCAGGGCCTGCTCAGTATCATACGCAGGATGGAATCTGCTCGATGCCAGAACCATCAAAAGTCAGAGAAAACGCATCATCATGTGGAAAATAATCATTTTATGATTCACAGATCCACCTCACCTTTCAAAATAAAGAAACTAATGAAGAGCTAAAGCTTAACAAATTCAGAACAGCTGGCTTTTCCTCTCTCATCTCAGCAGCATCACGTATTTATCATCTGGGTTCTCATGTTTGCAAACCACAGGCTCTGGGCTGGGTGCTGGCCCTTTTCTGCCTTACAGCAACAGGCAGCTTTAGGTGTCTGTGATGGCACTGAGCATCCTTAGGCTGCCTTTGTCTCTCACAGCTCATCTCTTCTTGCAGTGTTTCCACACTGCAGCACGGGAGGAGCGGGCAGATGGTGTGGGACGATGTGACAGCACTAACCACCAGCTCGGCCACAACAGCAGGCTCACTGTTTGTTCCTTTCCCCATTTTTCACTGATCCCTCCAACACTTCTGGCTGGTAATTCCCAGTAGCAGAGTAGTGGAGATGAGCAACTTACTGAAACCATCAGAATGCCACTGGAAGAGAAAGAGTGGGATGTACACAAAGCTTTCCTTACTGCTTTTCCCAAACAACGTGCACAGCATTTCTCAGTGTGTGCCCATTTACCTTATTTTTTTCTGTCTCCTCTCTTGCACTGAATGTGAAGAGGAGAGATTAAAGTTGAGTTCTTCCAGGTGTCAGTTCCAACACAGCCATCAAGTCTAGAAAAGCAGAGCTATGTCAGCTGGAGTCCAGAAACATAAGGACAGCAAATACAGGCCAGGAGGGACAAGAGCATGACTTTCTGTTGCGTGCACAGAGACCAAGAAGAGCAGTGAAATGGTTTTGCCCAAAGAAGAAATAACACCAGCACCATGGCTTCCCCCATGCAAGCTCACACCACCCAAACCCAGGCTTTGCCCTCAGACAGGGTCTTTTTCCTCCCAGATTTTGGATGAGAACTGTCTGGTTGACTTGTCACAGCCTTCTGTGATTTTCCTACGTTGTCTGGCAGTTTGGGGATCTTGGGGACAATGACTGTGTCTCACAGGCTGAGAGGAGCACTTTCTTCCCAGAGTAACAGCACCAGTGTCGGGGTCAGCAGCATGCCAGTGAGGAGGCAAGAAGGATGCACACTCTCCAGGACAGCCTTGCTTGGACACTGATGTCTCTTCAGCAGCTCTCTGATGCAGCACCCAGCTTGTCCTTCGAGTGCCGTGCTCTGCGTTTCATCTCAGTCAGGCACGACAATCTCAGCAGTTATTCAGGAGCACACACTGCTCAGCTCCACCGCTTCTAGAAGATAGAAGGGTTTTTTGTCATATGATGAACTGTGATGTAGAAACCCCCCCAAAGGCTCTCCTTGCTCGTATCAGTCACATCAAGGTTGAACTGGCAGGGGAGTGACTGGAGATGATGTCTCATCGTGGCTCAGACAGACTCAGACTCTCGGAGCAGACGTGTGACGCTGAGTTACGAGGAGCGTGACAACCATCAACCTTTTCCAGATCTCCTTGGCTTCCTGTGGCATTGTCCAGCAGGTCACCTGCTCAGGGACAGCGTGGCATGGTGTGAAAGCTCCAAGGAGACTGCTTTGGTCAGACCCTTGAGCCCCGCAGCCACGAGGGCAGTTCTGCTCTCCGAAGGGCTGGGATGAAGCAGCCACAGATGATCTTCTGCAGGGAGCAGAGACTGAGGCAGTAGGTGTTTTTAAGGAGGATGAAACCCCACTGAGGCATCCTGAATATGAGCTTCCCCCAATTAGCAAGCTAATTTTCTGGCTGAAAGGGCCCTCAGAAATCAATACAGATTCCAGACCGTTTCTTCTTGGGCATTGCTCAGGAATACTGGGATTTCAGCAGGCAGGGTTCACAGCATGGCAGATAATGTTCATTTATGGGTTTATTTATGCTGGCATTATTTCCAAGCCACTAGCCAGAATGCATGACTGACATTTTCATGCACACAATCCCTGTGTATAACACAGTTAACATGACTCAGCAATCTCCTTCAGGAATAGCAATATGATTTTCCCTGAAGAAATCCTTTAAGAGGAAACAGCTCATGTTTATGGATTAAAAATGCTTTGAACTCTCACAGCAATTCCTCTGTTGGCCACCTCTTCAGTGTTGCCTTGAGAACATGCACTAACACTGGATCTTTGACAGTCACTTTCATGGCCTCACCAGCCTGGAGAAGCATCCAGGAGAGAATTTCAATATCAGTATTTCATCTGGAGAGAGGACTTCCCAATCTGGCATCAGAAAATGTTGGCACGGTGAGCTGGCACCAAAAATCAACTTCTCTCATTTGCTGACAAGTATGCATCAAACTCCATGGCTGCATGTGACTGTAGGTGGTAGGAGGTATGGATGTGATTTAGACTCTCTAGAACTGCCTTGTTGACTGTATGATTCTCAAAAGCTCAGCAGTAATTCAAATTATGAAACTTTGGGGTTCCAGAAACAGCAGCAAATGCTTCTTTATCATCCTGCACATAATCTCATTCAGATGTTCTCCAGGTTCTTGGTGTTTCAGTCCAAATTGCTAACGAGTCTGAGGATGGTTTTAATAATGCAACACAAGACAACTAAAAATCATCTTTGCATGTTGTGGGGAAAGAGCACAGAAGAAAATGCCAGGCTTGGCATTCCTCAGTTTAACCAGAGCTCTCTCATGGAAAAGTTGGAGTCGGCAATTGTTGCTTTTCTGTGGCAGGAGGTGGCAGTGGATTTTAGCAAGGAATGAACTTCAGGTATCAAGCAGTCAAAACCTCAAAGCTCCAGGAAGTCATTAACCACACCATTCTCTGGGTTTCTTCATCAGGAATTCACTGAAATGCCTCCATTCCTTCTAAGCAGAATGCCCATGACTTTTCTTCAGAATTCCTGTTTCAAAGGAAACTCAGCATTGGAGATGCTCTCCTTGGTGGGAGACTACAGCATGTTCATTTTTAGTGCCTTCCCTGGTGATCAGGGCTGGCTTTGAGATGGTTTCAGGTTTTATGAAGAACTTTGTGAGACTCATTGCAGGCTGGGGCAAAGCTTGTTTACCTCCCTGTCACAAAAACATACCCTTGTTTCATTCATCCAGGACTGCCTGCCACATCCCTTTGTGAACAAGCTGTCTCAACATGATCTCCAACTTCTGCAGAGGTGCACTCAGAAGCAATAAATCTTCTTGCAAAATGCTGCTGCCCTTTGCTGTCTGACAGGAAGGCAAGGCCCTGATCTTGTCAGATGGTTCATGATGGACTTGAGTGTCTAAAATCTGTGGATAACAGTTATCTTTTCAGTCACACTGAAGAGCATGCTCACTGCACTTGGGCTTGCTGGAAAACACATTTCCTTGGCATGTGAAAATGCTGCTGCAGTGGCTAAGTCCGTAAGGAGGTGGCACTGATGCTTCTCACCATGAACTCCCCAACGACAGTCTCACAGCACATTGATGAACAACTAACAAAAGCTCAGAGACACAAAGAGGTTCAGTAATGTCCCAGTTGGCTCACCAATCTTCTGGTGAAATCAGGATCTCTGGATAGTGACAGAAGCACAGATGAAAACTGTGCTTTCAGCAGGGCTGTGTTTTCATTTCAGGCAAAGCTGGTGATCACAGAGTACAACCTGCCTTGAGATCAGATGATATGGGGGTGATATGATTCCTTCTGAGGTAGGAGACTTATGATACAAGTTGACTTATGTGAAGTCTTTTGGTGAGTCCCAGCTTTGCCATCTCAAGTTCCAGGTGAGCAGCTCAGCCCAGGTCCTGTACTTCAGGTTCTTTTGCTTTACATGGAGGTTGTCCTGAAGACGGTGACCCCTTTACCTCCAGGAACAGCTTCATGGGCTGTGGTGTTCAGCTGCAGAGCAATTCCACCTGGGACATCTGTGGGCCAGGAGCAAAGACCCCAAGTGTCCCACCAAAGGAACTCTGTGTGCTCCTTGCACATGCTCATCCTTGTGAGAACGTGTGTGTGCAGGAGTGCAAGAGAAATCAGTTTTGTTTCAGTTTTGCTTGAAAGTCAAAGCCTCTGCTTTCCTAGGAGGTCTCACTTTGTGGCCACAATGTCACAGAACTTTTTCCTACACAGTGAGCAGGGGTGGCACACCCCGACAAATTGCTGCACACAGTGAGGAGGAGGCAGGTCAGGGCCTGAAATCCCTCTGCATTAACAAGGAATGTCCTTGGGACAAAGGGCACATCCCAGCTCTGTACCCAAACCCACAGAACCTTCTCTGCACACGCTGCTCTCGGTTTGATGAACAGGCAAGGAAAATGCAGAAACAGGATGAAGACCAAAGAATGAGAGAAATCTGGTGATTTATAAGAATACAGACCCCCAGACACAGACCGTCCAGGCAGAACTCTCCAAATGAATCAACTGCTGACTCTTGTGAAGGGAAGATTTTTCCTAAAAGCTGAGTTAGGTCAGACAGATCCCTGGGGCAGAGGACATGGGCCGGAGGAAAGTAAGAGAGACAGAAAAGGTGATGGCAGAGAAGATTGGAAAAGAGAAAAATCCTCTGGAGAGCTTCTTCCCTGTCACCTGGAATGACTGAGGTCTCCTCAAGAGAAGGAGCTCTCTACTTTGCAGGAAGGAGACTTTAAGAGATTGTAAGTGGAAGTTATGCCAAGTGACTGCCTCATGAATCTCAGGTTGAGAGAGGAGCAGTGGGAGATCACTTCAGCATCAGCACACAACAGAAAGACACTGCCTCCTGAATTAATAACCCGAAGCAACTGTTCTCCTTCAGGCAGCCACAGGAAGATGCAAAATTCACATACAGCTTGCATTTTCTGGGTGTTATTATTTCAGATGAAAGTCAAAATCAAAGCAGACAGAACAGGACATACTCAGAACTATGCAAACACTGCATGTGGGACTTGTCTTCCCCTCCATTAGATGCATTTAAAAGTGGCTCAGGGCAGGTATTCAGTGTACACCATGAAATTAGACATGAGAGTTGGATATAGAGTTCCTCTGCAGGTAGGAACAGGGCCCAAAAAAAGAAGAAAGAATTGACTGTGCCTTCCACAGCAAACTCACCCAGTCTTTGAGTCTCATTGGAAAAAGGTTTCACAGGAGAGCAAACTCACATCTCATTGAGCTTTTCATCTTCTCCTTGCAAGGTTATCCAGCTGGCAAGAGCACCCTTATCCCAGCCTTGTGGTAAGGGGAAGCCAAAGCACTCCCAGCCGCACAGGCAGGTGTTCCTTGTCCTCCTGTTCCCTTCTCCTGACAAAGGACACCAGCCAGGCTGCCCCAGGCTCAGCTCCCAGAGCCCTCCTGTCCCTTGAATGAGCACAAGGCTGCCTTTAGCAACAAGCCCTCGCTTGCCTTCTGGACACATTAACCCAGATCCTCCCACACAGACATACGTGCCTCTCTCCAGCTTCCCGGTGCCTCTCAAGCACTCGACACTTGTGTCTGCAGCATCCAGCCTCAGGCACTGCTCCGTGGGAGTGGGACAGGTAAAACATGTAAAAGAGCTGTGAACATCAACTGATCCCCCATCAACCAACCCCCCAGATCCCTTTCCTAGGGGTGCACTCCAGCCTCTTGTCCCCCAGTCTGTAGGTACATCCAGCATTGCACTGTCCCAGGAGCAGAATCCAGTGGTTGTCCTTGCTAGGTTTCATAGGGCTGGCGATGCGCTCACACCTACCAAGGCACCCCAAGGCCTCTCCATTCTCAAGGGACTCAATGTCTCCTGATTTAGTATCACCAGCAAACTCCCTTGAGTGTGCACTACAACTCCTTGAGCCCAGCCCTGCAGCCAGTTATTCCCCCAGGGAAGCAAGAGACAGAGCCACACCCCGGTTTGGAGCTGCAGACACTGTTACAGCTCTGCCCTGGTATGCAGATACCACTGGAGTTGGGACAGGGCAATAAACATCTGGGCAGGTATGTTGTGTGTTAATCTTTCCATTTGGGGCTGAATGAATTAGAATTCATTAATTAGGGCTGTCAGCTGCCTTGGTTTATGGGTCAGGTTTTCATAATCTAAGTCTTCCAGACTCGAATCATTTCATCATTCTCTCGTCATAGAAACTGCTGGTTGAGAGAAAACGAGACAAAATCCTTTCTAACTCCTGCTGTATCACACAACAACACTGTTGCTCTCTCTCCTTTGTATTTCTTTCTGGAAGAGTGTGCCAGTTGCCTGATACCACATTGACTAATAGGAGTGAGATAAGCAGCTGTTTGCTGTTGATGAATGCAATATCGCACATACAGCCTCTGTGAGCAATTGAAAGGTTTATTTACTGCCATCTCTGTGGTATGGTTTAAGGACTCAAAAGGTCAGATACAGTAGCAACAATGAACAGCACATATTAATTAGAAGTAATTATAAAGACAAGTTTCCAGAAAAAAAATATGAGGTGGGATCAGCCTGGTCACCAAGAGAACATTCAAATATTTGATAAAAGTGAGACTGCATATCTGGTTTGATAAGCTGAACTGTAGGCATTATCACACATGTGCTCTTACAGTGAGGAGAGAAGGTATTAATATAAGTGAAGTCTGTAGCAGTCTCTATGGTTACAGCTAACATTTTCTAATATAAGCCATTGTCTTCAGATGCTTAACTTTCCATGTTTCAACTGCTTAGGCTGAAATTTTCCATCAACTGCTCATTGTTTCCAGGTGAATTCTCTAGCAATCAGGTTAGCAAATGTACTGGAGAATTCTAGCAGATTCTCATGCTGAAACAGCAATTGGAAATTGGGCAGGGACTCAATATTATCATCTGTTCCCGTCCTCTCCAATTTACCCCATGGCCTGGTGACTTTAAAAGACTCAGCAGATCCTGGTGGAGGTTTAGCGCTGAAATGTCCAAATGTGGCATCTGCTGTGGGTGAATCAGCCTGTGAGGGCCACTGGCACCCACTGCCCTGTGCACAGCCCCGCAGTCCTGCAGAGCTCAGGCAGGGCATGCCAGCTGTGCCCTCCCTCTGAGGGTTGTACCCAGGGGCTGAGGGAACAGAAGCCAGTCTGAATTTTGTATGTGCAGCCCTTCAGCTGGGCATGTTATAAATAACTGTGTCCCTCATGCTGTAATTCTGGCAGTGTCCACGTCCACCCACAGCCCTGGGCGGTGGATCCAAACACCCCGAGTGAGAAAAGTCCTGCAGGACACCAGTTGTGCAGAAGAGTTTCCACCAACAGCCCCCGACACCACCCTGTGACAGGCATTTTAAAACCTGGCCTGAAAAGGTTTTGGTAGAACAGCCTTGCGAAGCAGAGGCATCCAAGCCTGCCCAGCTCCCAGCGGTGCCCAGACGGTCGGGTATTCTGTGCCATCCGCTCCGTGTGTGCTGGGCTGTGCTCATTCCATGGCACAGGGAAGGCAAAGGAATTCTCTGTGCTGTGCTTTGGGTCAGAGGAGCCAAGAGGTTCCAAAGAAATTCTTTAGTCAAACTGGGATCTGGAGCAACAGCTTGTTCTTTCTTCACTGTCCTTACCCCCCTGCCACCCTCCACATCTTCATTCACCACTTTTTCTATTTTTCACAGTTTGGGTCATTGTTTGCTGAGTTTAAACTTTGTGAATCACAGAACCATTTAGGTTGGAAAAGACCTCCAAGATCACCCAGTCCAACCTTTGGCCAAACGCTCCCATGCTCACTAAACCAGATCATGGATTGCCAGGTCTACCTTTTTTTTTTAACATTCCCATGGATGGTGACTCCACCACTTCCCTGAGCAGACTAGTCCAATGCTTAATCATTCCTTCAGTGAAGACATTTTTCCTAATATACACTTAGTGTGATAGACAGTAAAAAAACACCCAAAACAAAGAACAAATTCCAATTGCTGACCTTAAAAACCAACCAACTTTAACCGACTTTAAGACAAAACCCAATACACAGTTACTCCTAGATATTCCTGATTTCCTAATTAATTTTGACCAGCCTGAACCTGTTGAAAGTGTTTACCAACTGACTGTTTGCTGTTCTTGTGCGTTGCAGGTGTCCTGTGGTTATCAGTAGTGTCTGAGGTGTTGTACATCATGCTGTTGGTCGTCGGGTTCAGCCTTATGTGCCTCGAGCTCTTTCATTCAAGCAGTGTGATAGATGGGCTCAAGTTAAATGCCTTTGCTGCTGTCTTCACTGTGCTTTCAGGTATGAACCTTCCCTTCCCCTTTTACCTGAGGAGCCAGCACAAAGCAAAATCCTATAACTCTGAAAGTATAAAAACCAGAGGCTCCAGGACTCTCTTATCCCCATTTAGCGATCCCATTTTTCACTGTAATTTTTGGTTCCAAGGGCTGCATGATAAATTTGCCTCTTGCCAGGGAGAAGTGAAAATCCTTATTCCTGATTTCACAACGGCAGTGCAGTAATTATCCCTCCCCAGCCTGCACAGCCAGCACCACGGCTACAGCCTGAGCTCCACTTGCAGCAGCATCACACTCGTTTTCCAATAGCAAATTAAAAACAGTAGCGTTGAACATTCTTCTTCTCTGTGTTAATCCTGGGTGTAGGTGAAGGCAGGATTCTTCAAACCAAAGAAAGGAGCCCATCCTGTTCATTAGCAAAATTGAGAATGGAAAGGGTTCTAATAATCACACTGAGGGGCAACCCCCAGAGTGATGTGGGGACATGTGCCTCTCTCAGAACAACTGTCTCAGGCTATTTTCGTGCTCAGCCTGCCCTTGGAGCCCTTCAGCATAGGAACTTGAGGTTAGTTATGAGAAGTTATGAAATCTAACCATGTAGTTAAGTGCCCTTTCACTCCTGGGAAGATTTGCTGGCTAAAAACCCTGCAGGATTATACAGGCAGCCACAGCTGGCTCAAGTGAGTGCTCCTGCATGGACCTCTCAGGCAGAAAGAACTTCTGCAATGAGAGTCCTTTTTATTCTGCTGCATTTCAAGCTGAAAGACATCACACCAGGCATACAACATTACATTCTGTGAAGAGTTTGTATCTTCAGGGGTAGCTGCAAATTATGAAATAATAACACACACAAAAAAGGGATCAGAAGTAGAGTTGAGATAACAAAAATGTGGTAAGAACTGCCAAAGTATATTTTTCTGCTTTGGATGTAATTTGGATTTTGAGAAAAAGGTCAGTTAAATTTTCAAAATCCAGCTCTGTGGAATTCTTCAGCATTCAGGCAGTTCCTTCCATGCTGTTTTTCTCTCTCTTCACCATTAACTGCAGTTTTAAAGTTTTGTAAGAATGATGAAGTTTTCTTTCCTACACATCTTTCTATTTTTATTTTGGCCTTCCCTCTTTCGAAGTACATTGCCAAGATGGTCCAAATATAAACTTCAAAATTTTACAGGGAAAAATAATAGGAGAACAGAAAGAAGCAAAAAAATCCCAAACCCCAACACACTGCTAGTTGTTATTTTCCATGACAAGGATACCTGAGGAAAGGAAAAAAAGTATATTTATTTAAGCCTAGCATATTTATAATGGCATGGCTTAATAGAAATTAGATAATGAAGAGAACTTTGCATTGGAGCATAACACCGCTCATTAAATTCACGCTAGAGTTCCCTTGTAAAAGTGCACTGAGACCTTCCTACTTTCATAGCTCAATATCTAAAGGTTAGGAAAAACATCCCAATAGTGTGGTCACTTATTGCTGCTCCTTCACCTCTTCTGAGGCACTAAAAAAAGACCCTATAACATCACAATTTTGGTATTACTCTTAACTTTACCCAAATTAAAAACCTTACATACATGTCTCACGTAATATTTATGGTAAAGCATTTTAATTAATGTGATATATTCTATAAAGGGTATTTCTAGTAAAATTATCCAAAAAATTCTTTAAAATACATTACCTTTTCCAAATTTCCTTGATGTCCAGCCTTCCAGAGTTCCTTAAGCTCTCCCATTACTGACACCTAGAACAGCTCTGGTCCTGCCAGGCTCATGATCTCAAGTCAGCTCTAAATGGTCCGTGTTCCTGCATTCCCATCCACTCCCGTCCACCACAGTCCCAGGATTTTCCATCTGCAATCTCCTCCTGCCCTGGAGCCCAGGTGGGTGGGCATTATAGGCATTGTGTCCTCCTTGCCCAGCCTTAAGCAGCCAGCTGGGGGAAAAGATGATCTTCCAAATAGATGATGTTAATTTATGGCAGCTCATGTGAGCCAAAATGTGACATTACGGGTACAACCCAAAGAACCATAAGGGTGTCCCTGTGGAGAAAAAGGACCATGGAGATCTTGGCAAGGCACATCCAGAATAGACCAAGCAAAACCAAATGCACATGGAGCAGCACAACAAAAGACTCCTGTTGTTTAGTTATAGATTGTCCATGGAAAAGCAGCACCGAGAGCACGACCAGGTACAGCTCCAGCCCCAACCCTCCCCAGCACTGGGCCGACAAAGCAATGAACACCAGGTTTCCACCGTGGTCTCTGTGTTACAGCAGGACTTGCTGATGACCTCCCACTCTGCTGTATCAGTGGAGTGTCATCCCTGCCTCCCACACAGCGACACGTCTGAGTGCTGCTGAAACCCCATTCAGGGTTTGCATGACAGGAGGGAGCAGCTCAGCCCTTGCTAAAGCTCATCCCGGCCGTGTCAAACCTCCCCCTGGCTCTGAGTGACTATGACATGTCTCAGGGCAGGCTGCAATATTTTATTAAGGTTGAAAAATTATTGACAGTACGTATGGAAACAGCAAATCTCAAACTTCAGATGGACACTGCCAGCTGAAGAAAAATCCACCCATTTAAAAAGTACAGCAAAGCAGCAGTACAGCAACATTCCCAGAGCATTCTGGAAATTAAATATAGCCAGAAACAAGCAAGGTGTGCACCACTTTGCTGTGCTCCCATTAGGCCACCCACCCTGCCCAAATATCATTTCTTCTGGAGTGAATTGCTCTTTCCCCCTCCTGCCTTTGCAGTGTCACTCCAACACGAGGCAGCTGAGCAATGTAACAGAATGTCTTCTTTCAGCCTCTGCAGTTGTTTATATCAAATATGACATTTGTCTTGCTCAAGGTCCTGCTTAACATGCCCACAACACAAACATGACATTCCTACACTTCCCTCCCCCCAGAACTGCCCTGAATCATCCAGTCATCCGGGGAGACTAATGAAATGCTTTAGACTGAAAGTGAGCAGGAAAGAGGGGCCAAAATTTGGGAGGGGGGGGAGATGTGTCAGGATAACAATGATTGCTGACTTTGGTTAAGGTGCAAAGTGTATTTCCAAGTGCCTTGAACTGCCTTTGCAGCATAAGAGGCATTTTGACATCTGTAGGTCAAGGACTCTTTGGGATGTGATGACCCTGCCCCTCTTCTTTCGCTGGCTGCCTGAACCCACACCTCCCTGAGCTGCTTGGGGAGGATGGCTCTGCACTGCACAGGCACTAAGGCAGGAACATCCCAAATTAGTGCAGCTGGAAAATCCTCCAAGCATCAGGGCTGCGCCTGGCCAGCACTGCTTGAAAAGTGGGGTTTGATGTTCCTCAGAGAGATGTCTGAACAGAAAGCTCAGGCATTTTTTTCTGCTTGAGCTGCAGAACCAGCTCAGTGGCAGAGCTAACTCAGGCCACCCTGTGATTTAACTGCAGGCCTGTTCTTTAACATCACAGAGCCTGCAGTGTCTAACACCTTGTCTAACTTTCACCCAGTTGCAGTTCTCTCAGCAGACTGTCACGGTGTCACAAAAAGGCATCACCAACACTGTACCATCCAAAGTATCCCTGTGGTGTCCTCTCACCACAACCTCACCAGGAGTATTGAGCTTGCTTAACTTCCTTGTGTAACTTCCAAGGGGTTTATAAGTGTTCGACTTTATGAATCTTAGCAACTGCTGAGACAAAATATGGTTGTTTGGCATTAACACGTTCAGTCTGCAGTGCCTACAGAAGCCTCGCTCCTCATTCCCTCACCTGAGGCCTGTCTGTGCTGGGCTGAGTGAGAGAACTCGTGGGTGGCACACCCCTGTTTTGCAGCAGCAGGGTTGGTGGTGTTGCTAATTGTGCAACATTTTCTTCAACGATTTTCTTTCTTTAACTCCTCTTTTAATTGAGAATTCAGTATGATGTAAAATAATGAGCTCTCAGTCACATCTTCCCTCTGCCCATGCAGCTCCCTCCTCCACAGCAGAAGAGGAGGCATAAAAGTACAACAAAGACTTTTTCAGAGCTCTCCAAGCACTTCCAGCGGTAGCTGTCTCAAGAATTGTAAAAAAAAACATTAGCACAAAAATTCCTGTTGTAATCCCTGCTTCCCAGGTCTCTTGGGGATGGTGGCACACATGATGTATACTCAAGTTTTCCAAGTGACAGTCAGCCTTGGGCCAGAGGACTGGCGACCACATTCATGGGACTATGGATGGTCCTTCTGGTAAGTGTCACCACCACTTAATCTCTTTTCTCTTTGGAGTTGTTCCTCCAGCCTGTTGTGGGGTTGTACACCTCCCCTCCAGTTGCCAGGAACTCCATGTGGGTTTGCAGCTCCCCAAGTGCCAGGAGCACAAACCCCCAGGGCTGTGCAGTTGTGGAGGTGTGAGGACAGGTATCAGTGCCTGTGCAGCAGCAGCTGTGCCTGTCAGCAGGTACAGAGCTTTAGTAAATAAACAGCACCCACAATTACCAGCACAGATTGAGCACTCTCATTAAAGTTCAATTTAGGTACATAATTGCCATGGCATTTCAGAGACTTTTAGCTTCTTTTTTTTTTTGGTTTTCAATTAATGTCTCGGTCGAACCTTACGGCGCAGCTTTTAACTCAGCTGCAGAGGAAGGTGCAGTGCTGCTGGCAGGGTGATACTTCCCTGTGGGGCACAACAAGATGGCTTGGGAAAATGGACATGGCATTTTGGTTTTACCTCTCCCATCTATCTTTTCAAAATCACATAAAAATAATTTGGCCAAGATAGCATCAACTGTGCTGTATTGCTGGCAAGTTTATAAGAAGCTTAACAAGAACGGGAGGCTGTGGAGAATAAAAATACCTGCAAACAACATCACCATTCCTCTTGAGGCATCAGCCTCTTTGGATGGAGAGGGAAAATACTTTCTTTTTGTCATTTCTAAATATAGCATATTATTTTCTTTCCATCTCAAAGCAGAGGCAACAACCTTTGCTAACACCAATAAATAAATACAAATACTTATGCACAGCACTGCAGGGGATTATTAGTCTTTCTTTCTCCTCTCTGTGTACTGTGTTTCATGGGAGGAGTTACTAACACTTGAGTAACAAGTTAAAAAATATAAATCACGTTATATTTCAAATACGACTTATTTTGTGTCTCAGTAATGAATATTTATTGCATGTGATGATGAACTTATAAATACACGGTATTTGTATATTTATAATATTTATATTAATATTTATAATAACTCTGCCATAATAATCGTATAATTTTCAATATATTTAAATAATAAGGCAGATTATTCTTCAGTAATCTGTTTTACAATTTGCTGCAATACTCAGTTCAGAATGTTGTTAAATGTCTAGAATGATAAACACTCATTAGACTATTCTCCTTGGTGTTGTGCGAGCCAAGAGCACTCCATGCCCCCGAGCTGGTGGGTCCCACAGGGACCTTGGAGCTCACAAGCCCACCCACGCTCCGAGGGAGCTGCTGGGAGCCCAGTGTCCCACTGGGATGGAGCTGGGAGCCCAGTGTCCAACCAGGATAGAGCTGGGAGCCCAGTGTCCCAGTGGGACGGAGCTGGGAGCCCAGTGTCCAACCAGGATGGAACTGGGAGCCCAGTGTC
>JAWWEU010000034.1:3076822-3201078 GCA_035583155.1 Acropternis orthonyx | reverse complement strand
CTGGGAGCCCAGTGTCCCACCAGGATGGGGCTGGGAGCCCAGTGTCCCAGTGGGACGGAGCTGGGAGCCCAGTGTCCAACCAGGATGGAACTGGGAGCCCAGTGTCCCACCAGGATGGGGCTGGGAGCCCAGTGTCCCAGTGGGACGGAGCTGGGAGCCCAGTGTCCCACCAGGATGGGGCTGGGAGCCCAGTGTCCCACTGGGATGGGGCTGGCAGCACTGGCTGCTGTCCCAGCCTGGAGCAGCCCCCGCAGCCCCTCCCTCAGCTCCCCCCACAGCCAGGGCTCTGGTTTAAGGACCAGCACTGCTCTGGGTTAGGTCTCCCTGTGGAGGATGCTGGAGATTCCCACAAGGAGGCAAATATGGGAACAACCTCTCTGCGCATATTCCTGAGGTGGGACCTCGACTTCACTCCACACAGTGACTGTGGGGTCACAGCTGAGCTCTGCTCCAGCTGTTGCAGTCACAAAGCACCTTCTCATACTTGCTGGTCTCCCTCTGACCCCAATACCTTCCGAGGCAACACATCTATCTGTGCAGGGTGTAGGGCAAACACAGCTCAGCACTGTGTTTGCTGGAAGCACTTTCATCCTGCTGCAGTGCTCAGCAGCCTAGGGGAGACCATGGGGCCTCTCACACCAGGATAACAGACCTGGAAAAGGAAGGTCTGGAAGTCAAATGAAGCAAAACCAAGGCTTCTCCCTTCCAGCTACCACTGAGACACCACGGCTGGACAGACGGAGAGCTCCAACCTCCCCTGGCACCACCCAGACTTGAGTACCTTCTTTAAGAAGGTTCAATAAGAAATGCCCACCCAGCCTGGTGGAGTTTGAAAACTGCACATGTAGGAATTAATTTCTGCTCCATTTGGATTCTGGTGGTGTCCTCAAAGGGGAGCTTTAAGTGCCCCTGAACCACGAGCATTATTTCCAGCCTGCTGTAAATGTCCCACTGCAGCAGCAGGTTACAGAACCTGCCAGAGCCCAGAGAACTGTAACAGTGCTGACAAGTGGGAGCAGTGTCCCCACGAGCCAAAGGATCTTGGGGATCCAGACTGCCATTCCTTTCCCAGGTGCCAAGGCACTCTATTGAAAACCCTGTTGAAAGGGAATGATCAAAACACTCCTCAAAATGAGGAAGGGCTGCTTGTGGTCTGCTCAGGTGGGGCTGCAAATGCACTGCTTAGTTCCTGTTATCCTGCCCCATTCCCAAGCAAAGCCCCGAGGTTGGTCTGTACTCTGGCACAGGTCAGAAGTGAGTCTGGGGATTCTCCAGGCAGGGCATTTCAGTGGCTCTGAGGATCAGTGAAGGTTCCATTTCAGCCCCTCTAAAGAAAATAAATGTAAAATAACTGAGCTGTTTGAGCCACGGAGGAACTTGAGAGCCCAGCCCTGAGCTCAGCTACCAAAGGCACTATAGGTACAGTCCCACCACATCTGGGACACAGCTGGCACGGAGGGGCACTGCTCTTAAAGAGGTCTTCACCTAATGCAGAGTGTGACTTACAGGTAGGAGAACCACTCTTTACACTTCAAAATAAATAACATTTAACCAAGGTCCATAAAAAACTGAAACAGATCCATCAAAATCACCTAATTATTATGATTTACCATATTAAGAGTCTTCATTCTGTATTTCCTTCTCTGAACCTTTCAACATTTCTGAGTACATGATTAGAAATCATCAGAAACTTCAAAAAGAGGTATTTTTCTCCAAATGTCATTCCCCTGGCGCAGCAGAGCATGTGGTTTTTTTGCTGGCTTTTTCCTGGATACTGTTTAGGAACCCAGCTGGAAAGGTTTGCAGCTGCTGGAGCTTTTCCACACACTCCACGTAGGAGGAGGAAGACACTGCCTGAACACTCACACCTAGCACGAGTTTTCTTTCCACTTCTTCACCCAGCCATAGGAAAGCTCAGGGAACTTTGTCACCCTGGGGGTCACTACATTTCCTTTCTCATTTGACTGCATCTGGGTTCCAAAATGACGAGGAAAGAGCTGCCTCCACACGTCCCTCCCTGAAGGACTTGTTAGGAGCTGAATTTGGAAATCATTGAAATGAGCCGTTTCTGTTTACTTGGGCCATTTTCCCCCTTGATTTTTCAGTTCATGAATATGTGTTGTTTTTCAAGTTTTGTCTAATTTGAAATGAGGAGCTGTTTCCTTGTCTGCAGGTCCTTTGCAGAATGGGAAAATAGCTAATGCTGAGAGGTGTGTTGACAATGGGTATTTATAAGATAATGCTGCTGGGGCTGTATTCTTTCTGCTCTGCATAATTCAGATCAATTTATTGTAGAAAAGGTGAAAAAAGCAGCAGGTAAAGTGTGTCACTGTCACAGATGACAAAGTTGATCCAAGTTAGTTAGGAAGCCACTGTGAACTACATGTAGCCAGAGCTGATGGGCTGAGTGTGAAAATCAAGGGGAGCCAGAACACAGGCAAGCTCTGCAGACAAAAGGAGGAATTCACTGGCTTTTTTAATAGCTCCATTCCATGCTCAAAAAGCATCTACACTCCTTGAGGTCATGAGTCCCACCAGCCCCATCTGTCAGTGAGGTGCAGGGAGGGCAGAAGAACCTGGGTGGGGACCCCTGTCCTCAAGCAGGGAACAGAGCAGCTCCCAGATGACCCTCCTTTCCAGGAGGCCCAGGCCAACACTTGCTGCTGGTCCAGCTTGGCATTGGGCCAGTCATTTTTTTTCTTCTACTTTCCCTGTCCCTCTGTCTCCTTGTGCTCCTGGTTGGTACTTGAAGGTGTCCTGCCCCACACTGGGAGGGTCCAGTTAGGAAACCCTTAGGTTGAGTCTCTCCACAAAATGCAGGCGCTGTCTTCTATTCTGGGCAGGCTTTCAGGGTCCACATATAAGCCAGGAATGCTAGAAATGTCCATGAACCAGGAAAGAAGGAAATACAGTAGTCTGATGAAGGCATAAAAATCAACTTAGAAACCATCCCTGCAGTAGCATTGTACAATCAGTGTGCCAGGGATGCTGGAGAACTTCCACTGGCCCGAAACGTGATCTCTGGGGTGTTACTCCTCCCAGGAGTATCTGGATTTTAGCACTTGTCTGCAAAGCTCTGAGACATTTTGGAGGGAAACAGGGAGGTGTTTGGCTCTTGAGTCAGAGAGCACCCAGTGTTCCCACTAGCCCTGTGCCATATGGTTCTCCATGGATGAAGGTCATGCCCAGCCCCTCTCCCAACCTCCTGCCTGCATCTTGAGCATGAGCCACGGGTCATTTGAGGTAAGACGAGAAGAACGGGTTTGTCCCCTCTGACCTCCCTGCCTGGTGTCACCCTGTGTATGTGTGTCTCTTGGCATCAGAAATACGACATGAGCTGCTGTGCTAACCCAGCTCTGTCTGCTGGTTTCTCTCTCCACAGTCTGGCGTGGGGCTCCTTCACCTGCTGCATGGCGGCCTCCGTCACCACCCTCAACTCTTACACTAAGACTGTCATTGAGTTCAGACACAAGCGCAAAATCTTTGAGCAGGGCTTTCGAGAAGAGCAGAACTTCCTAGACCAGGAAGCCATCAAGTACTTCAGAGAAAGGTCAGTGCAGTCAGTTGCTCCATCAGGGGAGGTTTTCATGGACTTTGCTAGTCTGAGAGAATCCAGGCTCTCCCTCACTGCAACACGTGGGGGTGAAGTCTCTGAGACACCTGGAGAAAGCGTGTGTTAAACACAAAAGGTCCTCCTTGATTTGTTTTTTCTTAAATTTTGTGATGTCCCAGTGCCTGCCCTACCTTATATACTCATTAAAACACAAGACTGACAAGTCCTTACCATATGCATCCAATTCATTGGGATTCACAGGAAGTTGTGCTGCCAATGTGAGCTGATTTTCCCTCTCTGGAAAGGTAAAATTGTGGTGATGTAACAAATGTGACAGACATCCTCTCTCAGCACATGTCATAAGCACCTCCCAACAATCCCAGCAGCTGCTGAGGCACTTTCCAGCCACCAACAGACCAGTTTGGAGTTGCCATCTTCCATAGGCACATGCCCACAACCTATCCCTGCCTCCTCCACAAGCCCCATCCTCTGAAGCTCCTCCACACAAATACAGCGCGTACATTACAGTGCACTGCAGAAACACCCACACGGTGCCACCCACACAGTGCCACCCACAGCGCCACCTACAGTGCCACCACCTCTTCAGTGGACCCCGAAAAGCCCAGAGATGCTCTGTCACTCTGCCCATCACCCCGTGCTGCCCATGCACTCGGAGCTGGCCCGTGTGGCTGCTCTGGGACACTTGTTGCCCTCATCCTTTGGTGAGTAACTTAAGGCTTCATTTCAGCTTGTGGAATGTGAAGAACACACAAATATTGACCTCACACAGCAGGGAAGGTGTGATGGGCTCCACAGGGGTCTCGGCCTTCACAGAGCTGATTAGGTGCAGTGAGTCCTCACTGGGAGTCTATTGCTTGAAGTAATGTAAATATATTTGGGGGGCAGAAGGCACAAGGAGGATCCACTCCTGTTTGTCTGAGCAGTGTGCCAGTGTCTCTGTGGTGGGAGGGGACAGCAGAGTGAGGAGCTGTCCTGAGAGAGAAGAACTAGAGACCTTCCACGCTTGTTATTTTGCCTTGGTTATCCTGTCCTTTTTCAGTCTGTAACTTCCAGGTTTTCACTCTGCCTTTCAGACAGTCTGGAAGGAAGAGAGGAACGATGCAAACAAGGATGGTTTGCCTAATTTTGCATTTGGAGATGACAGTGAATCCTAAAAAATTCTCTGTATGAGAAAAAAAAAGCCCAGACACAGTGAAGAGGAAGGGGTCAGTGTGTGCCTCAGGAGAAATCAGCACCCAGGGAGGGAAAGCAGATGAATTATTGAAGTGAGAATTACAGATAAGAGCAGAATTATAAGGAAGTTACACTGAGAACCGCTAAGGAAACTTGAGACCACTATTGCCCTTTCTGCAACAGGGAATGGCAAAAGCCATCAGTGGCCTAGAGGGCAGTAACTCCTTCTCTCATGTGGGCACTGTAGGTTTGATTTCGATTCTCTTGCCCTCACCATATGACACAATTTCGCCCCCAACATTTCACTCCTCGGTCACATCCCCCCAGCCCTTCCACACGCACTTGGCACACACAGCTCAAGCATGTGGTGTTCCCAAACTTCATGATTACGACTTTCTTTTTTTATATCACATTCTTTTAATTGTTGTATCTGAATACATAATAGGAAGCCCAGAGACAGTGTTACCATGGGATCATTCTGGAGGTTTAGCTGTGCAGTAATATACCAAATTTTTTTTTAAAGTTATCATGTTCATGATGAGCTTCACTGCTGTGACCTGGGAATACTCTGAGACTCCAGGGGGTCCAGGGATTGTCCATTAGCAACAACATGTTGCTGCATGCTGTGGGTGCCCACAGGCCCACACAGCTTCCCTTCGCTCCCATCTGCCTTTGCACAAATAGAAAATAAACTAAGTTCTCTTTCCTTCCTGTGCATATACCCAGGGATACTTCACATTCCCTCCTACTCCTCCACCTCCATGTTCCTTTTCATACCTCATGAATAAAACCCTCCAGCCTTTCTTCCTTCCAGTTACTTTGTACTTATCATTACCCTTTTTGCATGTTCCTTTGCCTCAGCGCACATCCAGCACCCCCTGTACACACCCATCTAACCTCTGCTTCGGACAGACTGTGCAACAGGAAAGGTAAAGCATTATTAGCATGATGGTTATCATTATTCCCAACAGCTACACTGATCATCTGGGAGACAGGGAAGAAAAGGGTTGGCTCCATTTTGCCTGATAAAAGTTCTTTGTTGGAATATTCTACCACAGGCCCCTGCTCCCAGAGAAAGGAATTTGCTTTATGAAAAGTACTGACAGTAAAATACTGCTAATCTTGCAAATGCTTTCTCAAATGCAATATCATTGTATTGCACTGAATTTTAATTGCATGCAGCTTACAAGTTACAGAGACAGCCAAATGTTTTGCCTCCCTGAACCTCAAGGACATCCCAAGGCTCTGTCTCTCCACAGCCAAGCATCTCCTTGTTCCTGTCACTGGGAAAACGTTTAAAGAGCTGCAGAAAAATCAAAGATTCATGGTGTTATATGCAACAATTATTTCCTTCCCAGGCCTGGGATACTTCAAAAAGTCAAGACAAAAGAGATTCTGTAGTTCACACCATAAAATCAAAAGATACAGCTCTTCAGATATAACAGGTACAATAGCCCTCAGGGTATCTCTAAGAAAAACAGGTCAATTATACACACTTGCAGGTATTATCCATGCATTCAGTGTCCTGTAAAATAATCAGAATTATCTGCAACATGTCGGCTTTCAGTGTTTGTCCTTTTATTACATGTCCTTTTTTGTTGGTTTTCCTTTGAACTGAGTATTTGTCTCAAGCTTTTCCTCATCTTTTTCAGTTTTTTAGTTTAGTGGGTGTTAGTTCTTAACAAGTATATCTCTTCCCTCCCTCTCAGTTTCTCTTTCTGCCCTATTTCATATGAATACTCTTACCCCATGTGGTCTTGAGCACCTTGTGTGTGGTTCACCCCAGCTGGCAGAGGGGGAACCCTCACATACCTTTCTGCTTTCTTTGCTCTGAGGATCCCTCCAGAAAAGTCAAAGGGACAGGGAATACTCATTTTCTCCCCTATAGTCTGATAATCTATATGACAATCAGCTGAAGGAAAGTCAGTGTGCCAGCCCTTCTCCTCCTCCCCTGCCCAGCTGTTCAGTAGCCCTGGCTGTTTTAGCAGCTTTGCCCATATGGCTGTGTAATAATTAAGACACATTCACAAAAATTCTGCTCATTTAGGCCAACTGGCTACACCAACAATATAATCACATCCATTCAGGCAGAGGCCAGCACAGCCAGGTTATTCACATGGGATGTCTTTCCCAAATCTGTCCTCAGCTTCTTGCATTCCTTTGTTCATATATTAAAAAACTCCTTGCAGCCACTCCCCCCTCAACTTTCCCTGCTCCCAGATCTCTGGTGGACTTTGCTTTCAGGTGAAGAATGCAAACTTTCCACTCTGCTTCTTTGGTGTGCTGGGGGCAGAAAGTACAGGTGGAGACCCTGGGCAAGAGTCACAGCTACTGGAACAAGGACAGTTGTGGCTACAGGGAGGGACATCTGGAGCAAGGGAATGCCCAGGCTTGGGCTGGAGGTGTTTGAGGCCTGTGGTGAGGGATAAAGGGCCTGAAAGGGTGGAAATCAAATCCAAGTGAGCTCCTCTTGGAGAGCTAGTCACTGCCTTGAGCAAGGAATAAAAGGTTAGTAAAGTATAGGAGTAAAGGTGATTACCCAGGGCCCTGTGTTAGTGATGGCAAGAGGAGAGAACAGCAGCTTTAGGAAATACACCCATGTCCAGGAGCCCAGTGGTGCTGAGTCCCACTGGAGCTGAAACCCCTGCAGAGAGGGATAAAGGAGGTTATCCCACCCTGGTGGGAGAGAGGACCCCAGAGATCAGCCTAGTGCTGTGCCCAGTCTGGTATCCAGCCTTGCTGCTCCCTGGGAAGCAAACCTCCCTTAACAGATGCTTTTAAACCAACATCCAAATGTAGCAATAAATGTGGAGGACTCAGCCTTGCCCGGCTCAGCCATCCATAGCAGAGCATTTGCCAGCTTGCAGCTGTCCATCAACACCCACTGTGGCATTACAGCTGATTTCACAGCATTTTTCTTGCTGACTGAGCCCTCACTCTGATCCGCAAAACCAACCTAACATCAGGCAGATGCTACTGGTGAAATTCGGGAGTGAGCCGAGTTCAAACTGCTGTTGATACCAGGGCAGACCAAATGTCTCTGCAGGGACAGAAAATGTAGTTTTGAAGTGCTGGGAGCAGTTTGAATCCGATGGCAGGACCAAAGCTGTTGCAGACATAATAAATCAGGCCTATTCCCAACACTAGGAGAACCAGAACTTTTCAAACCATGCCTCACACACGCTATTTCCCCCCTTTTTGTACATTTCTGTAATGCATCATCCTCACAGCTTGCTTCCTCTAACTCCATTGTCCTCATGTAAGATGTGCAGATCATACCAACGCTTTCCAAAGACATGCCAGCCTTTTGCTCTAATTTCCTCCTTGGCCACCCAGATATCTGAGCAGGTTTGCAGTACTGGCCCAGTGTCCCTCCCATTCACAGAGTCAGTACCTTTTCATACAGTACGAGTTTCCCCTTTCATTAGCACACAGGGATGAGTGTAACCTCCTGCCTTGGATTTATTCTGTGCTTTATTCTGCAACACAGGATGGTTTATCCTTTTGGAAAAGTCCATAGACTGGCAGTAAAATGGGGTAGCAGTGGCAGCGTACCCACTTCCAACACACACGTACTGCACAGTGCTGTTAGTCCCCAGTGCTTAGATCCATCCTGAAGAGCAAAAGAGTGGGAGAGACGCAGCCCTGAGCCCCTCATTTCTATTCCCCATGGCCTCTTTACATGAGCTTTCCCCAAGAGGGGCAAAGCCAGTGGAACCAAGTCCTTCCTGAGACCATTATGAGCTCCATAACGGGCCTGGCTATAGATGGAGGAGCCCAGGTATGTTGTACTCTTACTGGTTTTGACCCTTCCATTTCTGTACGTTTGGGAGCAGCCTTTGTTTCTGTTAAAGGTGCTACTTGTATATTCTCTTTTCCAGGACTGAGGAGGAGAGGGCTGAGGCTGGGGACCTGAGGTTACAGTGCCTCCATAGCTGCTCCCCAAATAGTAAGTGACCACGGCTCGAGTGTGTCCCATACACAGTGGCTTGTCCTGTCCCCACGCTGGCTCCCTGGGGTGCAGAATAAGGTTTGGAGTAGGAAGCTATGGAAACAGAGGTTTGTTACTTTCCCAGACAGCATTGCCCAAGTGATAATCAACCAGCATACGAAGAAAATTCTCCACCATTCAATTTAGGATGTGCACATATCCTATAATTTTGTGTTATCTCAAGAAGCTGTGACTTCATAGTAGTTTAAAAATATGCTCTAATTTACACCTGTATAACTTTCATTATCACTACCTTTTTTCATCTATATTTATCACCAATTCATGATGATGCATGCTATTGAATATAAAAATGATTGAAAGGAGCTTTGGTAGACAATAATGTTAGTATAATTAATGCCATTTCTTGCACTTTCTCCGAGAATTGCTATGCTTTTATTCAGCATTTGCAAAAGCTCTAAGCTGCGGGAATCAGTGGTTCAATGTACAGAGCAATACTGGAGCACGGCTCCTGCCCTGCTCTGAATACTATACTTTTTCTTTACTCTCCAGGAAAGATGTGTGCAGTTTCATGCATCTATTTCCTTGGAAAGAAAGCAAGTGATCCTTCATTCAGCAGGAGGGAGACTTGGGAAAGTGACTTGCTGACTCTGCGCTCTTAAAATTTGGAAACCTCCTGGCATTTTGCTGCCTCTGTCTTGCTGAGATGCACATCTCAGCCACGCACTCGTTGAAGCTTGGTGTCTGTAACCCTAATCACTGAGGGTCCTGAGCCCTCCCCAGACCTGCTGGAACAGCTCTCCAGTCCCATGTCACTGCAGGTGGTCTCCCCGCAGGCATGATAGTGCTGGCACTGCTCTCCAGCTTGGTTTGTCATCAGCTCACTTGGTAACTCCTGCTCCTTGAAAATGTCATGTCAGTTATGGACCTTTCCACAGGCAGATCCACATCCCTCATTTCCACAGGCCTGAACGTGTCTGTTGGTACATCATTGATCTGGGTCATGTTTCCTGAGAAAATTCCCCACCTGCCAAGCTCCTGGCAGGTGCTCAAACGCGCTTATTTTATTATTGAAGCCTGTCCAGAGGTCTTTGTTTCAAAGAACAAATGACAAGTCTTGGCATTAGGTGTTCCAAGGAATAGGATCAGGGCTCTTCCACCCAGCCCTGCCCCCCGTGCCTCAGTTCTGAAGGACACAGAGCTTACCCCCTAGTGCTGAGAGTGCTGGGAAAGCAAACTGCAAAGGAGAAGCCCAGTGTCAGGGTAAAGAACAGTGCCCATTCTTCAGTGTTACATCAGCCTCAGCCTCACATCTGTTACCTACTGTAATGAAATCAGATCAATATTAATGAAGTGACAGGAGGGAAGTTCTGCTCTCAGTTCACAGTTTACTTACGAATCCAATATAAGCTGCAGAATCTTCATTGTTCGTGCTTATTAGGGAGGAAAAAGCATTAGTTACTGCTGCTCTGGATGGCAAAAAGCCTCACAACCCTCAGAAGAACATCTCCTTCCTTAAACAAGCCCATCAAGCCTGCACCTGACCGCAGGATCCTCCTTAATGCTGTTTCTAGCTTCACACACTCTCACTGTGTCACATTAACCATGCAACAGGCTCGTGGCCAGCACAGAATTGATGGCAGCGAGAGAACGATGTGAGGAGCACTTGGCTAAAGGCAGAGCAGCCACAAAGGTTCCTCTGGCCCTGCTTGGATGGAAGAAGGGGACACCTAGAACAGAGCAAATCCTCAGATCAGCACCCACGTGCCACTAACAGAGTAACTGGCAGCAGATCACTCTGAGCACTTTATGAACACTTCACCCAGCGGTGGTGCCGAGCCAGCAGGACACCAGGAGGTACCACCTGAAGTGATTCCTGCTGCTCACTTCAACCAGCGCTTCATCCCCTGGAGGACTTGCCAGCTGCCCTCACTTAGAAGTGCTCTGAGGATGTTCTAATCTGAAGCAAACAGCAGATAAGGAATACTGGCTCATCCTCAGACATCATGACTCTTGCTGTCCTCCCACAAGGACAAAACAGGGCATCTGTCCTTGTTGAGAGGCAAGGATTTGGGGGAGTGTCACTGAGGAGTGAAAGAGTGAAACCTTTCAAGAAAAGAACAAGATGACAGACACCAACTGGCCAGGTGATTTTGGAAGAGAGAATATTGAAGGTTTGGAGCAGCCCAGGAGCACTGTGGGAGCACAGGTAGCATGAAGGGCTCTGTGCCAGGGCAGGATACCAGGTTCCTCTCTTGGCAAGACTAAGCTTTCTGTTTTGAGAACTGACCTTAAATTATAAACCTCATCAGAATCTTGATTCCAGGACAACTATTCAGCCTTGATATTTCTATATTAAGCCATTTAACATCCGTCACTAAACGATAATTTTCCTTTACCGGGGTTAAAAGAAATTATTTTATTTTCTTTAAACCCCTTTACCAGGGTTTAAACTTGCCTGAGCTGGGCTAAGAACAGCACCAGGAAGCTCTAGGTATGACTTGGCATCCTCTGCTTTCCCCAAGCCACCTTCCTGTGCAAACATATGGCACTGGCCCCTATACATCTGATATCCTTGATCATGATTTGTTCATCCCAAATTTAGCATTTCCATTGCAAAGCCCTAAACGCTCTAAGGGTGCATTTGCTGTCATTTTGAGGTTTCAGCTGTTTCCTGCAGATGTGCAGAGCTGGGAGATCTCAGTGATCCAGCTGTGCACAGTCACTGCACAAAAATGACAGGAGGAGAAGTTTCACATCAGGGTTTTTTTGTTGAGACACAGCTATTTACTGCCAAGAAATGCTCATTATTATTAGGCTCCAGACAGCAGAAGTACCTGATTTCAGACATCTGTATGTTGATGCCTCTTCCACCCTCTCCTCCAGTCTTGTCCCACTGTGAGGCATTAATAGGAAGAGCCCCAGGGCAGATGGCAGATGTAGAACAAGGGCCAAGAGAGAGGCAGGAGAAATGTCACAAAGCGCAGGGAGGGACAGGTATGGTGGCAAAGGCAGAGAAGAGACAGGTAGCCCAGAGGAGCCAAGAGCTGAGCAGGAACCAGCATGTTCTTACTGTGTGTGGCTAAAAGGCTTGGTGTTATCTGAGGCAGACAAACCCAGGGTTCAGGACACCAGCCTCGCTTGTAGAAAAATGAAAGATTATTCAAAATTAATTCAGTGTCAAAAAACTAATATAGTCACTGTTTTGGCAGCGTGGGCATTTTAGGAGGGTCACCTGACAAAGAGGAGGCCTTGAAAAAGAGAGTTTTATCCTCCTATCATCACCCTGTAGGCATTTCCCCTGGGTCCATCCCACAGCTCCTCTACCGTCCTCCCACCCCGACTGTCTACAGTCAGATTTATGCAACCAGCCCCTCAGTGCCTCACTGTAAAGCATAGTGTAATTTTTTCCTATTCACACAAGTTCACCAGGAGAACTTGAGACTTAAAACCCGGTGGAAATGATTCATAAAAAAAAAAAAGGAATATCCACTGGTGAGGGGTTTTTTTTCCCCTTGGTCGCAAAGCACCACAGAAGGAAAGCCGTGCTGGATGTGCAGGAAATGTCTCCAAAATTCCGCGTGTTGCACAAGCTCAGCTGGAGAGGGCAAGGCACAGACGGCAGCCAAGGTCACGGTGACAACGGGGAACGTGCTTTATATGCTGAGCAGCAGCGGGCTGGGAGGCGGCAGACAACGAGGGCTTGACGCATTTGAAGTGGCGCTCAAAGTTGAGCCAAGGTTTCTCCTTGCGGAGGTACCTGACAGCTGCAGCCGCTGCCTGTTTCATGTCAGCATCGATTTCAACCCCAGGTCTTGCAGCCCTTCCTGTAATTTATTCTGTTCGTAGCGATTCACTTCATAAAAGCAGGTGGGGGGAAAGTCCCCTCTGATGGAGTGCCATGGTTACGGAGCTGAGATCCAGCCAACAGCACTGGGAGTCTCATTCCTGTCTTCAGGCAAAGCCTTGCCCACCAGGAAACTCCAAAGTGAAAGGTCTCAGCTCTGTCCTCATTTGCCTCTGCTAACACCCAGACTGACATTTTGCTTTAGCATTGCTCCTTAAGCAACCAGCTCCTCTGTTTCCGAGATAAGCATGCTGATAAAAGTAAATTCAGTGCCACGTTTAGCACAGCAGCTCATGAAAATTAGAGGGTGGAAAAGGAAAGCAAAATAAGCCGATAGTTTATAATACCTTTTTGTTTCCTCCAGTGCACAGGTGAATTGGAAAGGTTTCTTATATAAATTTCAGTGGGATTAGTTATGAAACGTGCTTTCTGTCACTCTTTGAAATTGCATCCTTCAATAAGTGTTTCATTTCCTACAGCTAATCCTGGATTTATGCAAAAAACCTCCCCAAACCAACCTCTCCCTCCGCCAAAAGTCAGCCCTGTCCCACACTGCTAGAGATGTGCAATGAAGTATTTCAGACTGTATATGCACCCAAACAACCTTTCACTTACTCTGCATATTGTATTGCAGCCCCAGAATGTAGGTAGGAATTACTCTGTTCATGTTCAGATAGTTTTACACTGTGAGATATTTGAGGAAAAGATGTGTATATTAAACAGCAACGAAAAAAGTCACAACAGGCATCTTCATTTTAGTTACCTTAAAATGGGGTTTGCCCTTGCCAGAATAAGATTCCTGTAGTTTGCTACAGCAAAATGGGTTTTCCTGAATATGGTGCTTTGTAGTGAATCACTGAGATTCAGCTCTGAATCAAATAACCAGTAATTTTGTGTTGTCTGTGCCAGAAGACCAGTCTTCCCACTCCTCTTGGTCCCAGAGCAGCCAAATCCCAACTTTCTGAACACCACACAGCAGGAGCCAACACAGTGCCATCATTCCTTGCTTTCAGGAGAGCCTGAGGAACAGCAGCTGAATTTCCAAAGGCAACCCAGCACAGATGCCCAGCTCCAGGCTGCCCTCACTCCCACTGCCTGCTCTTCCAAAGCCTGAGCTACTGATTCCTCATTAAGCAAGGAAGGGACAGCAAAATAACACTAGTTTTCCTTTAAAAACCTTGGTATTTATGAGGGACTCTCCTGCAGCACCCATTATAAAGTCAGTATGGAATGGGACAGCCCAGAGGCTCCAGTGGAGGAGGTGGATGGTGAGATGGGACTCAGAGGGGAGAAAAGGGAAAGAAGAAAGAGGAACTGGGGGGGAAATCAGGTATTTTCCTAGTCAGGCAGAATCAAAGAATAGCACAGCCCCTGGAGGGCTCCAGTCCAGTCCTGCGCTCCCAGCAGCTCCAGGCTGGATCAGGCTGCTTCGTTCCTTGTCCAGCTGAGTTTTGAACACTTAAGGATGGAGATCCAGTACCTCTCTTGGCCTCTGTCCCAGTGTTTGAACACACTCAGGGTTGAGAAGCTTCCCCTCATACCCAGTTGGCAGTTCTGACCTTCCAGCCCTGTTCAGGCACTCCCAGGGCAGGACCTCCCTCTGACACGTATGTGCTTCTTTTTCTCCTGCCCTTTATATAACTCATGACTCTTTTTTGGCTTTGTTTTTATGCAGTAGCTCTGTTACTTTCTCCTTTTCCAATTATAAAACCTCTAAATTTGATTTAAACCTGATAATCAAGCTGTGACTTAGCACATTAACCCTATTGAAGCCCAGAGGTGTGAAGCATACTCTCTAAGACCTTAAAATTTGGTGTTTAATTGCATCCAACACTGAGAAAGGTGTGGGGAGGTGGAGAAGTGACCGTGTAGCTAATTCAGGCAACCAGTGTTAACAGGACAGGACTTCATGCTTTAGATCTCATATATGCCATCCAGAGCAGGATTTCCTGCTGTCTTCCACCACAAAAGAAATAGGAATATCCCAGATGCAGAAGAAGACTCAGTTGGTCACTGGCATCACTACAAAAGTTTGTCATGTCCTTTGGCTGTTAGAAAACCTGAATCATGATCTGCACAATGGGTGTCTTTGTGTTCCCCTTCAAGGTCAAAGCACTTCTGGTTGCATTCTCTACCTGTCAGGACAGTTCCAGGCCACAGGGGTACATTTTCCTCTCTTGCCATCAGTATTGACAAACTAAGCAAAATTTAGCCATTTGAGTGAGGGGGGGGTGGAGGGGGGGAAAGGCAAAAAGCCTTGAGATCTCTGCAGCCAGGAGAAGGGTATGGGAAACATTATTCAAGAGGGGTTGTCTGGCATCCTATGCAGTTGGCATTTCCAGCCACCTAAAGCAGCTGGTGAGCCCTGCACACAGTTTACAGCTTAGAGGGGAGAAAGAAAATTCCTTGTCACATCAAGCTGTGTAAAAGAAATGTCCTCTGTCAGCACAGGACCAGTGATGTCATTCTGTGCTGCCCTTCTCTTTCTACCCTGCCTGTTTATTCCTCCCTTAATTCACTAGATGCCATGCAGAGCTCCCAGGATACTAAAGCCTGTGGGCCCATGGCAGGAAGGCAGGTCTTCACCCTTGGCAGGGATGGTCCAGGGCAGGTGCTGTGGCAACCTGCAGGCCAGGTTTTAGCCTTTTGTGTTCCCACAGGCAACATGTCAGCAGCTTTGTCCCCTTCCTGTACTTCCCCAGCCCCAAATCCTTGGTTCTTGTGGAGCTGTGTGACTTTTGGGAAGGAGAACGTGGGTGTTCCAGTGATTATCACAGTGATGATAGCTGACCAGTGCTCAGTAGGCACCAGGGAGGAACTGGTCCTGACTTTATGTGCCTTATTCTCCAACACTTTGCTCTTGGTCATAAGAAGCAGAGGGTTTTATCCAGAGGTAAATCAGCCTCCGGGGAAGTGCAGTTATGGGAAACAGCCTTAAACGTGCCCCAAAATAGGCCTAAAGTTGTCTTATAAGCCTTTAGCCCAGACCAGAGGAAAAAGTGTGTGTTTGTCTTTCTTTAGGGCTTCACAACACCCAGCTCTAAGTGTCACTAGCCCGCAGAGGAACAGGAGTGACTATAATGCTCAGAAAATGCCCCCATTCGCTACGTCAAGCTCTTCCAGCGACACATCAAGCAGCTCTTCACTTTCATCAGAACCAACCAGCCAGATCTCCATGGGTCAGGATCAAACCCTGCTGGACATCACCTCCATCACTAGATTGGCCCCAGGAGAATCACCAAATCCTCAACCACTTGAGCAAAGAGATACAAATTCAGCAATATCGTGTTCCAGCCCACTCGGAGCAAGGACTATTGCAGGGTCTTGCCCAGCCAGCCTCAGGCTCAGTCTAACACCCAGCTCAGCCAAGCCACAGCAATACTCTGACTCCTCTCCAGTCAGCCCAGGGATCAATGCAGCTTCCTTCTACACCTGCTGTCCTCACACAGCACAAAACGAACAAGCTTCAGCTTCAGATCACACACTGACCCCAACCAGGACAAGCACAAGGCCTCCAGCAACAGCGACTCCTGAAGAGAGTTCCCAGGCTCCTGGCTATTCTAAAACTGACTTAAAGAATACAGGAAAGGGGTTTGAATCAGATCTGGAAGATCCTGATCATGAAAGGTACGTATCCAGATCATACACCTGTCTAAGTCCTCAAATGACCCGTTTTGATTTAGTGTCATTAAGAGCCCCTCATAAAAAAAGCTAAATATCTTTTCTGATCTAGTGTTCCCAGTGTTTCTTTTCCAGTAACTACCCTGTGCTCCCACTAAACCCTGTTATCCAAGAAGCAAAATACCCTCTTTTCCATACACCTGTTTAGCTCTTCAGATGTGATGACAGACCATCCCTGGGCCAGGTCATCCAACCTCAGCTCCTTCAACAGGGCACAATTTTAAGGTGCCTCCTTTGCTTCCAAATGACACAGCACATCTTTCCCTTCCACCAGCAGAGAGAAACTCTGCTGTCACTGTGGAGCCTGACAGATCAGAGCTGGGGATGGTGCTCAGCGACGTGGCCCGGATCTCCCTCCCAAAGCTCCACCTCTGCTCCGACCCCAGGCAAGCTGGGCTGCTTTCACTCCTCTGAGCCTCTGAACTCCTCCCTGTCTCTGCCACTTCTTTCCTTGGCAGGAGATTTGTAACCGCAAAGGAATTCCAAGCCATGGAGAAAGAACTAGAGGATGTAAAAGAAGACCTGAAATGCCTGAAGTGGAAGGTGAGACACATCGGCGAGACGGTGCAGCCCCTGGCTGAGGACAGCAAGCGCTACAACGGCTACACCCTGACGGAGCTCAAGGCCATGGTGCAGTTTGAGGATGACCCTTACAAGGCCGCTCACAAGATCCTCACGGCGCTCTTCAGCGATGTCTACAGGCCACAGCACCCCGGCAGCGAACAGCCCTGCAACGCCCGCTCTGTACCCCAGCCCAAAATAGACCCAGAGCTCTACACGGTCTACTGTGACATTCTGAAAAGCATATTCCCTGGAATCAGCAGCCAGACCTTGAGGGAAGAGACGCAACACGTGCAGCAAAGCCCCCAGAAAGCAGTGCAATAACAGCAGAGCCCGCAGGTGCGGTGCAAAGTGAGAGGTGTCTGGTGGTTTGAGGACTGAACTGTGGCAGGTGCCCTTGGTTGAGTCTGTCCCTTCTAGGTATGGATCATCTGTAAAGATGTTGGTGAGCTCTGAGCCCTCATGCCACTTGCCCAATGACACAGAGTGGGGAGGCATCCTGCAGACTTCCCACGTTTTAGAAAACAATTGCTCCTTTAGTGTCTCTTTCAATCTATGGACGTTTCCTTGTTTCCAGCAACTACAAATGCTGACACGTCCGAGCAAGGCCTTGTACGTCCAAGCAAGGGCCTTCTCCCAGCCCCAAACAGACCAACCAACCAGCATCTGGGTAGTTTCTATTTTCTAGAGTGTATCATTCATTAAATGACATTACTTGTTAGAAAACTGTGCCTGTTCTTTTTTATTTATTAACGCTTTCCACCAATCAGCATCACAGCTTGAAAGCACACTAGGATCAGACCTGGGTGTTGCAAACCTCCCTCCTCTGCCCACCTGCATTGTGGGTTGCAGACCCAGGGTGTGGCAATGACCAGCTCTGGTGACCGCAACCAGGTCCCCTTTCAGGTTAACAGGGCCAGTGCACTGCGATGTGCCCCGAAATCACCAGCCCAGCAGTGAGACTGGTAAGGGGGTGTGACCTGCAGCCCTCCCAGCCTGTGGGGACTGGGCTGACAGAGCAGCTCAGACATGCTCACAGCTCTGCTTTGCCCTCCCACCACATCAATGCTGCAGGGCTGGGGCCCCTTGCAAGGGTCTCACGAGGTGATCACTGCTGTGGAGCCTGACCTGAGGGGAGGGGGGTGCTGGTCATAGAGGATACACACAGGAAAATGGCCCTGGAGCCCCTTCCTCCCCATCTGGGAGCCAGAAAAGTGTAATGGATAAACAACAGATTGTCCCTCAGGTTCTGCTCACGGGGCTGGCCTTGCAGGCTGTTCTGTAAAGATACTGGTGAGGGTGGAGGGATGGAGGGGTGTCCTTGTGCCACTTTGCTCGGTACCCATGGCAGCCACTGCTCCCCTGCCCCACTGGCTCCCCCACTCCCTTCCAGAGCCATTGACACTGCTTGGAAACGGTCCCTTGCCTGGGCTCGGTGTGACAAAGCCATCAGAACCCAGAGCACGTCCATCCTGCAGAGCTGCTGCTCCCTGCCAGGCCGTGGGGATGGCAAGAGGTAACCTGCGAGTTCAGCCCACCTTTCCCTCTGCTGGCTATAATCCACTTCTTAAGCTTATTTCAGAAATGACAGGGAGGGGGAATAAAAAACCAATTACAAAAACCCCGAAAAGCAGATCATTCCCTGTGCCACCACAGCTCTAGATATCTTGGGTGATGGGAGGGGGCAGCACAATTCAAGGACATGCTCTGGACCTGCTGGGCACATCTCCATAGGGACAGACTTTTGCAGGAGAGCTCCTACCTGCCTTTCAGCACAATGGTCTCTGCTGTGCTTACAAATATGTTGTTTTAAGCTCCCTGTTATTAGCAATTTATTTTACTTACTGTGCAGACACAGGCACAGCACTGCCCACACAGCCCGTGTGTACCAACTGCAGCCAAACCCTGCAGCCACATCTGGCAAATTCCGAGGTACCCACAGGATACACAGAGTTGTGCAGGGTGTGCCCTGCGGTGGGGGCGGGGTCACAGCACCAAAGGGAGAGACGGGGAAAGTCTTCACAGGTGGGCACAGAGGGGAGTGTGGGGTGGTTACCACCCTGAAGGCTCTGTGCACCATGGAGGGGGTGGTTGAGTGTCAAGCACCCCCTGAAACCTGTTCTGCCCCCATGGCTCCTGTAGGAAAATATGTGCCCTTGGTTCACATGGGTGGCACCAGACTGACCCTCCTTTCTCAGACACATTTTACTATGGCAGACCTGACCCCCAACTCTCTCAGAGGTCTCTCCTCAGAGCTTTCCATAGCTTCCAGTGGATACAGAACTGACAAAACCTCAATTTAGGGATTAGCAATATCAATCTTCACATGAGGCATTGCCTGCCCTCTCTGCCTGTAAAATCTGAATACATCTGTTCCTGTAAGAACAGGCTCTGTGGCTTCTTGTGTTCATGAGGCCAAACAATATGAACAGATTATCACTTTTAGCCTTGTTCTCCCCATGCCTCAGATCCAGCACAAGTCTATGAATTATTTTTATTAGCCTTACGTCATCAAGGCTGTTTTTGTCAAACAGTGTCAGTTCTGGGTCCCTTTCAGGTTGCAGCATCTCCTTCTTCTGGGTCAGCTGTGGTATGAATCACCTGTACTCATTATAGAGAAGTGCATTTTACCCTGAGAGTCTTGGCTTTAGCTATTCCAGGGGAACTTCCAGGTTATATGCATCAAACTAGAGCTGCTCAGTCTTGCCAGACCTTCCCCACATTATTATTAGCTATTGTCACCTTCTGAGCCCTCCAGTCTGTCCCCAGTGCCTCACCAGCCACAGCAGCCCATGTGCTGTGCTCTGAGGAAACTGGGAAAAGAGCAGCAGGACGTGCCCACTCCATCTGGCCTTTACAGACTCCTCAATTCCTCCTTCTCCTCTGCTGCCTTTGTACCTTGAAGGCAGCTCTGCCTCTGTGAAGATGTCTCAGCCTTCAGTTTATTATCTGCACCTTTGGGACCATTTCCAGTACTTGAGGCACCTTTCCTGATTTTTACAGAGGTAGAAAAACCCACTGATTTTTCTACTGATTTTCCTGAGTGCTTCTTTTTGTTGGTATTCCTGTGCATTACCAAATCCTTTCATCCTTTACAAGCCTTTCCTTGCTGGTTTTGCTTCCCTAGCTTTGCTGGGGAGAGAAACACGCTGCCTGCCCACAATTCCAAAGAGCTTTTCTGTGTCCAGTCTATTTTTTCTGCAGTCACCCACTCCTCACACAACAGGAGGGCGAGGGCTGGCCGCCTACACCCTCAGGAAGAGCCCTTCTCCTTGGAGGGTACAAAACTGAGTCAGCACAACCAAAGTAAGACACAAATGTCTTAAAAACATGGGCCTGAAAGCAAATTTTTTGCATTCATCTTTAGCATCCTGCACTTGCCAGAATGTGTCCTGTTCCAAGCTTGCTCTGTCTTAAGGCTCCAGGTCTTGCTGCCTGGTATTCAGAGAGAAAGGCAATTCCACAGCCCCATTATTGTGACAGGTAAAAGGATTCAGCCACTGTTGCTGTGGGACAATTCACACTGATTCTCACTGTGCCTCCAAGGCTCCTTAGCATAAATAAGCTGCCTCTCCAAAATGTTATCACCTCCACTTGTATAGAGACAGGCAGAGCAGGCAATCAGACACACAGTGAAAAATTAGTCTTTAAATCCATGTTGCATTCCATCTATTCTTTAATAAAGTATTTAAGTCTATTTCTTTCCTTGGCCACGTGCTCTCAAGTCTGAAGACCCAACACCTGACCAAATGATTTCTCCTTTTCTTTCTTCACTACGGGCATCCCATTTGCTATTCTCCAGTCACACCCAGACCCAGAGAGTCATTAGTATCACACTGTCTGTTAGGAATTCATCCTGAGCACCTCTGAGCCGTGGCACAGGCTGTGTCACCCTGTGTCACCTCCCAGAGCAGCTGCCTGGGCAGAAGTGTGAGGACACGAGCTCTTTTCCAGCCTCGGGCACTCTGTAGCTCGCACTGATTGATTGCGTTAAATAAGCAACCTATTAATATCCCCCACGCTGGGGCTCGATAGGCTCCAGTTGGCAGAACAGTCTCTACAGCAGATAAGTTATGTTAAACAGAGAGTCCTGATGCATACTGGTCATGGAATCAGGGAATAATTTCAGCTGGAAAGAGCCTCTGGAGGTCAACTCGTCCAACCCCTCTGATCAGACAGCATTGTAGGAAAGAAACGGAGTAATAAACTCGGTGCTGCAAAAACTAAAACATTGCAATAAAACAAACATTTAACAATCAACAAAAGGAAAAAAAGAAGGAAGAGAAGCAGCTTAATTTACATCTGCATCAGTGGATAAAGAAGATAAATGACAAACTTTGTTTGGAGGGCCCTTTACTCTGGTTAGATCTCCATGCATGGCCGATTCATTTGTCAGCCTTCTCATTAATATCCCTAATGCATAATTGCAGTCAAAGTCACTTGCTGATCCATACTTTTTATGACCTCATGGTTACCCCTTTGTACTAATAATAACAATATCGCTGCATAATGCAAATGTTTTATGCAAAATAAGTCCACCAGTTCCTCTGCTTTGTGACTTAAATTACAGCTGAATGAGTTTTAGGCAACTGTCTGCATCTTTATATCATATATTGGCATTATCTGTCCTGAAATGTGAGTCACAAGGGTTTGGGCAGTGCCATTAATTACCATTAATCCCTTCTCCATTCGTCCTGCCTGAATGCCTGCTCCCCATGGTCTGTTCTCTGTCCATTTCTATATCCAGGGCTTTTTGCACACTCCAATTCAACTTGACTTCAGGAATTTTCACATGAAATCTACAGTCCTTGTTTTCCAAGGTGAAACTGCCTTCAGAGACCCTTTTGCATTTCTTATATCCATACATTTCTCTAAGTGGTTATTTTCCCACCATGAGCTGGAGCCTCCCCCACGGATCTCTTCCCTCCTTAGAGTCTGACAGGCAAACAAATGCCCAAGAAGTCATTCCTTGAGCCTTGCTCTCAAACCACAGGCAGGTGACCAAGGTGCAGATCTCCCCAGGTCCTTACTGCTGCTTCCTTAGGAAAAAGAGTGACACTGGGGCATCCCAAAGGGCTTCAGGCAGAGTACACAAGGACAGAACACGCACTGATCTGCCCAAGCACTGCCCTGAGAAATGCAGATCTTAGCTTCTTGCAGATTTATTATGAAGAGTAAATTATCTGAGTGGCCCAAAGAGAGTGATTAAAATACACATCAGTGTCTTGCTGGGTCAGTGGGTTTTGATCAGATCTCCCAGTTTGTGTTAATATTCAGATACGTTACTATCCCAGAGGGATGAATAATAGTGGCTATTTAATTTCTCTGACAATATTAAACATAATGAAAAGTCATACTATCATCCCACATCCTTCCCATGAATTCTGGCCACAGACAGATCTCCCGTTGGTAATGGAAATGTCACTTTGATTCATCTGTTCACCAACTAATCCTTACCAAACAATTTCCAGTATACAGCAAGCCATCCCAAAACATTCCCTTGGAAACATTCCAGAACCGACATTCACTGTAGATTAGTTTTTACCACTGTTTAGGCTTAGACAATTTCAGGTAGCTTTGCTACTTACTCTATTTTTAGCAGTGTCTCCAGCATACCAGGAAAGAGGAAGATCATAAGACTTCTGCTAATCTGCAAATCTGAAATTATAGTTGGGAGATGGAATTTATTATTACACAGCTCAATGACAACAGCAGAGATGACCTTTCTGCAATGCCAAAAGTCTTATCCATGCTGATCTGGGCCCTTAATCAGTGAGGAAAAGTACAGGTTAATATGTGCTAAAGGAAAAACTTTTTCCCTGTTAGGACAGTTAAATATTAAAACAGATTGCCCAGAGAGGTTGTGCAGCCTCCATCCCTAGAGGTTTTTCAAACTGGTTGAAACCCTGTGTAACCTGGTCTGACTTTTGTAAGGTTAAAAAGGTGTGTAACTGCAGAAAATAGCCAGGAAAACCTTTGCTGAATGACAGTACAGAGCCAGGACTAATAAGAGGCCTCATCAGTGTGTTCCACTTGACGAGCCCACTGGTGAGCACACGGGGCTGTCATGTCCCAGCTCCCCGCTCTGTGATGTCCAGAGCATCCTCCTGCCAGCCCTGCACACTCAGAGAGCTGCTGTGCCCCTGGCCCTTTTCAGTGAGAGATGAAAGCTTTCTCTCACTCGAGATGAAAGTTCTTTCCCCAGCTTGTTACACACAGAAACCTCTGTTCTGGCAGCCACCTCATGCTGCCATCAGGCAGAAAAGAATTCTCAGGGAAAGAGATGAAAGGGCTCAGCTGCTCCCGGTTCATTGTATTTACCACAGGAACCCTCTCTTTCCAAGTTCAATGCTCTGCTGGGTGAAGAGTAATTTCCCTGAGAAACCTTTACAGCAATAGCAGTTCCCTCTGTATTCCCTTACCTTTATCCCTACCACACCTGGCTTTCTATCCAAGCCTTTGCCCAACATCTGCTTCAGCTCCAGCTGCACTGACTGGGATACAGTTTGGAGACCAGTTCGGTCCATAATGCCCAGCTGGGCTCACACTCTCAGAGGCTGCTCCTGGCCCTTGCAATGGCTCTGAGGTGCAGTGTCCAGATCTAACACTTCCCCTCAGCACTGCTTCCACCTCCTGCCACCTCCAGGGCCAGAAGACTGTCAGGTAGCAACTGCTCCTTTGCTGAGAAGAAGACTTGGCTATTTCAAAGTTCCTTTAGCATTCTTTGACATTCATCTCCACATGCTTAGCCCAGCAGGATGTTCCTTCAAAACTGTAAAGCTCCTTTTCCAGTTCGATACAGATAAGCTGAGGAAAACAAGCAACCAAACTTTAAACCAACAGATCTGTAAGAGACAAGAGTTGAGCATGAGTTCATTGTATCTGTCTGATCGACTTCCTTAAATTTATGGCTCCCCAAAATGCACATAATCTGTGCTGACATTTTTGGAAGTCCCATGAGCAATAGGACAGAGACCAACACTCAGAGTTTGTGAGTCAAGCTGATTTTAGTGACAGCAAAGGGCCCTTGAGTGAGTTGAAAGCTAAAGGCAGGATTTCACTGTGGGCTCCCTGTAAAATTGAGACCTCCCAGAAATAACCAGTGTTCCTGGGGAAGGCTGCTTGCAGGTCATGAGGTGGAGGGTCCTCTCCTAATTAGAGCCAGAGCAGGAAGTTTGGTGAGTGGGTGAAGGACCATGCAGTGTTGGAAGCAATATTTCAGGCTGGGAAACTCCAGCTCTGCTGATCATTGGGATGGTCAGTGCTCTCCTTCACCAGGAGCTCAGAAAGGGAACGCCAGAGAGCCATCAGACAAAAAGTCTATAGCCTGATTTCCCCCTTTCCCAGTAATTCCTGGGTCAGTAAGAAAGAAGTCGCCAATTGCAAATGTTTCCTTTTATGTCCAGATCTCAACAGTGTAGCACTTCACAGGGTCCTGAGCCAGGGTGATGGGAGCTGATGCTGTTAGACAAGGGTGGAAAATTGATCTCTTCCCAGCAAGATTTAGAGGCCAATCGGACAAGAAATTACTCCAGCTGGGCACTCCGTCCCCATCTCTCAGCTCTTCCTGCAGCTAGGAGATTCACTCTATAATTGCTTTCTTAGTCCACATTTTATCCTCAGCTGACAGAATTCCATTAGGGTGATACAAGCTGTGTGATAAAGGGATGTTTGTGTCTCACATGGGCTGTAAGTCATTTCTCAGCAAACAAGCAAATAGTCACAGAAATGGGCAAAGAGGCCACTGAGCCAGGAAGCCACTTCTTGTGCTCTGAACGGCAGGATCTCGGCAGGCAGATGGGAGCAAACACCCTCCCAGGGTGTTATCCTGTCTCCCTCTCTGCTCTTTGGAGGAGATTTGGGACAGACAATAATCCATCAGGCAGACCCACAGTATGGGTTGGTCGAGAAATGGGGGACCCCCTCTGACACCTCAGATCGGAGAACAAGTGCCCTGCAAAAGGGAAGTGAGAGGAAATGAAACTAATCTTGTAACACATCTGAGCTCCTACGGCTAAAGAGTGTAACAGGTTGGTCACACCTGCAAGGCAAAGAACAGTGATCCAAACAGGACCTTCAGGACTGTATTGTAGGGCAAAAGGAGTGACCTTCTAATAGTGCTGCAGCTAAAAGATAGACATGATAGAAAGGGAATGCAGGCAGGTGCCCCAGGTGCTGCAGAGGGCACAATCCCAGTGCCTGCAGTGCTGGTGAAGCCATAACCGGGCAGAGTGTGCTGGAGTTCACATTTTTTGAGGAATACTGGAAGAGATTTGGATACTTGGTGAGTTTTGCCAGAAGAGCAGCTCCTCTGGGGTTGTTTAGTCTGGAGGAGGCTCAGGGGTGACCTCATCACTCTCTACAACTACCTGAAAGGAGGTTATAGCCAGGTGGGGGTTGGTCTTTTCTCCCAGGCAACCAGCAATAGGACAAGAGGGCATGGGCTTAAGCTCTGCCAGGGGAGGTTTAGGTTGGATATTAGGAAGAAATTTTTTACAGAGAGAGTGATCAGGCACTGGAATGGCCTGCCCAGAGAGGGGGTGGATTCACCATCCCTCGAGGTTTTTAAGAGACTGGATGTGGCACTGAGTGCCATTATCTGGTAATGGCAGCGGTGTTGGATCAAGGGTTGGACTTGATGATCTCAGAGCTCTCTTCCAACCCAGCTGATTCTATGATTTTTAGAGCTCAGCCTACCAGACCAACAGCCCCAGAACATGGAGGGCAGCCCAAGGCATCTCTCCCCAATGTGCTGGCTGAGACTCTGCTCACTCACTGTATTCCCCAGGCTGGGGTAGAGGAGATCCAGCAGTGAGGGCAGCGGGAGCAGAGAGCAGGAGGGAATGGGGAATGCTGCTGACTCACAGATCAAAGGCAAAGCAGACTTTGTCCCCTGCATGTGGCAGCACTCAGATGTCAATGCAGCCCTTCACGTTTGCTCTTACCTTACATGGGAAGTGAGCTTTTTCTGGAAACTCAAGAAAGTTTAAAGACTCAAATTCGACCTCCCTCTCCCACTGTCCTCCCCCTCACATCCTCACTGGCAGCAAGTCCTGTCTCTGCCTGTCCCAGTGTGTTTGCTACCTGGTGTACAAGATCTCAGTCCAATCTCACAACGCTCCTGGGCACTGCCATGCTCCTGCAGGTGTTCCCTGCCTGGCACACACCTCTGGAATGGCAGGGCTGGACATCACGATGGGGAATGACCTACACACCAGGAACATGGTAAAAGTGCAGCAGGACCAGGAAATCCCACAGAAAACAGCATCACCTAAGCAGGACTCTGTAGTGCAGTTGATGTCCCAATCCAGCCTAAGCCATGAGAAAGGTCCAGTTTAATGCAGCTGCTCTATGTAGCTCCTCACGTAGCTCTTATGGGTTTATGGATGAATCTCCTGACCCAGGAACACACAACCCTCCACATCTTCTGGGCTGCCTTTTACAGTCTGCACCACTGCTGGCTCCCTTGTACCCTGACAGGTGCTTCTCCCTGTTGTTTAAATGCTCCTGCATTAAAGTACAAAAAGGCAGAAATTGAAAAGTTGCAGGTCTTCTCAGCTTTCAGATTACCATGAAGACTGATAAAAATATCTTTTTTTTGGATCAAGAAGTAGGCATCCTGACATGTACTCCCTCACAGATTATTACTTTATCCTCTGTCCTTCTCAGTGTCACTGTGGGACAAACAAACTCATTTCTGTTATCTTGATCCATGCCCTTTAAACTAAATCACAACAGGTAAAGGTGAGCAACTATGGTAAAAACATTTCTGAGTGGCCCAGAAATTGGAACTAGGTGAAATAATAGTTTACATCAAGGGCTCCAGCAAGAATTCATTCCTTCCCTTTCATTTGCCATGGTTTTGACGATGTCAAATGATGTTCCTGGGCACATTCCCACTGAATTACTCCTGCTGAAACTGTGCCTTACACTGACTGAAGTGCTCCATGGGGATTTGCTTGATTGTATGTTTACTCTTCCTCTTGTCCCTCCTGTAAATGCCAGTCTGGCAGGGATGTACTTGTGAGTAGTTAGCTTAAAAAAGAGGTGAAAAATGGAATAAACCATTTTCTTTAACCCTGATTCACTGAGGAAATGAGTCAAGTGGCTATGTTTGAGTGTGCAGGGCTGACTAGGACACTTAATTATCTTTGCTTGTATAAAGGGTCATTACATCTCAGCTCCAATTAGGAGGCCAAACGCTGACATCTCCTACCCCACAGAGATGAAGGAAGAATTTATCTTCTGAACATTATGCTACTTTCCATAAACGCCTGACTAGACTCAAGGCCTCCACGAGGCTGTGCCTTGGTGCTGTGTGCCATCCCAGAGCACACAGCAGGCTGGCAAACCCTTCTTGCAGGCACTGCAGGGCAGAATGTTCCACAACTTAACAACTGTTGGAAATACTTTCCACAGTGTGGCAATTGTGGGGAATCTCTTGAAAGGGTCCAAGGGCTGTTAGGAGAGGATGCCAGAAGGTTGAAGCCCCACAATTCCACTCTGAGCCAGAGCAGCTGATCTGGACACAGATTTCCAGGGCAAGACGTGTGAAAACTGGCTGCAGTTACCAACTGACTGCTGAGGAAGGGTTGGTGGCAGGGGAACAGTCAGAGAGAGCTGTGACCCATCTAAGCTTGACCAAGTATTTTGTAATAATTTACAAAACCTGGAGTTACCTCGAAGGATTAGGATTGAAAAATCATTAGTCCATCACACAGGACTGGAGATGCTCCAGACAGATCCAGAGAAGACAGATGAGCATAGGAAGTCCTCTCCCCCTCATACCTTTTCAGATCAATAAGGATGCTGTTGTGTGCCAGGAAACAGCAGATTTCATTTGTCTGAACATTCAATGCAATTTGCTTAGAAGAACAAACAATGTGACATCCCATTCAGAGATTGCCTGCATGACAAATCTGTCACTGTGCCTTAAGTCTTCAAACCCTTGCCGTGGCCTCTCCTCTTCCAAACACAGACATTTCTATCTGTTCTGAGCCCTACCAATATCCCTCCTTTCAGCTGCTCCTATTTTTCATTTTGGAGTTGGCTGGAGCAAAAATTAGACCTTGGTTCTTGGTAGAGCTACAGCAGGTAATTCTATGGGGAGAGAGTTCTCAGAACAAGAGGGATCTTTTGTCAGTGCAGATTGGGAAAAGCCCTTAAACAAAGTGCAGTGTACTCTCACACACTATTTTACATTTGTGTTTAGTACAAAATACAGTTTGTTTCTCCATCAATACACAGAAATCTGGGAACTGCATTGCTATCTTGTGTCTTTTCAGCTTAGCCAAGAGCAGTGAAGAAGTTTTAAAAAGCAAATATAGCAGATAGTACACTCCTGACTTAGGACAGAAAGGGAAGCAGCACAGTTTGATTCTACAGCAACAGCTGCAACAGTAACTCTGTTTTATGTCCAAAAGCACATCCTGACTTCAGTGTTCTGTTCCCTCTGGAAACACTCATGGAATCATCAACAGGCTTGGGTTGGAATGAGCAGGTTCTAAATGAGAAAGGAAGAAACTAGTATGGAAGAACTTTATTCAGGTTGTCACAAACACCCAATTTTCAGTGAAAAGTACATTTGCATAGCAAATCCTGCAGCATATTTATTTGGTTAGAACTTTTGCTTCAATGACTACATAGCAGGGTATCTTTTGTTTCAAAATGCACTCTGCTCCTTACCTTCTGCTAATTAAAACGCATTTACCATTTCTGAGAAGTGACAGTATGTTGCTGGCAACAGATGTGGTTAGTGCAGCACAGAGGTATGGCCTCCTTCTTCATACAAACCAAATCAGGCCAAAGAGGAGAAAAGAACATTGCTCTGTAGCAGGAGGACTCTGAAGAATGTGCAGAGTGCCTGTCAATGGCCCTCCAGGCAAAACACCTCATTGCTTTTTTCATGGTAGTGAAATAATGAAAGAAATTATTCTTTCACTGCAAAACACAAAAGGAGTGACAGCTGAAATGTACTTACTAAACCTTGATAAAGCCTCTTCCTGATCTCCATTTCCTAAAAGAATCCATCACACTTGTGCAACCTCTCCAGGTGTCAGAAACAGTGTCAGCTCCCACCGAGAGTCACGGCATCAAAACATACAGAGGCAGCCCAGAGACAGGCAGGTAAAGAGTTACTTCCTCTAATAAGTGCATTTCCCAGAGACCAATTTACAGGCATCAGAAATAAAGCAACATTTCCTTCTAGTGAGGATCTTCATGATCATCCAGCTAGGATCTAGGAATAAAAGCTTGAGAAATACTCTGAAAAAGCTGTGGTTATAACCATCCTGCTTCACCTAAGTTCTTGGTGCTTGGCAGGAACAGTTGTCAGCAGGAAGGCTCTCACTCTCTCCTTTATGTTCCTTCCTCCCTGGATTTTCAATTAAGAGATGAGGGGAAAAAGACAGATCATCACAAAAAAAACCCCAAGAAACTGAATTCATGCTTTAGAGTTCATTGGGAGGAAAATTTCCTGTAGCAAATAAAACTGCCTCTCACAAGACAGGAGGTGGTTCAGCAGCAGCAGCAGCAATGGAAAATCTTCCACTTGGATGATGCTTATCTTGGAGATGGAGATTGCAGTTATTTAGGGCTGGATGCATCCAGGACTTTCCCTGTTATCTTTTCCTCCTCTGCAGCCCCTTCTCACACATGCAGGTTTTTGGACGCAAAGCTGTGCAGGAAAGGGGAGAGCTGGTCAGGGCTGCACAGGGAAGCCAGAGGAGGAAAAATGCCCATTTCCCTTCCCATCCCAGAAGGAAAGCTGAGCTACTCCTCTCAGTTATGTTTCCTACACTAACAGTGAGGGCTGCCAGCCTTCTCACAGCCCCATGGAATTGCTTTCCTGGGGAATCTGGTCTGAATTTAACGCTGACACTCACCTGAGTAAAAGGTTGGACCTTCCCACAAGGAGAGGACCCTCTGAGGTCTCCTCCAACCCAAACCACTGTACAACTCTGTTATCAACAACCCCTGTGGATGAGACCAGTCAGGACCAGAGGGGACAGGGCAGAGGGCAACAGGCAAGCTTTGACTGGTGACTTAGAGGAGTTCTGTGCCCTTAATGCTTGGACAATCAGTGTGATGGTCCTGGCAATGACAGCTGTCCTTTACTGGACATGCTCTGGAACCCAGGCTGGCATTCCAACGGGCACAGAGATGTCCAGGATACTTTTGGCACAGCCAGTGCTAATATACTAATAACTTCCAAGCTCTTTTTGTACAGGCAGTGGCCTTTCAAATCCTTCTCCTACAGAACTGTTATTAAAAGCCATCAAATAATTTCTGCAACACTTCCTAGAGAACTAATTGGAGAAAGTGTCATGCTCAGGAGAGAAAACCAATCATGGATATACCAGCTTGGCTGAGAATTTGTAATGCATTTAGGGAGCTATTCTGAGTAATTTACAATGAATGACTGGGACTCTTCAGACTATAAATACAATCTACTCTTTCTCCTTGGGAAAAAAAAGGGGTTGTCTTTTTAATTATCACTTTGAAAGAGAAAAGACCAAGCAGAAAGACAGTGGGAGGAATAGAGTCAACATGTTTTCCCCCTTGTTAAACTTATCATGATTTTGGATTTGCTCAAGGAGCAACAAGCAACTGATTCTCAGGCACATCTGCATCATCTCTAAAGCTGCTTGAAAGACCAGAGGGGATGCAATGAGCCTGTTATTCCCAAAGCTCTCTGTGAACCTGCACAATTAACCGGAGTTTTCAATATATCTTCAGCCAGTTTGTTTCCTGAGGGTTTCTCCATTTGTGCTGGTATGAGCCACAACTACATATCACCTATGTCTTGGATGTGTATCACCCACTTTCAGAGATAGATATAGAATAAAAATTCACCAGATTATGAAATTCATATTTTATCTTTCTATGGGAGAAAAAATAAAGGTAAATATATATGTAAGAGGTTTAAGATTCCCCAGTTTTCCCATTTTAGGTGTCTTACAATGCTCATTATCCACACTGTGTCTCTAGGAAGTGATCAGAAGAAAACTGTGGAAGACAGAACTTACCTGGATCAGCCACAACTTGTTTCTTTTTGCTGTTTGTGACAATCTCATTTTCATTCATCATTCGGACATCCTGGTCTCCCACATGATTGCTGAAAAGATTCAAATCAGTAAAACAGCCAAAATAATCAACATTGTGAAAAGTTCTGAGAGCTTTTTATGGGAAAAGTCACCAAAAATCACAACCTTGTGTGTGCATCCACCTGAAGGACTTCTTGTCAGTTTTAATTAGCGACATTCATTCAGGCACACATTCAAATATAAATATCATATTCACCCTACAATTTTCCAACCTTGCCTACACAGCTTGAACCACATTAACCAAAGTGAGATTTTAAATCAGACCTGCACACAGAGGGTGTAAAAATCCCTATATGGAACTTCACACTGCTTTGTAATACTGAAATAGCATTAATTGAAAGTTTTCTGAACTAAACAAAATTCATTTACTGTGACAAGTTTGATTTGCAGGCAGCTGCAAAATTTTAACCATTTCTTTTTGGGAAAGAAGTAATAACTTTCAAGTTAAATTAAACTAATTACAGGGGGAAATGTGAGCTGAATTGAAAGGTGAAGAAAACATCACTAATAACATCTCCCTTTCACACAGACAAAACAAAACACTCATGCCTTTGAAACAAAAGAAGTGCATTTTTCTTTTCTCTACAAATACTGCACAAAATGGGTTTCTATTTTTGGAGAAAAATGTAATGTCTCTCAGACTGTCAGAGCAAAGCAGGGGAGCCAATACTGAAGGAAATCAGAACTTCCACTATTGATGATAATCTCAGACTCAAGTTCAGGGTTCATAAAATACTGAACATGTGAAAGAGAATAGGCCAACATCAGAAATAACAATATATAAAAGCTTCAGACCATTTCTAAAATGAGGGGATATTATCCAGCATGTCTTCTGTTGCTGCTGAAGCAGCTTTATATTTCAGCAGGGTGGGAGGTGAAAAAAAGGGGAAGGATGACTGCAAACCAGGCAAAGCAGAAAGACCAGGAGTGCTCCTGCACAGAAATCTAGAAGAGAAGAGGCTCAGCATGTTCTTGACTGGAAAACAGATGATGCAGGTTTTGTGACCCCATAAGATACTCCCCTTAAAAGCAAATCAAAGGATTCTTGTCTTATAAACATGTGCAAAGGAAGTCATGGGAAAAAGATTTGGTGCTTCTCTGCTTCCAGTACAACACCTTTACTCACAGAAAGACCTAAAGCTGAGGAAAGTAAAGGCTCATTTCCCCTCCTCCTCCTTCTTCTATCCCACTGAAAAATCTTTCAAAGCCTTTGTTTCCTCGAGACATTTTCATTTCAGTAACTTTTTCACTTGAAAAATTGCTCACCTCCAAACTCCAACCAAGACAACACAGCCACTTGTAGGAAAACATGAGCCTAACACAACACAGCCCAACAATAATAATTTATTTAACATCTCACAGTACCAATGGCCAACAGCCAAGGCTTGGAGAAACACAGGAAAACAAACCCTGCAGGCAAATGTGAACTTCTGTTCTTAATCAGGACACCTTATATTCCTTCTGCTTGTTTCTAAATATCTGAATATTCTTCTCAACCTTTTTTCCATGCCAAACTTCCTTTTTTCCCAATGGTGTATGTGCAAGACATGCTATTTGTTTGCTGTCCAAGGTGTAAGAAAGTGTTCATTTCTATAAGCTTTTATTTCTTCACTTTTCAATCCCATTTAAAATAAATTATTCTTTCAATCTTTATTTTCCTTTGCCAGGGACTGGGTTTTAGGCCCTATCAATCCTGACCTTCTAACTGTAAGTGCATTTTTCACTGCATTTCCTCACATTCTCTGTGAGATTGCAAACTTAGTGGTTTCAAAGTGTCATTTCTCCAAATGCAACTCATTTCTCACTTTAGCAAGTTCATTATTTTAGCATGTTTATAAAATAGGAGCATTCTGGTACCTTAATTAGCATCTGTGTCAAATCAGAGGATCAAATCAAAAAATCAAATCTTTAATTTTGATGCTTGGTTCTTTTTCATTAACTTCCTATTTTTCCCCCTCTATGTAATATCACTGGGATTTATTATTCCTTCTCTAAGGAAGCCTAACTTTTTTCCTTTGTGTTTATAGCCTTTCATGAAAACACATGTAAATATAAATCAGAAACCCCACCAAGTGCAAATAAAGCCGGTAATTCGGTCCTCATATCTAAAAACCTATTTATTTCTCATTAAGTGAGGCACTTTGGAAGGGAATTTTCTATAGCAATGCACATATTGCTGCCATTAGTCACATGCAAACACTGTTTAAACCCAAGCTTCTTTCTTGCACCCACTGCCATACCTAATGACAGTTCTCTTCTCCTGATGGCAAATCTTCTCATCATCTGTGAAGAGGATGGTGTGATAGGGCACCACGGGCTCGCAGGTTGGGAGGATTCCTGACACCACATGGCTCACCATATCCAGAATCCCATTGTACACAAGCAAATCATCCACCAGAAGCTACAGATATTTAAGAAACAAATAAAAAAAAAACCACCTGGAAATCACTGCTTTCCAGCAGTTGTCTCTAGCAATTAACTAGAAATCATTTTGCCCTATTTGTTTCACTAATTTAGCTTTTGTTCCTTAAAACTTTCATTTCTATTCACTGCTGGGGTTTGATTTTTCTTTTTTTTCCCTCCCCAAGTTTTTATCCTCTCACTGATGTTTTTTAATGCAGCTTTCAAGTAGGTAATTAAAAATGTATTTCATGTTTTACATAATTGCCATTCTATTCACTGGAGTGAATCACTCTTAAATCTAGGAATTAATGAATCTCACCTCACTTCAGCTGTCTAAAACTTGGGTTTGTAGTTTAAACTAGTCTTCCAGGGCTGCTCTACAGTCAGTGGAAAAAGAAAGGCATTATCCTATCTTAAAACAATTATCTAAGAAAAAAATCAGATAAAGTGTTCTTTCCCTGGACAAAAAAAGGAAGATAGATGACTGGCATAGATTAGTCATTTTAATACTAAATGCAGAGTTAAATGAGCTGAATCCCATCCTTGGAGATTACATGGAATCACACTTCTGTAAACTGTGAAAATCCATACAGAAATCAAGCAAGCTGACTCACCAGAACACACAAAATGCACAGAAAAATTACTTACACCAAACTCTTTCACACCTCTCTGAGGCGTTTTGGCATAATTCCATAACTTGATCATTGACACCGTAGTAGGGACATCAAAAATGACATACACCCTATTCACCTGTAAAAGAGAATTAACTTATATTTAACAGCACAAATTCTCCAAAGACATTACACCCTCATGCATGTTGCATCAAAAGAGGCTCGTGTTTAAAGAGATATAGCTGGAGGTAACTGATGCTCAGGGTTGAAGTTCAGCATCATCCCTGTTGATAACTCACAGATGTTGTTTCCAGCCCACAGCTGCCCTCTCAAAGGTACATGGAACTTGGCAGCAGGTGACATCTAAACCATCCTGGTGACCCTGGGCTGCCTGGCAATGAGTATTTCATCAACCAGACACAGACATGTGCTTCAGGGTAAGACAGGACAGAGTCTATTCTGTGCTGCTCTGAAGGACAGAGAGAGACTATTTACAAGGGCCTGGAGTGACAGGACAAGGGGAACGGCTTCAAACTGAAAAAGAGGAGGTTTAGAATAGACATTGGGAAGAAATTCTCCCCTGTGAGGGTGGGCAGGCCCTGGCACAGGTTGCCCAGAGAAGCTGTGGCCGCCCCATCCCTGGAAGTGTCCAAGGCTGGGTTGGACAGGGCTTGGATTCACCTGGGCTAGTGGAAGGTGTCCCTGCCCATGGGGTGGAATGGGATGGGCTTTAAGGTCCCTTCCAACCCAAGCCATTCTATGATTCTATTCTGTCCTATTCCAATTCTTTATACCAAATACAAACAGAATCCACCTTTCTTTTTGCAAGACTAAAATTTCACCCATATCCCCTGACTTTGAAAGCTCTTCCAGAAATTCTGCAATTTTTGTGTGAGTTACACTAACTGGAATGTAGAGATAATTTTCCAGATGCTTCCTAAACAATTATTGCTTGATGTATTATTCACTTTCCTTTCAGTGACATTAATGCCAAGATGTTAAGACTAAAGATTAGCCTGTAGGAAACCAATCTTGCCTGTTACAGTTAATTCCATGCTATTCCTTTTATGAGCCACTATATCAACTTTGGATCAACATATCTTAAGCTTCATCTTTAGCATCCTCTGAAGTTTTAATCCTTTGATGTATCAGAGGAGAGATTGTAAGTTATATGAAATCATTATGCTTCTTTTACCCAAGAAAGAAAGGTAAGTGGGATCAATAGGAATGTTTGGATCTATGATTTTCCACAACACAACTGGAGCACAATCTCCAAGAGCAATTGTTAGTCCTACAGCAAATGACAAATCTGATAGAAAATCCATTCAAGCAAACAAATAAAATGACAATCAGTAACAAGGGAACAAAGAATTCCAATTCTACTTACATCAGTAACACATTTCCAAAAGGCAAAACCACTTTTAGAATCAGAAAAGAAAAGCTGTAATATGAATTTCCTTCAAGCTTTTGAGCTTTCCAATATAGGAAAGAGTTAATGCAGCTTTCCAGGCAGCCAGACCCCCCGGCCCTGAGGATGGGAGGACACACAGGCTGTGGTTCAGCAGCTGCAGAGGCTGAACATCAACAGCCTGATTGGTACATCCTGGCTCAACAGCCATACCAGGGAAGATGGAGGGGAGGAAAGCACTCTCTGGATCTTAAAAAGGTGTAATTTGCTACAGTTCAAGGACAGAAAGCACCATTAAATTGCTCCTGCCTCCTGCATTTCACACATTATCAATTTACCCTTTAATACTGTTATTTTATGTTCTTCTGCAGCACTTTGGTGTCAGCCAGAACAACACAAAGCACTGTCTGCATCTCTGCCAGGACTCCGGGGACCGTCATTTCCCTTTCTGCCCCAGTGAAACAGGCTCTGCAAGCAGGGCTTTCATAAGGACATAAGCAAACCCAGATAGCTGTCAAGTCAATCATGTTATGATGGATATCTGAGCATCCCATCGAGTTATCAGGATTGAAGATGTGGGATCTACACAGTAGGAGCCTCAAGCATTACAGAGACCTTCCACTTTCCTACAAATGCAAGTGGTCACTATTCCCAAGTATACTTAAAGCTTTATCTTAATTATACCCACTGCATTGTAAGATATAATGATATAAATTGACTTAATTCCTTGCTTTTAATATTCTGATTAAAAACTGCAGCATATGCAGTAAGGATTCTTTCAACACAGTAAGTTATACCGCATGTCAGGTTTAGGTTCTGTTCTCTTTTTAAATCCATTCTCCTCTAACAAATAAATACAGCTCAATGATGTCCATAAAAAATGTCCTCTCCCAAAGCAAGGTCAGAACTCATCTAAGTTTATCTCCTTTTCCTGTTTAGATATTTGATATCCCATATTTAAACAAGGGACTGCTAAAAGGGCTGAATCACTTGGGGCCTTAGGACATGAAATACTAAGTCTGCCATCCCTAATCTATGAATTTGAATTCAACACAGAAAATGAGATTAAAAATATTTCTTACTGCTGGAACAACATTCATTGCATTTTGTGAAAATGAATTTAAGATCCTGGTTCACTCCTGTTTGAAAGATGTTTATTGCACAAAATACACACATTAAGCTCCTTCCTCATTATCTTTATAATAGTAACTCAAAAAACCATCTCCACCAGCCTTAGAAATTCTGCTGCTGTTGCACCATGGAGACAGGAGATCACAAACCTGGGAAACCTTCATCGCTGCTGCCCGGGCAGTGGAGAGAGGCTGGAATAAAAACCTCCTTCTACAAGGCAGTGATTTAATATCAGTTACTAATTTCCCTACAAATTCTGTATGCTTCCCCTTTGCTCTGTGCTTCCAGCTACATCCACACACATCACTGAAAGAGAAAGTGCAAATGTACCAGACCAGGAAGAACTGGGGCCAGCCACATGTGTCTGCCATCGGTCGTGTTGTTGACTCTGTCGATGAGTTTGTCTGGGGTTCGGATGTCTCCAGACACATCTTCTAAAATGTTGACACTGTCTGGAAAAGCAGCAATATCTGAAAAAAAACCTTTAAGTGTCAATAACCCAAAAGGACGTTTCAGAAACATCACATTAAAGGTTTGTTCTTGGTCTCCCCAGTTCCATGAGTGAGGTTTCACCAAGATAACAGCGCTCCGAGTACCTCACACAAGTAGCTTGGGGGTACATTTTTAGAAACAGGACAACCCTTACAGATTCTGGCATTCAAATTAATTTTTAAAATAGGAATAAATTAACTAGCTGCATTTAGTTTATTTTCAAATATGTATTTCTGACTCCATCAATAAAGTTCTGTTACAGGGAATAGGCACTTCCCAGCTTTTTGGTGACAAAGCCCCATTTTTTTATGAGAAACTCGTGAAAACTCCTCATATAAAACCTATCTGAAGAAAAGCATCCTTGTAGGAGGTTGACATCAGCCAGACTAGGTTTTGCTTGAGTTTCTCAAGGTAAAAATCAGTAACTGTCTAATAAGACCTTTTTTCAGCCCTTTGAGATGGAAAGATTAAACCTCCCATGGAACAGGCAACCAGATTTTCCCTGTAAGACAACATTTACATTAAAAACATGTATGTTAAAGACATGCAAAGAAATGTGGATGGATGGCACTGTCTTCAGGATTATAAATCCTGAGCAATCCAGTTTGGCATTAATTTCCCCATGTCCTCCTTTCTAAAAGGCCTGAATCTGTAAGTATTCAGCAAGAATTTAAGGCATAACACAGCAACGCCTCAAATGCTTAAGAAAAGCTCCAGACTCAGCAGTAAATTATCACATTAAGTACTGCACTAAGACAAATATGCTTTTTTAGGATCCTAACACAGCCAATCAACACCACTGCAGAGGCAGGAGCAGGTGATCATTCCAAGTGAGCTCAGGGTTCTTTACCTGGCACTGTTCTGCACTGTAAAGCCATACCAGCTAAATTAAAGATTCCTTGCCCTTAAAATCAATTTGTTACCATTTTTCCGTTTCAAAATGCTTCTTGTCCATTACAAATGTTTCAAGTTCATCATGTATCATACAAGATACAAACCAAAATTGGGAAAAAGCCTTTATTACCTTTTCACTCTATCCCCTATTAGACAATGAGGATACTTAGAGACACACAATTCATACAGCACTTGTGCTATTTATTCTTTCTAATAAATTGGCTAAGAAATGTTTCTGCCATGCACCTGAACTGTGTGAATTGTATGTTGGGTGTTGTGTGTGAACTGTATGCTGGCACAGAGCATGGAAGTGTCACCTGGATAACTGTCAGTCTTGCAAACATGCCCTTCATTCCCTCTCTTGGTTATTCAGGAAACACTGAATCAAATTCAAACCCTCAGCCCTGATCTTCATGACTGGATCAGGTGTCTAGAAAAGCCTAAATTTCCAGAAGAAAAGTAATGAAAAATTCCTTCCCTGAGGCCCAATGAAAGTTTCCACAAAAAAAGCACCAAGCTCAACCTTTTCTTATGAATTTATAGCTCAGCAAACTTTCTGGTCCTTCCATATCACAGAAGAAATAAATGTCAACAGCAAAAATTACCATGTTTTTCTTATGCCTTCCCTTCTCTCATCTTGTCCTGCTTTAATGGTGCACGCCATTCACAGAAGAAATGTTTTGAATGTAGAGACATAAAAACATAAGACTCATCACACAGATACAGAGAAAGAGAAGCAGAGTTAATCAAACAGGATAAGGTGGAAATTTGGAAGAAGTAGCAAGTGCTGCCATATGAAAATCTGCCAGGGAGCAAACTGTGTATGGAAAGGGACAGAAGTGCTTGGTGTGTAAAGGATACTGTTTTCAGTCAGTAAGATTTGGTCTCCATGTTCATTGAACAGCTCAAGTCCATTCAAACCAATGTAATATGGATCACCCCAGCTGGTCAGGAGCTGAAACTGGAAAACAACTGAAAGGTAAAATGCTGTTGAGGAAAATTTCAGTCCTGTTACTTTGTCCTAACAGACTATTTAGTTTGCAGTTGAAAAATTATCGTGCAGCCCACGTGTCCATGTCCAACAGCCTTCCTCATATTCTTGGTATCCTGCTGACTTCTTGAAGCACCAGAAATTGTTGGATTCAAAAAGCTCAGGACTCCTATAACTCTAAAATATTCTATATGGCAAGTAAGAAAATGACAGAGAAGGATACAACCACATGGCATTAGGGGTGCTTCATAGTCCATACTGGCTTGTTCCATTCGATTTGAGCCAGTCCTGCCAAAAAACCCAAGACAAAACAGGTTTTATATGTACCCTTGGCTCATTCTGAAAACAAGAGAACAAACCCAAAGGACCAAACCTCTGCAAACAGCCCCTCTGAACCCTCCACCTTGATTATGGACTGGACTGTTCTCTGATCTCAATAAAATCTGGTTAACAGTGTATAATTAAAACCCAATGAAACACTCTGCTCTAAGTGCTCTGTATTTCCATTCAGGACTCCTCATACAGTTGGCTTTGACAGAGAATATGGAAAATACTAAACCAGTGAAGAGAAACCATGTGGTTCAGAGAACAAAAACATCCTACTTTACCTCCTGTGCACTTTGTTAGTTGGCTGAGGCTGCAGATAGTCAAGAAAGAGAATTTCTTGGGCAAAGTCAAAGTGGCAGTTGCCTGGTCCCTTGCGGATAAGGAACCCCTCCGGTGGGGAGATGCTGTGCCCATCCAGCAGCACATGGACCACCTTGGCCTTGTTTAAAATAACACAACATGAGATTCCATGGCATGACATAAATTAAAACAGACTGAAAACAATTGCATTCAGAGGCTGGAGTAATTTCAGTTATTTTGTTGGGTTTTATTTCATTCATGTAGAGTGTGACATCCTTTGGGAAAAGAAAGTCTAAACCAGCAGGAAACAGTTGAAATCCACAGTGTGTAATTCAGTGTAAGGGTTGACATGAATGGGGATGGGAGAGGTAAGGATTTGGGGGGGATAATACAAAAAAGGAAAGAATTGACAGATCCTTCAATTACTGCATCTCACCAGATCTCAGCAAACTGAAGCTTCCCTTTATCACAGAAAGGGTGGTCAAGCATTGGAAAAGGCTGCCCAGGAAAGTGGTAGAGCCACCACACCTGGAGGGATTTAAAAGATGTACAGGTGAGGCACCTGGGGCCATGGCTTAGTGGTGGCCCTGACAGTGTTAGGTTTCCAGCTGGACTAGGTGCTCCTAAAGGTCTTTTCCAATCTAAACAACTGTGTGACTGCTGAGCCTGCAGCAATATTTACACACACACATGATCAGAATGGAAAGACAGCTTTGAAGCCAGCACATGTCACCAAGGTGATCTGAGGAGGCAGTAGAGACATCCTGCACCTGAAAGCACTGCTGGGCCAGGCCTGATTGCTCAGCCCTGGCTGGAGCCACCCTTCCCAAAATCCCATAGCCTGGTGCTCTCTCCAGAGCAGCCTTTTGTGTCTCTGCTGCATTTACAGCAACCTGTATTTCAGCAGTTCTATTCATCTTTGTGGCAGGTGGCACTTCGACTTTTCCAGGATCATGCAAACTCATCTGCCAGGCAGTGCTGTATGTAACCTAAGGGCATATGAATAAAGAAAAGGTACCTGCACCAGCCAGAAAGAATTGAGCTGTGTCCACATCTGAGATGCAAACAAGTCTTATACAACCTCTGAAGATTAAACTGAATAATTCAGCCATCCTTATTCCGAGGATGCAGGAGCCCTGGCCCTTCACCCTCCCCCATCAGCACCATCTGGTGCTGTGTCAATGATCCCAGGCACAGAACAATTCCATCATGCAGCAACAATTAATCACTGCATCTTGCCCTGAAATATGTTCAATACAACTTAATCATAAGCAGCATTTACTGCCCTGAGTGTTTCACTAAGTACCAGTTTGGAAGGAATGTTACCTGTAAAATAGAACAATATGGCCTTATAACTGGCATTACAATTAAAGTCTGATGATTAGTGGAATGCACCAAAGTAGATTCATTTAGTTAACAAAAGACTTAATTTAGTCTAAAGGTAATATAAGTCAGTTTTCTCATCTTTGGATTTCATGCTGAGTAATATATAAAAGATAATTTGAGGTTAACTTAGGTTTGTATGCAAATATTTAATTTTCATTATGAGGAACTATTTATATATATAGATAGATAGATAGATTATATACATTTATAGCTAAAAGTCTCATTTCAGGTGTCTATCTGAGAAGAACTTTAAAACATTCTGAGCATTCTGCAAATCCTGTATTGACATGATATTCCTAACAGTTCTCATATTTTTTCCACTCATAAAGGATGTTTTATTCAATTATAATTACATGCAACATCCCAGAAGCAACGCATTTTCAGGAAGATCTTTCTTTTCCACAAAAACATTATAGGCTTTGAAAACCTCTGGCACTGTACTAGACTAGAGGAGGTGCTCAGTTTATTTCCAAACAGCCCGAAGATTAATTAGGAGGGAAATGTTTGTATGGAGAAATAACTATTTCAGGTTTCATCTTTAATACACTTGGGAGCAAAGAAAGGAAATATCCTTTCCATATCAGAAACTCTGCATTCCAGCTGAATAAGTGTGCCAGGCTAAGGAGAGGAAGTGAAAACCCCACTGAAACACTTTCCTAAAGGGAAACACGTAGTGAATGGGAAGTCTGGAGACTTAGAGATGAAATCTTACCTATTACACCACAGCTGCTTATATTTATGTGCCCTTTACAGCCCTCATTTCTAAGTAATTCTCATCATCGGAGCAGCCACTCAACCGTCACATATTGCGTTTTACAAATCACATAACAAAGCTTTCACAAGGTGATTTTTCACAGCGCTGGAAATAGCACCCAAGTCTTCATTCTGCCAGCTGCCTGCCATCCCCCTCTCACACTGAAGCTGTGAATAGAGCCCAGCAGGCTGCAGCTGCCTAGGAAATCATCAGATCTCACACCCTGGGACTGTTCCTTCGAAGGAACAGCAATATTTCAGGAGACAGATGTCATGATGCCCCAGGTTTACAGCCTCAAGCCTCTTTTAGCGTGGCCCAGCCAGTATCCTGCATCTTCAGTTTTCCAAAGAATTTATTTCAGCCTGCAGGAATGGGCTCCTGCTTTAAGATGTATCCCCTAACTGCTGTGGGACTTGCAGTATGCAGGCAGGTGGACACCTGTATCACACTCACTATTTTTCCCTGCCTAGCCAAGTAAACTGCTGAAAATATACCTTTTTTCCCTTTTTTTTTTCCTTGGTTTGGCCTCCAAAGACCAAATTCTGTGTTAGATTTTAGAGATTTAGTAAGCACTGCTGAGCAACAACTGAAACATCAGTGTGTTCTCAACATTATTCTCACCCCAAATCCCAAACACAGCACTGTACCAGCTGCTAGGAAGAAAATTAACTCTATCCCAGCTGAAATCAGGACAGAAATGGGAATGAAACTCCTGCTTTATACAGGGAGTACATTAAGATGGTAAACTCATAATGCTCCAGAGCCCTCCCATGTGTCAAAAGTGCTGGGTTAATGCACAAAATGAGGTGCCATATGTTACAATCTCTGGATCAATGGTGGTTTAATTGACAGATCTTATGCTCTGGCCCTCTGGGAGTCTTTAGCACCAACAACTCCCATGCTGATCCTAAAAGATGCCAGGCAGTGTTCATATTAAAGCAACTCCTGGAAGGTAAATTTACACAAAGACACAGTTGTGCCACTATCTTCCCAGGCCTCCAATTTCAATTCTAGATTTATCCCCAAAACTTTGCTGACCCTTTTTGTCCTGTCTGTCTCTAGTTTAATACATCCCAACGTTTTTCTTCTTACCTGTTGACTGAATTTGCACATCAAGAATGCAAGAGTTGTATGTAAAAGGGGAGGTTTGGAAACAAATGGATTCATAAACAGCAACTATTATTTCATTATCATTGCAAGTGCAGCAGGGAAATGAGGGGCAGCCAATCTCAGATTGCCAACAAGGTGTAAAATTATCTCCAACAGGTGTCAATTGCCAGTATGAAAAGAAATATATAAACCAAACAAATTTGGAAAAAGAAGAGAGGAGGCGTGTTATGCAATTTTAGCTCAACTATTTTAGTCAAAGTGTTTAAAGATGTCAACTTGCCCTAATAAAAATTAAGAGTTCAAGTGACTCTTCTTGCTTCTTGGAAAAGGCAGCATTTTATGACTGGCCTTTTGAAACTTAACTAAACAGAACTTCTGTTGGAAAAGTTTCCCTCTTATATCATTCCCTGTATTCCAGGAAACACAGAATCATACAGTAGGTCTAAATATTAGATATTGAGAGGATACCTCTTGAGAATCATATATCTTGAAAATAATATGTGGTATTGTATGTGTCTCTTAGAAAAATCAGCTTTGAAGATTTCTTTAAACTATCTCTGACTTTTTTTTCAATATGTGCTGTTTGTGGAGACAGGAATGCATTATACCTGCCACAAACCTCAGACTCACACAATCTAGAGAGATTTATGGTGTTCCATTAAGGCAGCTATATTCATTCATCATAGTACCAATTTTCCAATGCACTGCTGTATATTTTTGCTGGCAGTGCTCCTTTTCTTTTACTTACCCCTCTGTAGGTATCCTCAGGAGATTTATTATAGTTCCAAAAGCGAAGCCCTGCAATACTTTCAATTTTATCAAAATGGATTGTGAGCAGATGATCTTCTCCAAAAGAGAATGGAATGAGCCACATATGGTCATCCTCTACTGTGATATTAGTCCCATCTATTAACCTACAAAGAGAAAAATCCATTAGCTGCAGCAAGGGAAGAGCTGGCTTCTCTCATGAAAAAGCACTGACTTCCCCAGGTGTTCACTTCAGTCTAGAAGCCACTTTCAGCTTCCAGGGCTTCTTGTACCCATGTGCATGGATTAAAAAGCATCAAACATAACACACAATTATTGAATTAGAGACAGCGTGGGGAGAAAAAGCAGTATTTTCTTTAGCTGAGGAAAACCAGCACAACCTTTAGGTTTTCCCTGTGTGACCAGGGGTGGGCAGAGGAAACCTCAGCTACCTTTGTACCAAAGTGGCTGAAGGCAAAACTCTAAGGCCCAGGCACAATATAATTAAGAGTTCCCTGCCCAACCAAACCAGTCCATCTGGCACTCTGAAGTGTGTTACTATGCCAACACAACTCTACTGAATCCAACGAGGAACTGGATGGCAGCTGGATAACCCTGAGAACCCGATTTTGCTCACATCCTTCTCCATGCCCACAGTCAGGCTCATCCCTACTTTTTTTAAGAGCTTCCTACCAGCAGGAGAATGTCCTTTCGTACCAGCACAGACTTCAGGCTGGCTAGATAAAGTTAAAGCTGTTATTTCCTCATTTTGGAATCCTGACTTTATATTCCTACTGCAAACCACAGCATACAAAGATGGAGTAAAGAATATGAATTAATTGTCCACTGTAATTGCTTTGGTACATTGCCCAAAAAAGTAAGTATATACTTGATATTTATTTAAAAGTTTAATGGGAGAATGAGTGCCAGGCTTGGCAGTTCCTTAAAGAAAAATATTTGAATAATGGCTCTTTCACAGAGGAACTGATTAGGAAGTCCATGAGAAAAGACATGATTCTTGAGTTGGTCTTGAAGAGCACACAAAACCTATTCCCAATGCCACAGCTGAAGAGCACTGTAGTGTACTCAAATTCAACATGCTTGCAGAAATACCAAAAGCCAAAAAAGCCTCTGTTTCTTGTGTCCAAAAAAGTTCTTAAGGAAAAACATGTAAAAAAATAATTAAAAATGTATCTCACTTACTAAGAAAGACATCAGACAGAGGGAGGACTTGAAAACTCAAAGGCAGCCTGGCTCAGCAGCAGGATAAACAAATTTATTATAAGCCATCTTTCAACAAAATTCATGATCAAAAACCCCCAGAACTGATAGAATCATAAACTCTGCAAGGTTAAATGCGTATGCACAGGCCAAAAAACAGTAGGAAGGCTGGCAAGCAAAAAGTACCGTAAATAAAATTCCTCAAATACAGCATGGGAAGATTGCTTAGATCTTGGTGCCTACAGATGAGATTTTCACACAAATAGGCAGAAGAGGCAAGTAATTATACACAAGTAAACTTGGTATCTGTATTAGTCAGATTAGCAGAAATTACAAATAACAGAGTTAGTGCATGTGTAAATAAATACAACATTCCAAGGAAGACTCTACAGAGACTTTGAAAAGACAAGTCCTAATTCATAAACCCAGTCACAGACCATAAACATGCCAGAGGAGAGGATTGCAACTGAAAATACCCTTTAAAATGGAGATATGACTCAGAAACAACAGGATGCAGCTTCAATAACAACCAAATGCCAAGTCCTCTCCAGATCTACAGCCTAGGATTTCTATACTGCTGCCATTTAGGATGGGAAAGTTAACTCAAGGAAATAAACTTGTCAATGAAGAAAACTTCATTAGAATTACAAAAAAAAAAGGCTCCAAAATTGCCAAAAGAATGGCACCCATTTGTGCAATTCCCCAATACATCCTCATTCTTTGCTAACTTGAAAATTTTCCTTGAAGTTATCCAGAAATCCTGCATAAATATCACTGAATATGCACAGACAGATGCTCAGAACACCCACATTTCTTCCTGGAAAGTCCTTGGCAGAAATACCACCCAGGCATGTTACCACCTCCTAACTCAAACACCAACTTTTGGAAACATCTCATTCATGTTTCTACAACAAGCTGTTCCTGGGCAGCTTGTGAATTCCAAGAATGAGCAGTGATGGGATGAAAATCCTGTTTGCATTAACATGTGTTAGCATAATAGAAGCTTATATAATTCTGTCACTTTATAAAATCTGATGTAAAATGCATCCAAGGCTTTCATTACTTACTTTTCTAATGTTCTGGAATCTCCTGTGTACTCTGGAAGATCATTTAAGTCTTGAGGTGAGGCAGAAATCTGTTCTGTGCTTATTTTTAGTGCCTGACCATTCTTTCCTATGACTTCAAGTCCTGTCAGTCCAAGGTAATGAGAATCTCCCCAGGTCATGGTAAAATTCAGTTGCAGGCCTATATAAAAGAATATACATGCTATTTATCTATATACTTATTAGTTTGAAGCCAGGAGCCAATATAAACATGCTCCAATGACTAGCAGTATGTGCATTTTGTATAGATTAAATAACTTTATATGCTGGATTTGGATATTTCCTGGTCTCTGTCCCTATTTCTTTATAACAGCATCTCCTTTTAATCTGTGTTAGATTCTTTAGTGGGCTGCCTTGTTCACTTTTAACCACACAACTCCTGATCAAGTACATTACCACGTGTCTCGTTACTGTGATGGCAGACTGACAGTAATTCAGTGACACATTTAAGCAGTTACATGACAGATTTTGTGATTTTGCAGACACAGAGAAGACCAATCAGTCTGAAGTCTATCCATCATCTTCCACCAGCTAAATGACTATATAGGAGCATATAAATCCAGTCTCTCATAATCCCATAAATTGTCAGAGAACACCAATTCATAGTTAAAGCAGAACACAAATTTGCTTTACTGATGTTTTTAAGTTACTATCTTCACATCAGAACTGGACACATGGAAATATTTTAATGGGACAGCATCAGTGAAAAGCAGCAATATGGATTAGCCTGCATGTCTGGAAAATAAATAGGAAAGAAAAACTGGACAGACAAAGGCTGTACATGTCTCTTCAAATCCACTTGTTTCACGCCTTACTGAAAACAACAGAAAGAGTATACACAGATATAACAAGTAATATTCCAATCTGAGCAGGTTCCACAAAAATCCATCACTGTAAATTAAAAATATCTTTCATTTCACACACCACAAAACCCCACAAATAATCAGGTTGGATAGTGCCTAAAGAAGCACCACTAGTCATGGTGCCATGAAAAACAAACAAGCATTAAACCTATTAAGCCATCCAGCCCAAATAGCTCTAAATAGCTGTAGCAAGTCTTGATATACACATAAATTCACTTGCATGTAAGATCTCATTAGCATTTGCAAGGACACTAAGAAAGAAACAGATCTGTTAGCTGACAAATCTGGAGCTCTGGCTACATTGATATTGGATGCTATTCCTGTGCTAAGGCTGAACTTGCTCAGTGGACAAGCAGCCAAGAGTTCTCAGGAAAAACCTACGGAAAAGCCAGGAGCAGCTATCCACACAAGGTTTAGTATTCATTTCACCATGGCAATGAATCTGAGGATGATGCAGGAGGAAAGGGACCTCCGGAGGTGTCTAATCCAACTCCAAGCTCAGGGCATGTCCATCAGATCAGGTCTCTAAGGAGTTTATCCAGTAAAAGTTTGCATGTCTCCAAGGCTGGCAGAATTCAAACCCTCTCTCAATCCCTACTCTAGTCTTTGATTGCCATCAGGGTGAAAAATACCCTCTTGGAAATTGTTGTCAAAGGACCAGGAGCTGATCCTGAAGCTTTGGAGCTATCCAGAACCTGTCTGGGCAACATTCTGAAGGCCCACAGGGACTTAGGTTTGTACAGGATAAAGAAATCAGGTACTTTGAGCACAGATATAACATTCTGATCTAGTTTTACTGTAGCTTATCAATCCGATCTGAAAAATTCAGTCAGTCTCCATAAATACATAGGATTGGGAGAGAATTACTGGGTAAGGCAGACTGCTATTAGAAATCTCATTCAGGGACTAGGCAAATGGCTAATGTTATTTTTCTGAGATTAAAAGCCAACTGTTACAATATAATGCTGTAAACAAAGCTTCTGCCTTAAATATTCAATTACTCTTCTTTATTCTAGACCTGACATCTGTCACAAAGTTCTGTACAGCTCTGACAAATCAGATCCTCCTTGATAACATGTTTGGGGGAGGGTGGTTAAGGAAGAAGTGTAAAACTTACATTTTCCAGTAAATATTCCTGTTTCCTTGGGTGCACATTCAGAGAGAGAGCCTGGCTCTTGAACCTAAAAAGAAAGTCAAGAGGTGCAATATTACACATACATTACAGACATTGTTTATAAAGTGAGCTTTTATATCTGTTTCTATGATTTTTACTACATTTGTATATCAACCTCCCCTTTTCCTCCCCACCCTGGCTGTCCTGCAAATAATGGAAAACATGCCCCAAAATGTAGATCATATGGATCCTCATAAAATGAAGACTGTGAGAGTGGGGTTTTTTCGTTAGTTCATATAGGAATGTTGAATGGCAGACTGTGAGCTACCTATTCTCAAAGAGGCTGAAAGTCACCCTTGTTTATCTGCAGAGTGCCATTAGCAAATGATAATATCCTGTATTTGCAATATGTTGCAAATACATTGCAGAGATAAGAAGTCTGGAAGGAAGTCAAGACCAGAGAGTGCCACCACAATTTCTTCTCAAGAATGAAGAGGCAGAACAAACAACAAACTTGTACAAAAGCTTGTGCTTGTTGTCTGAGAATACTAAGTAAAAAGAGTCTATGTTATTCAGCAGAGCAAACCAGAGAGTGGATAAACAGATGGCAAAATCTGCTGATCATGCTGGGGCAAGCAGGGTAGTGAAGACAAAGAAAAATGGCAAAGGTTACAGATAAAGTTCATTTCATTGAGTGACTGTGATAAAATGGCTAACTGTTCACTGTGGGTAAATGTAAAAATACAGAGCAAAACAATTCTAACTTTACATATACCAGTATTGGGCTCCAAAATTAATAACAGCAGATCAGAATGACATCTTGGCATTTTTATAAGTAGCTCTATAAAAACATCAGCTCAATCCTCATTAGTAGTCAAAAAACCAAACAGGAAATTAGAAGTCCAGACTCCTCTACAGCTTAATTCATCATTAGAAATAAACTTCCTGTCATCCAGAATACATCAAATGGACCTAAACTGTGCCTAAAATTAAATAAAAGACTTTTCAATGCTATTCTCCTGCTGTTCCATTAGATCTCTGCAGTAAAACCACTCACATCCTGGATCTCAGATGTGTGTTCCCAGCCTGCAAAATCCTTCCCGTGGCAGCAAAAGTCCCTGTGGTAATTAAGGGAATTCAGATGAAACTCAACAACATAAGTGCACTGAAATTAATCTATACACACAGGGTACCTACAGAAGGTGGAAATCCCTTCCTATTGGGGGGTTTTCATGCAAAACAGTGGCTCTGTCTTTGCTGTCTGATGCCTCTTCCTCAGCAAGACTTTAAAAGCCAGCCTGGGAGTTAAAATTTGTAACTTTACCGAAAATCAAAACCCATGGGCACAATAAAGTTACTGGTTTTATAAATTGCAAAATAATGCCCTCCCTTGCAGACCATAAACCATCTGTGCCAGCCACATTATCTCCTCTTTTCTCCCTTTCTTGACTGCTCAGATCCCTTCATTCCACTGGTGCCCACTACCTTTTCTTTCAGAAATGCCCTCATTTTCTGCTACTTCAAATACTTCTACTGGTGAGCATTGTCCTACCTGTGTCCTTAGGTTCTTATGGCTAAAACAAAACAGCACCATAGGACAGGAGCTATTGGAAAAGCAATAAAAAGTAGAAAGTATTACCCTGGTCCTACACCTGACCACACTGTATAGCACCATCCCTGTGAGGAATAACTAAAGTAGGACTAACTATTCTGGGGAAAAAAAAAAAGATTTAGAAGACTGTAACACAGGGGCATAAACCTTTTGAGTGGTTTGAAAAAGGGAATGGGGAATAATTGTTTAGTTTCTTCCAACACAAAAACCAGAGGACATTAAATGATGAATCTAGGGACAAACAGAAAGAGGTTCTTTGCTGGGAAAGTTGCCACAGAGCACTGTAAATTGTAAAAGTGTACAGGGGTTCAAAAAGCTAGTGGATGAACTTAATGCAATAAAAATCCATGGCAGGATACTAAACACAAAGGTTAAGTGAAAAAGTCCTTGTGAGACACATTTCTAAGGGCTGCATGAGTGTTTTAGAGAAACATTGCTGCATTCTGTGCTATTCTTACATTCTCCCTGAGCAGCCATTATGGGCCACAGAGTTGAATCAAGGAAGTTTGGTACAGGTCTGATCTGCTAGAGAAGTCAACAGCCTCAGGATTACTGGATTCATGGGACAGGCAGATGGCCACAGATAACACTGACATGAAAGGAAGCCACTTCTGTAAGAGCTTTGGAGAAGTTTTTCAGTCAGTGCAGTAAAACATCACTTCATCTACTGAACGAGGGTGAAGGACCAACAGAGTCTGTTCAAACCCCATCCTGACAATGTTATGCTGGGGAAGACAAATTGCCCAGCAGATCTGTATCATTCTGGTAGCAAGAGCATCCCTCCACAACAATCAGCAAATATACAGTGACAGGGAGATCAATGGCTCAGTCACAACAGCTTTTCTTATCCCACTGCTGATGCAGCATATTGCAGAGTTACAACAGGGGTATGAAGGGCATCACAGCTGAAGAGCAAAATGAAAGCCAGAGACAGAGTAAGAACCAGGCACAGGTTTCTGCCATGGAAGAGGTTCTGCTGAATGCTGACGATAAATGAGTGATCAAGAAAAGAAAGGTGAATTTGTGTTCATTAAATCCTGCACTGTTTAAGGTGTCTGAGCAGTTTAAGACATCACAAGCAAAGATGGGACCAAAATTACTGAGTAAGTCCAAAGGCTAGAGACACTGACTCATGACTTTAACAGTGCCATCAAATTTCAACGTCATTATGTTTTCCACAAGAAAAAGAGGACAAGACAGGACAGGAAGGTTTGGCAACCACACAAGGCTCATTAGGAGCCATATAGGGTACCACCCCTGGGAGCAGTTTAGCTGAACCAGCTGGAATTTGGATTGAGGCAGCTTTGGATCTCCTCACAGAATCACAAGAGTGTGCCCCCTGGAAAAAGAGAACCTCACTGATGCAACAGGGGGTGCTCATGATTATGAGAAATAGAAAATTTTAAGGAAAATAGATCAGAGACTGTTCCACATCATTCTGAGGAGAAAATCTTGCAGAACCTTTGCTCAGACACTGGACTGTTGGGCTGGAAGGGTATAAGGCAGGACCCCAGTGCAACTTTCCTTTAAGGAGTAAAATATCTGCTGCATGGAAAAGAGGCATTTTTGTGCTGCAAAACACACACAAACCTGTGGGGATGCTAATCAAAAAAAGATAGCAAGCAAAAATAAGGGGAGGATGGACAGGAAAAAATCCTTCTCATTGAAGATACCTAATTTGTGGAGGAAGAAACCAGCAAGAATATATTCTGTGTGGAAAATATGGAAAAATCTTTGGTTTGGAGTGACAGGTAGTACAGCTGCTCATTATATGAATAACTGTACGTATCATTGACAGTGCATAAACCTTCAGGAGTACCCAAATCAAAAAGAACTCCCTCTAATCTCTGTCCAAGTAAGTAGAGGAAAAATAAATCTGGTACAGCTTTCCTTGTAAACTTATTAATTAGTCAGGGAAACCAAACTTTGGAGGACCTTTTGGGATTTAAAAAACTACATAAATTATTGAGCTGGTGAAAAAAAAAAATCTTCAAAATAGTCATAGCTGTACTAGTTCTTCTGCAGAGTTTTACTTCACCATGGAAATGTGTCTATTACTTCCATGTCATGTTTCAGAAAGACATTTATGGAGAATTGTGAACAAAGAAGATTCTACCTGTTGATCTTCTGTTCTCAACCCTGCTTGTGTAAAAGGTCTTTCATCTCCCTCCCTGTCAGCAGTTGTTGGCCTCTTTAGCTCTTCCTCATATCTCAAGGAGCTGGCATTTTCCATTTCTCCATCGTGTGTCTCATCATAGCAGTATATAGCTTCAAGAATATCATCCTCAGTAGTGAACAATATTGTATCCCCAAAGTGTTCTGGAGCTGAAGGCAACACACAGAATTAAATGGAGAAATAATCCAAAAGAATATCTAGGGCAATAAAAATTATTTTCAGTCCTCCTTTACATTAATTTGCAGCAGTGTTCAAAGATAATTTAGGGTAAATTGATACTGATACTGCTGTAATTAGTATTTCATTCTCAAATTATACTGCACAGCAGAAAAACCTGGAGAACTCAGTCACAGTTTCAACACATACAAAAGACAATGGGAAAAAAGCTTCTCCATCCCCTTTTCCAAAAACAAGTAAAAAGCTGCAACTTTGAAATTTCTCATGCCTATCTGATATTATTGAAGTACAGACTTGATGTTAAGACATGGTTAAGAAAGGAGATTAACTCTATATGCTGCTAAACCCCACAGTATCAGTGAAGAATGCATTAGTGGGCTTTGCATGATGGTTTTAAATTCCACACTAGACAAAGTGCCGGCTCGCTTTGAAGTGGAGGGTGATAACAAAGAAGCCAAATGCATTGGTTTGCACTGTCCTGCTCTTTCCACAAAGGGAATAAGAAATGCTGGGATACCTCCAGACAACGTTCCTGAAGCCTTGGCAATTTCTCCTTTAAAGATGCATTGTTCATCCAAGAGCATGATAACGTCTTTCACACCTCTGAAAGAGTGTATGCGAGATTTATTGTAATTCCAAAGCCTAATCAGAGCCACCTGACAGGGATTCACAAAGTCAATATAGATAAAGTGAGGTTTTCCAGGGGTAAAGGGTGCCAGCCAGAGATGCATATCATCCTGAGTCCGATTTACCCCATCAATTAGGTTGGTTATTATTCTGGGATCATTCCCATAAGCTGGTAAAATATTTATATCAGGTGGTTCAGCTGTTATTTTTGCAATCTGAACAGGATCTCCTTTAGAACTGAAAACTTCAATTCCATTCAGGCCAACATAATGTCTGTCTCCCCACGTTGTTCGAATGTCTATCACCAAGTGCTGCCCGTAAGGCAAAACAGGAATTTGAAAGTCATTTCCATCGTGTGCCTCCACAGAATTTTCTCCTTCCTGCCTCTTTGGTAGTGTTTGTAGCCCCTCTTTTCTCACTTGCTGATATTCTCCGGAGCGGTTGATTTTTTGTTGATGGAGAAACTCATCAAAGATATCCCCTTGAAAATCCATGTTCGAGATGCGGCCACGATGGGAATAATTAAATTTCACCAAGGAGTTCCAGGACTCCTGCAGAGTGTGTTCTTGCTCACTGCACCACTTGGCTCCAGAGGCTGCTACGTCCTTGATGGAAAAGTCTGCATCTGAAAACAGCGTTACAAAGGCAATTAATGCATAAACAGGACCAGGAACAAACCACTAAGACATGGACTTTGCAAAATTATGCTGGTCATATTCATGTCCCTTACTGTGAAATTCTCCTGCAGTGTAACTTTTATATTGCCTGCCTATTATGAAGGCTCCACGTCCCAGTTTCCCTTCCCCATTTAGACATAATGAAAACCATCACTTTAAACTATTGAAGAGCAGAGCCCATGCCATGATACAAACTGCAACTCAGTCTGAGGCTGCGAATTCTTGACTCGACCCTTAAAGAAATTGGGACTTTGCCCAGTGATACTTATTGTCTGGCTGTCACAACAGTTTAAATCATCTGGCTGCATTTCTGCAGATCTTTCATACAGCTGGAAATGGCTGAACTGGTTAATGTAAAACACTGTAGAGAAAAGCTGGTGCTTCCTCTCAAAATGTGTATACAGAAAAATGGTGAGAAAAGAAGGAGGTTCTGCATAAGGAGGATGAGATGAGCGTGGCAGTGTCCAAATATTTTTCCCACTTTTCAGCAAGTGTGAGACATAGAAGGGGGATAATGGCAAATTATCTAATGGGAATGCAGCGAGGACAACAAATTAGAGGGGCCTGGTGGGAGCAAAGCATGTTCTCCTCCTGGCTGCACTGGGGAGCTGCTTAATTTCCATCTCAAAACAATTAAGAAGAGATAATAACAAAGATTTTCAATAAAGCAGTCACTTATGTATTTTCTTCAAATAAATGAAGAAGAGGAAGTGGAGTACTGAACAATTACAGGCCCATGGGCCAGATTTTACTTCTGTACAAAGTCCTTAGGTGGATACTAAAACAAATGGTTATCAAGAATAAATGCCAATTGCCATAAAATGCAAAATAATGCTTCTCCAAAAGACTGCTCAAGACTGATTTTTAACTGTGTTTTTGAAAATACCGGAAAGAGGCAATGTTCCTGATCTAAGGCAAATAATCATTTACAGTGGGGGCATGTGAAATAAAAATTAGAGTTTTAAAGCAGATGGGAAACTCCCTGGAAAAGGGTTGTCTTCAGAATGTAAGGCTGGAGACCAATCTGGCCATTCCTCCTCACCCTGCAGGTGAAATGCAGATATGAAGTTAAAGATCTAAGAATATCAGGCATTTCTAAGTCACTTTCTTGCTCAAACCACAGTCAATGCAGATACTCCAGGGGTGGGGGATCCCTAACAGGACATCCCAGAGCCTCACAATCTACCTGGAGAAGACACTCTATGTATATTCACCACTTTAAAATGTCAAAGCTTGAAAACTTCAGGATGAGCAGAAAACAGAAGAGTATTTGACATCCATTGACTTGCCTTGTTTGGGAGAGTCTTTCCCTATTTTTTGTTAATTTTTATTTTAACGTTACCGACTTCAAATAGTCCAGAGATTACAATTCTGCAGCACTTCTGAGGTAGTTCAATGGGAAGTTAACAGGTTTGTTAGCTACCTTAAGGAGTGACAACTGGAGAAGTGGAGTCCTGAAAGGAAAGCAGGGATAGCCCAAAAGCAAACAGCTGAAGGCTTACAGGGTTTGGCTTTTTTTTTCCAGAATCTAAACTGTATTTTTTATTAATGACACCTCAAACATCCAACTCCCCTGTGGCTTTAGGAGGAGTGTCTTGAACCACCAAATACCTTGTCCTGCTTTTGATGGCAACACGTATCATACAATTCCTTTCAAAACTATAGCAAACTACATTTTAGGCCAAGACTACCTTGAAAAAACACCTCTCTTCTCCCTCTGTTGTGTTAACGTCTTTTTTCCTCTCTGCAGCTATAAATAGCAATCATATTTCCATGCTGCAATCACATGCTTCATTTCCCAAATCATCCTAAAAGCTCTCTTCTGTATCTGTTCCACTCCGTAATCAGCTTTCCTGAAAATGGATGATCAGGGCTGCAGTTTTCCAACTGACGTCTCACAAGTGGCTGTGCTGAGATATTAACATTTCCCTAACTATCCCAAATGCCTCTGCTGATCCATCCTGGGACTGCACTGCTCCATCAGGCCTGCATTTCACAGGCAATCTGCCATCAGCTACTCAACCATGAGCCTTCTCTTCCTCGGTCATTTGCAATTGATGATTACTCAGCTTACAACTTAATTTTTGGTTATTAGTTCCCAAGTGAGCCTGCAAGCATTACTGGCCAATTGCACTGCACTGCTCCAGTCCTCAAGTTCATCTTTCTGTGCAGTTCTTCAATCTTCTTAACTCGTAATAACCCAAATTATATGTTATTTGCTAATTTTATCAGCATACTTCCATCATTGCCTTTGCACATTAAACCGGTTATCAAAGAAAAATTGATGTTTTTATAGCAACATTAACTCGAGCCAAGCATGGACGTGCTGTTTCTAATTTCTGTTGTTCTTGCTATTGTTCACTTGGTGACCAAAGCTGTGCTGTGACACTGATCTGAGGCTCTGCAGCCTTCCCTTTGTCACACACTTCCACTGGGAAACTGCCCTTCCCTCAGCCCTGTGCCAATTAAAATCCACCACTCTCAGGGAGACACTTAAAACCCTTTCCCTGTTGTTAAAGCTCACTCAGCTGCACTTTGAAGATGGTTTTACCCTGCACAGCACAGTGTAGAGAGAACAAAAGCTGCTGGATGGCTGCAATTTTCCCAGGGACAAAAACATATTGGGAGCTTTAAGCACCACATGAAATAACCTGCTTTAAGCAAAATTAGGGTACACTGTATAGATTCATGATAACCATCACCTTATTCTTTACATTAAAACTCCAACATTTTTTCCATTTTTACAACTGAACAGAGATCCCGAGGTGGGATTTATTTACAGTTTCTATAAGGTTAAGCTTTTAATCTAACAGAGATACTGTAAAAGGTGTGAAGCAGCAAACGGGCTGGGTGAAGGGCAGTTATTCCAAATCCTTCCCTATTTTTCTCTTCTTTGAGGTATAACTTCAGATGTACTCATGAAATTGCTGTTTTCTTCACAGAGGGTCAGAGAAGAAAAAAATCAGACATTCTAAGTTTAGAAAGAACCATTTTCCTCACCTTTGTCTGAAAAGTTCATGCAGTATTTGATGGCGAAACTGAACTGGCATTCCTGTATTTAGGGATATTTGCCATCCCCTATAATCATTGCTTTAATGTAACCACACAAATTCAGTATACAGCAAGCTACACTTTCATGCAAATTGTTCTGATGCTAAATCACAACCAAAATTTCAATCTGTAGTTTTGTAACATCTTGCTCCAATTCCCTGGGTCCTGTTGCCCTTGTTCTGCCAGCCTTTCTTCATTTGAGACAAGATATTGAATGCTGAAGAATTACAGAATGCCAAAGAAGGGGCATGAAGGGTTCAAAAAAACAATAATCAGAGTGGCATGGCTTCAAACTGAAAAGGGGAGACTGAAAATATATCCTGAGTTGGTTAAAAAAGAGACAAAGCAGAACCTGTGGGTAAGAAATTCTACTCTTGTGTTATTTACAGTTGTTAAACACAAAAATATTACCCCACACCCAGAAAATTTCTTAGCCATGGATTGCCAGAAGTTAGGGGAGAGCAGGAACTTCAGAAGTTGCCCAATTCTCATGCTCTTCCCTGGGGACACACTCTTGGCTACTACCAGAGGCAGAACACAACTGCACACATCTGGATCCTCCACCTCCAACAGGATCCAGGTGACATAGAAAAGGTTTGGGAAAGGATGGCAAGGAGAATCAAAAGCACTGAGCAGGTAACAGCTACATTTACTAGAAAACTCTTCATAAACAAACAAGATGTCTGAGGGAGAGGTTTGTAAAGTTCTGAGCAGAGAAGGGGAAATAAGGGCAGTGTTCCATTCACTCTGAATAAATATATTCAGTGTATATTCTCACTGGGAAAGACACAAACCTACTACACAAATAAGCTCTGTAAATTTACTCACTGACTTAAGGACACGCTCTTCTTTATCTTTTTGCAGATTTTAATTGATATTAGCAAACACTTGCTGTCTGCAGGACTGTCAATTCTTGGAATGTAATTTACTGGAATTTAGTCTGCCATCTGCTCCAAATAAATTAAAACTCACTAAATCAGAATGTAAACTTTTCAGAAGGCTATTTCACATCAGGTGTAGGACAGGGAGAGAGACTCTGAGTATTAACAGAGTATGAATGAGGAAACTACCACAAAATAGCACAAATAGCAAAACTAAACCCTCCTGTCTTCACGTCCAGGAATCTCAAGAGGTCCCTTCCCACCTAAATGAGCCTGTGCTTCTGCAAAATGGAGAACACATCAGCACTTGCACTGAGGTTGCTCTTGTGACCTCTTACCTTGGAGAGCAGAATCATCTTCTCCAAGATTCATAGTGTTTAATCCCAGCTTTTTACCACATCTGACACTTCTCCTTCCACTCGCAGGGTACTGTGAGCTGCAGCAATTTCTGTTAGAAAACTGCTCCAAAATGTCCAAGCCCACATCACCATCCTTTCTGGTCACCAGTAGTGATCTCTCATCTCCACTTGCATTCCTAATACTGGGTCTTCCCAGTTCATTTCTCTGGCATTTGACATCCTCATTTGTCAGCTCTGAAAAGTTCTTCATGATTCCATCTGACTGTGTTTGAAATCTCGAGACTAAACTATGTTCTGTAGCAAGCCAGGAAGGTTTCTGCTTGCTGGGAGTGACTTGGTTGTTGTCTGTCACTTGGGAAGATGACTGTAACCAAGGTGGAATTCCACATGCAGAATCAGACAGTTTTCTCCCTGTTAACTTTTCCATTTGTTCGCTCAAAGAAAGTTCATCATCAGACTGAACGTGCTCCAGAACTGAACTCTCTTTGGCATCTTTTATACAAACTTGAGATGAGAGTGCTTTCAGATCATCTTCTAACTCAGACAAATTTTCCTTTGTGAAGCTAATTGAGTTCATTTTCTGCTCAAGAGTTTCTTCTGGCAGAGATCTACAGTTTGGTGAAATACTGCTTGATTCTGAGCATTTAAAATGTAGGTTTGCTTTCTTGTCTGTGACTGCAGGTGCATTTACTTCTTGCCTTTCACTTGGGGGAGATGCAGAGATATCTTGCTTGGGATCTGTAAGGTCAATTGTAGTGTTATGGTCAGCAAGGAGATCTCCAGAGGCTCTCTCTAATTCACCATCAAACACAAGGTTCTCATCGACATACAACTTCACTTTCTTTGCTCCAACATCAAGGTCCTACAAAAATAAAAGTGTAGAGATTTCAATTAAGCTTTCAAGCACTAGATATCACTGTTCTGGGACTCTGACATCTGAACACTCAATCAATAGACAGATGAAAACAATTAAAACCTGTGTCATTTACATGCTTTTGACTACTTTTTAATCTAAAGCTCTAACAGCTGAAAAATACTATAGAATATTTAAGATTTTATTTAAAACAGCTGAAAACGCTGCTAGACTCTACTATGAACCATTTTGTCTGATGAGCTTTGATTATTTACAAAAGCTTGAGGGAAGAAGCCTAGATTAAGTATAATTATATCTGATCAGGATATAAACTTCAGAGGCACACTTTGTTTCAGCATCTGTAAGATTCACAACTTTCCCAACACGTTCCATAGTGAACAATCACTCAGATCAAAGCCACTGGAGTTAAAAAGAGTTACAAAGAAATAACAGAGACAGAAAGGACAGCAAAAAAAAAATCATCCAGTCCATCTTTTTCCACTGAAAAATGTAAAATAAGCTATACCATTGTGAAGAAATCTGGTTTTAACAGTTTTCAACTAATCTGCCTTGATAGCCTATTCCAACACTTAACTAGCCTTTTAAATAGAAGGCCTTTATCTCAGACACAATTCTGCCACTCACAACTTTATCTCTGTGTTCGCCTTCTCTGTGGCACCCACCAATACCTGACTTTTTCATTCCATTGAAGTTGGAACTAATGTTCTTTCTATTCTCTTCACCATTTCGATCTAACCTTTTCTCCCTCTTGACAAAATACCATTATCTTCAAAGAAAATGTAGAAGATGAGACAAAATCCATCTCCTTTCTGTTCTCTAACGTTCAGTAGCATGTCCATCTCATGGAGTCTTATAAAGACCCTCTGTTCTTTCCTTCTTTTCATGAAAACTAAGAAGCTTTTCATGCAAGTAAGAAGTTTCAGTTTCATCCCTCTTGCTCAACTCCTGGATGTCAGTTCTCCTCGAATACTGATGTAAATTGTCCTCTGCTCCCAGCCTAAACCAGTTACTCCTTCACCTACAAACACAAATGTTGCTGGCCCTTCACTCCTGAAGGCACTTGGTTAAGGCTTACAAGTCTTTTCAGCATCTGTTGTGTTGCTTTCCAAACAATATCATGTATGAGGCAAAAATGTACTATGGATCAGAGGAAAAGCAGAGGATGCACGATAGCAAGAAAGCTACAGCTGAGGGAGGGAAGCAGGTGCAGGAATGGGAGAAAATTCCTGATAGGAAAAGATAACCTTCACTAACTTCTCAAAGAACAGCTGTAAACCCAGTTTAATTGGCCATTATGGCATGGCTGCCTGCGGAACTCTGAGAGTATCATAAAGTGCTGTAAGGCTGTACTGATGCTTTTGGCCATAAAACATGGGGTTTTTTTCCCCTTGAATGAGGACACTGATAGATTCCTCTAACTGGGGAGCAAAACACTTCAATAATTATGTCTATTAAAAACTACCTACATGGCTTGGCCTGAAATTATGATGGGAAAGAGAAAGACTATCAGCATGCCACAGTAATGTTATTTTTAAACTTTCTTGATGTCTGGATTGCTAATGTTCTCCTTAAATGCTAGAGATTTTGGAGATTCACAGTTGAATTTGGGATAACTGCAACATTTCTACACAGTATCCCAGCCTCTACTGCTGTTAGGAATACTCAGCCCTTAGTCCTGCCTTTTTACCTGGAAACAGGGATAAACGCATGGGACCACAGAAACACACTCATTTGAGAAGTATTTCTCAATGTCATCTTTTGAAATTAAAATCAGCAACCTCTTAAGGACAACTTGTTTTGAAATTAATCCCACTCCACTCACCAGTGCTAGAAGAGGCCAGAAAACATAACAAAGATGAGAGGGTGGAGGTCATTCTGGCTGAAAGAGCCCAGAAAAGAGCCAGTCACTTCAAAATTACTATTTCAGTCAGTGGGAAAAGACTTCCTGTTCTCTGATGCTTTGGAATATCTGAAGTAGGTATTATAGGCGGCAAAAGAGATGTCTGAAGTGTATCCAGATGAAGCAGCCAAAGCTGCAGATATTAGTAGGACAACAGAGACAGAGTGAACTGGGACAGGCATTAGTAAGAGCTGATAGCTCCGAAAAAACAGCTATTCAGGAAGAACCTGGAAAAGAGCTAAGGAAAATCTTCTGCACCAAAATCCTAAGCACACTGAGCCTCAGAGAGGAAAAATATGAACAGATCTCAGGGACTCCAAGAACAAACATATGCAGGCACAAGACTAAGAACTGCTCTTTTTCATTCCCTCCCACCCCTCTTCCGAGCTTTGCGTTGCTTAGCGATGTGTTCTGGTGGGAATGATTGACACCAGGGTTTAGCTTCCCTGGTACCCCTGCTCAGCTCTCCTGGAGCATGAGGAGGCTGGAAAAATCCCTTCCACACGGGTAATTCCACCCTGTAAACAAATATCCAATCTTTTATCCAAGGCAGGGTTTTTTTCCTCCTGGAAGAGTAATTAAAACGGCTCAATGTCTCAGAACAAGTGGGAGGGTATGATGAGTCTCAGAAAGAAAAAAATCAAAGATTTTGTTCCTCCCCAGCTTGCACCTTCAGCCCTCAGAATGCCTGCTTGGATGGGAGTGAGTGAGACAAGGATGGGATTTTCTGGCCATTTCAGTGATATTTGTGCACAAAGGACAAAGCATAAAACCAGAGGCACTTTTCTGAGAATTACTCCTGGATAAAGGACTTGAAATTGCTTCCCGACTTCTCACACAAGTGTGAAAAAGAAGAAGCAATAGAAAAGAAGAAATAGAAGAAGAAAGTTTTTCTATAAAGCTAATTGTGCTGGAACAAAGCTGCTGCATCCTTACACACAATCATTGGCAATGCAGCACTGAAAAACCCCCAGCTCATGAGAATGGACAAGAACTTATGCACAGGAGGAACACACAGATAGGCAACCACTTGAAGAAGAAAATTATTCAGCTGGAGAGCAGCTAAGACCTTAATGCATTTAAGTATTGATTCCATTCAAAAATTTGTGAAGGCACATCACAGACATTATACTGGATCTTAGGAAAAAAGTTTTAATAGCATTGAGTAACGATGCAATTTCAAGGCTGCAGCAAGTACTTGTAAAATGTCTATTGCAGACAAATCTGAAAAAAACTGGCTGCCCTTTCTTACACTTTCTCCCTTCTTGCAGACTAAAAATTATCTCCTTTTTCAGAGATCTCATCTGAAGTAAATAAAGGCAAGATGAAGCATCCTCTGAGATCTTTCTTGCAATTCAGTGAATCGAGGAATCTATGGCAGTGATGTAATCTGATTTCTACAGCTTTCTTCAGACATACTTTTTCTCCTTCCACACTCAAGTCCTCAAGACTCAAGTTTTTTGCCTATTTTTGGAAGAAGTACTTGGGCACCTCTGGCTTACACGGTTTTTGAGGGAAAGAAAGCAGTTTGAATGATTACCAAAATCCAGACAGAAATCTGGCTCTGGATTTGTATTAGCAGGAATAAAATTGTTAGCTAATTGTATTTTTGGGGTTTATACTTCTCAGACGAAACCTTCTCATGACAGATTATAGAACTAAGCAGAACTGCGCTGTATTATTCTTTCATCTTAAGGATAATGAGACATTTCTTTAGTAAGCATAAACTCCTGCACTTCCACCAAAATCCATGGGATTATAATCCCAGTGGATTTTACAGATTGCCTCACAGCAGTTTATTAAAAAAGCAGTACCTTGAAACACAGACATCCATTTCTGTGTCCTTTCTGCATTATATTCAGTAGGTTTGGTAACAAATCCTGCCATTACCTCCAAGAACAGCACACTCTAATGATGATGGAACATTCTGTAGGCCACATTTTAGTGGGAAAAGCTATTAAAATTCCAGGAAAACAAATATAAATCATGTAATAGTAAATTTGTTTAAGCTGTCCCTTCCATGGCCATTTCTGTATGTATAAATTACCATATGTGCTTATATAAGAACATGGATGAGAGCAAAACCAGAGGGATAAAGCTTCTTATTTATAATCCAGGACAGCAAATCCTCTTTCATCCAGTACCTGGGATTTCTTCCTTAACATTGCAGTGTACAAACAAGAATAATTTTCATGGTGACATTCAAACACACAGACAAGAGACCATCTGCCATCTGCCATGATATGTCTCTCTTCTAACAATAGATTGTTTATTATGACCACAAGTAGTGGACTTTTTAATTGTCCCTGGCCACGGCAAGGGGAGTGGAAATAGATAATCTTTAAGGTGCTTGCAACCCAATCCATTTTATGTCTCTAATTAAAGCAACAAACCCAAACTTAAGCAATAGTCAGCCTATTTATATACATGAGCAAATACATAGTTAAACACATATTTATATTGTGATAAACAACTGGAAGTCCTGAATATTAAGATGCACTTACCTTTGTATCTTTATTTCTCAGCACAGTAAAGGATTAAGTGATGGGCTATGCAAGCCTTTTATTAGGTCTTTAGAGATCTTTAATAGCTTTGAAAGAAAATGCTCATTGTGCCTATGAAAACATTATCACCACATTGTTACCGCTTACAATTAAGACAGAAGCAAATTTCACAGCAGACAGGGACACCTCAGAGCTCCTATTTTATTAGAGAAAATTGTATCTACTTTTATTTCATGCTTTTAGAAAGAAGAGCAAACTGAAATTCCCTAGGCAAGGTAGAGCAAACACAGAGAGCAGTTGAGAAAAGACTACTTACACTGGGAGTTGTTGTGTTGTAATTCCAAATCTTGATCTTGGATATACCAAAGTCACGTGACCGGGCGGGATTGCGGATAACAAAGTACAGTTGGACGGGCGGATGGAAAGGGCACATCCAGAGGCAGCTTTCCTTTGGGAGCTAAAACCACACACAAGCAGACTGTCACTAACACTTCCTCCTCCAGCAGGGCACTTTAATTAACTCCCCACCCCACGGCAGAACATGCAGCGCTTGGAAAATTTAATAAAATCAGCTACGGAAGAGCAAAACCTGAACCCCATTTCCCAACGGTAAATCCAACTCTGCTGCCTCCAAGACAGTTCCCAAGAACCTGACACTGAGATAAAGGTCAGCTGCTCGCTGTCCCAGGGAGGCATCAGCACACTCACAGAGCACAGGCTGCCCGCCCTGCTTTGGAACCACAGGGTCAGAGCAAGCCCAGTTTATTTTCATCAAATTAATCAGCTTTGCCAGCACTAGAGGGGATCACTGAGCACCATGGACGCTGCGCAATCATCCGGCAATTTCTTCGAGTGCTTACACTTCTGGTTTGGTCTCAAAGAGGGGAATCTTACAGAATTTTACTTTGTTGCCTGCCTCTGTTTTAATCAGGCTTTGCAGGCAACCAAGGTCACTTACAGATCTAGTCCTTAGAGTAGAGAGAGCTCCACGCTTTTTCAAGGATATCACAGAAACTCCCAACAGGAATTTTACATACAACTGGCAGTCAAGAGACTTGAAAGAACCAAAAAATGCCTAATTCTGGAAATTGTTAAGAACTGCTACCTCTACGTGTTCAGAAATTGAATAAAAGGATGTGTGGCCGTTCAGAAACAGGGGAAAAGGAAAGAGTTTCAGCATCAAAATGTTGCATATTAATATACTTGATGTCAAATGTTACTACAAAACAGAGATGAAGAAGGGCACAAAGTGAATACACACGCAGGTAACCTTTGGGTGATGTGAGATCAGGAGATAAATTAGCTGCCCTTCTGCTCTCAAGGACACACAGTACATCTAAACACACAGTAGGTACACAGTATTTTTCCACATCCTTTCACTCTGAAGTGAGTCTCTCAGTTTTTCCTGAAGGCAGAAACCACAAAACTTTCCTCCTGGCTGCTTTAGCCGCGTGCCAAATGATGGTGAGGACAGAGCTCTGCAGCCTGTTCTAAGATACCCTGAACAGAGCCACTTCTCCCAGTGGTCATCTCTGTATTCCAAACTCCCATGGGTCACAGTGTCTCTGGTCCAGAAGCCTCTCAAAAAGCTTTAGGAGACTGGTGTGTTTAATGTCAGTTTGGGGCATAAACAGCCATAAGAGTGCCAGACAGGTTTAACCCTTTCTACTGAAGAAAAGATGTGGAAGATTGCTGCGCTATGGACAGCTTTGGCTTTGAGAGGATGTGCCTGTAGGCTTGGGAAAGCAGTAGAAAACACCACCTGTGTCCTTGGGCCAGGCCTGGGAAAGCTGAAGAAAGAGAAAAACAACTGTGGAAAACAAGAGTACGTTTTGGGACTTGCCAGCATGAGGAAAGATGGTAACCACCTATCAGAAGATGGTTTAAGACCTAGTCAATGAGATGTCTTTTATATGTTTGTGGACAGTAGAAAAATAATATAAAAGGATAAACTTGTAGTTAATAAAGATGGCTTTTGCTCTTGCTTGAACAAGCCTGATTCTGCACCATTTTTGGCCGTCGCAAAAAGACACCTCTTAACATCAAAGAAATGAAAGATAGCCCTCAAATCAGGGTGAACCCAACTCCAGGGTCAACTTCAAAGCTGGATCATGTTTTTGGAGTCACACTATGAACAGGAATGGTTAAAAATAATTTCCCAACAGCAGACAAAATCTGATGGACAATCCACCTGCAGACCTCTCAAGTCAGGACCTGATGCCTAGAAATCAATAGGTTCTGGTGTGTACTGAGAGTCAGAGGTGCCTTCACAGGACTCAACACCAAAATGGACTCTAGCAAGAACTGTCCATGCCTCTCACTGGTTTCTCTGTAAAGCTGTATATAATCTTCCAAACAACAGAAGGGACATCAGAGCCAGGACAAGCACAGTGTCTTGAGTGAGAGGCACAGAGAGCATCAGTGGAAGTAACAGCTTAGGACTGGGGTGGTACAAACTCCCAGGTGTTACCAGTCCCCTCAACATGTCAAAGATCTGACGCCAGGAACTGAAGGCACCTTGAGGAGTCCATGCCAGAACTCACAAGACTGTGGAGGACTCTTATGTTTCATCACAAAGACTGATGATGATGTCTTTGCCTTCGCATGATGTACTTGGGTCTGGAGTTACTGTCTCTGCAACTAGAGCTGAAAAATCCAGCCCAAAAATTCTTTGAACCCATCAGGGTGAACCCGGTATGTTAAGGAGTAGGAATTACATTTGAACTGGATCAAGGGAAAGAGAGAGAGTGGAAACCTCTAGTCTTAGATTTTGTGGAAGAGTGACCCGACACTGCTTTGTGTGGGCACTGAAGGTGCAGCTGATGGAGAGTAAAGGAAGGTTTAGGCACTGTGAAGAGGAATGATGTGGGTCTAAGGGTTCACCATTGTGAAAAAATACCTTTGTTAGATATCTCTAGAATTACAGTTACTCTGCTTGTTACTCTGAGGCTTAAAAGACCTATATATTGTGTAAGAATCAAAAATGTTTACAGAAAACAATTTCAATAAAATATTGAGTCTATGTCTTATTAAGCATTATCACAGAATCACAGAATGGTTTGGGTTGGAAGGGACCTTAAAGCCCATCCAGTTCCACCCCCTGCCATGGGCAGTGACACTTTCCACTAGCCCAGGTTGCCCCAAGCCCTCTCCAACCTGGCCTTGGACACTTCCAGGGATGGGGCAGCCACAGCTTCTCTGGGAAACCTGTGCCAGGGCCTCACCACCCTCACCCTATTTTTTTCTTATATCTAATCTAAATCTATTTAGCTGAGAGCGCCTGATGTTCTGCCAGGCATTTTTGTTCTTTTATAGTATATCACCAAGTACAAGGAAGGAGGCAATTGAAGTGCTCTTCTTAAAAGTCTGCAAGGGCAATAAATAAACTAAAATCCCTGATCTTCAAAAAGAAGATCTATTGTCTATTCTCAAAGACAAATGTACAACTAAATGAACAAATATGGGAGTGTTTTAACCACAGTAAAATGAGTTTTTCACAAGTTTTCATTCTGCTCAAAATATTAGTTGTTTGGAGATTGATTAATTTATTGGTTTTCCTAATGCACCCAAAAGCTTTCCGGAAATGTCCACAAACTGGAAATGCTGCTCTGATTCCTGAAGGAATCTGCAGTTCAGGTACCACATGCCTAAATTCTAAGACTGTATTCCCTGTCCAGATTGCATCTTGGATGCATCACCTTTCCAGCATCAAGAGAGGAGAGTACAGTGTCACAAATCAAAGGAATATATTAATCAATTAAATTTAAAACCTCATTACTTAAGAATAATGGGATATATAAATATATGAGTTATGCTGAGAATAACAGATTTATAATGGCTTAATGAATGTATTGCTACATAATTTATAATTATCTGGAGAGTCTGAGAGTAACTAGTACTACAACTACTGAATATCATCTGCCAGAAACACAGCCTATCAAGGGGAATGCATACACCAAGCTATAGTGTTCAGGAGACAGTAAGAAAGATGTATCAAGTAAAAATATTTGTCTGGAAACAACACTCCACACTGAGTTTCAACTCAGTTTCAAAATACTGCATATTTTTCCTCTTTCTCCTCTCATATTATATTCATATTAAACATCTGAAAGGAATTAGCAGTGAAGCTCCTATACCTGAAGACCACAAGAATTACTTCATTTTATCAGCAGACATACTGTAAAATGTGAAATTCACTGTTCTTCAAGTTTTGTGATCTCATTCTACAGCACAATACTTAAAAACCTGAAATGTGTTCTTTTACCCAAGACAATGCCACAGAGTTAATACATAAGGAGGCAGAGTTAAAGCTTCCTCCATCTAATTGTATAGTTTATCCAGTCAGCCAAATTAATCAAAATCTGTTCTAAAGCAAAGGTATAACTGAATACTAGTATTTTGGACAGGAAAGCTGGATTTGTCAATAATAAGCAGTATTTGTGGGTTTTTAAATTATCATAAGTTATTATGCAGTCAAGTTCAAAATGCAATCATGTTTCTGAACAAAAAACCTTGTGATAGAGTATTATGGAAATATTATAATGAGAGATTTTAATATCCAGGCTGTCTTACATTTAAGTTCCTTTTGACCAAGCAGCACAAATCCCCTGGGTTGTCAGCATTTCGAATATCCACATCATGAGGAGACACAAATATCTTCTCATTGTGTAAATCAAAGAATTCCACCTGGCTCAGGCCCACGTTTGCCGGATGTCCCCAGTTAGAAAGCAATTCCATAGTCACATAAATGGCATCACGTGCTTCCACACTGGCTGTCACCTGCACCAAAATGAAACAGGATAAAAACATTAAGTGACAAAACAATAAAGGGTGGACCAAAACTAACACTGATTGCAACACTGATGGGTCAGAAGCACCAAGGTTGCGAGGTCAAGGCTATCTGGATGGCATTCAGTCATTCGGGGTTCCACCAATTCTGCCACACAACAACCCTCTCAAGAAACCCAAAGAGAAAAGAAGCTCCATGTTCCTTGTGTGATTCCTTTGTCATTCTGATAAAGTGATATTCTCTTTTCTTACCCTGCCATTAGTTGTCATGGGGCAGAATTGGTGGAATACAGATAATTCACTGTGCTTCTATTTCAATAATACTGGGAAGCATCAATTATGGTGGATGTAATACACACAAACCTTCTCTTTCAAAGTAGAATCTACTTCAGCTTTGTCATTAGCCAGGGATCTGTCACTATCACAGGCAGAATGGCTCTCACACTCCAGAAAGATTTTCAGAAGCTTCTTCTTTTGTCTGAAACAACATATTCTTTTATGTGCTGCTTCCTCATAATTCCTGCATTTTTAAGAAATAGTTTAGTTGGTGTGAAGAGATGATAGGATGAACCCACAGACCCCACAGAAAAATCTGTGTACCCTCATGCTGAATGACAACTGTTGCAGCATCCCACATTAGAAATACAGAGATGGGTTAAAAAACTGGGCTCCACTTCACAGCTGGTTCTGGGAAAGTAATGCACAGGTTATATATATATATAAAGAGAGAGAGAGAGAGAGAGAGAGAGAGAGAGAGAAAGAGAATAAAGGAAGATGTTGGCAGATCCCTGCTCTGCACAAACTGGCCCAAGGCTGGATTCCCTGATTTGCTGCTACCTGCATGGTGTCTGAGGTATTTGAAGATTACCAGGTGTAGTGTAGTGGCATCCTGAAAAGTCTCTCTTCCAAGAAGGAAGTTAGCCTAAAGCAAATATGTCATACCTGCTTCCAAAAGGACAAATTCTCTCAGCAGTCGTTGTCTGGCTTTTGTCTGGAGATTCAGTCATTGAGGAAACAAAAGATGAAACAGAAGATTTCTTCTAAGTAAGAAAAAGACAAATATGTTTCATTCAGATTGTTCTCCACATACCAATGAGTGTTAGTCTGCATTTCTGGAATAAATAACAGTTTGGGCTCAGCTCATCTGTAACTCTGGACTGAGTTAAAGCACATTTAACAGAATTGGCCTTGATTTGCAAAGCAAGAGCTGAGCTTGGAGCTTGATCTTCTACATGGAAGAAAAGTAACACAAAAGCATATGCTGAGGACTTTTAAATATGCATATATATATATATATGTGTGTGTGTGTGTGTGTGTGTGTGTGTGACAAAATCTCATTGTATACATTTGGGAGGACTCAGGGTTGGCCAAAGCTTTGGCACAGGTCTACTAGACTTTCTCCTTCTCCAAAAATGGATAATAAAGACTTTAAAATCCCCAAACCCCTAAGTTTTATTAGAATAAAAAAGTGATTTAGTTTTTTTAATACAGAACTATTAGTAGCGACTTCCTAAGAGAAAACAGAGGAAGAGTGCTGCAGTTCTTACAATGCTATGCATTCTTTCCCTGCCCGTACTCCACTTTTTTATGATTTTTATTGATTTCCTTGTTTCTGAGATTTTAATTGTTTTTAAACATGGTTGCTGGAGATAAGAGATGTACACACAGAGAACCCATACCAGCTTCTCCTCAGGAAGATCTAGCAGTGTCCATGACACTGTACTAACAGGGAACAGTGCCCATATTAATGAGTCCAGCAGGAATCTAGGACTTATTGGTATGGAAATCACACATTATCTTGTTTAAGAAGCTTCCAGGATGAAAATGGCTCAACTGGGCCTGCAGCTGTGCACTTGACTGTATAGACATATCATATGGCTGGTCTATCAGTTGCTCAGTGATCCCCGTAATCAAGAGAGAGCTGTGGGATGCCATCAGATTAAAGAAAACAACTCTATGGAAGAATAATACAAATTCAATTACACTTAAGAGGCATCACCATCCATTCACACATGATCTTAATGCATAAGAGATTGTAATTCATGGGGGTTTGCTATTTGATTAAACAGCTCTCTCCTCTATTTGCCATACCTTCTGAGGGCCTGTGGAAACTGTTTGCCATTGCAGATCCCTCTGCAAGGCTTCATTCTCAATTTGCATTGCTTGAACCACAGCTGAAACCGAGGGCTCCGGATCCTTCTCACACACGTTCTTCAGAGTCGCTGAAAGAGACCTCTCTGGCCGACTTAGGGGTCCTGCCAACAAAAGAAGGCAGAAATATTGATTTGTCTGCACATACAGGTGTGGAACATTCCAGCAGCACACACTTGAAATATCTGATTCAGCTACTGACACAGGGCTTTGCTGGTAGTCTGTAACCATCCCAGGCGAGGCTGAATTCCTCCAATTTGGCTTCATATTAAGATTCACATTTACTTTAGACAACAGTTAAAACAGCATCATAAGAGGAGGAAAACTGACAAATGAGGAACATATTTTTTATGCTTTTTGATTGCTTTGTTCTGGTATTTAGTGGAAATGCCTTGTAACAGTCCATTGAAAAAGAAGGATATATAATTTAAACACACTCGTGTTTTGCAGTGTAATGGGGGTGTTCAGCTATTTTGGAGGAATCCCCAGAGTCTTCCAGCAAGACAAGGGCAGTCAGGAGTTGCTATTTGCAAGGCAAGATAAATGATCTTATCACTTAGGTCGTCATCACAATGCCCATACACATCCCAGTCTTCCCGAACTTCACGGAGAAATAGGAACATCACAGCCTATAAACAGATTTAAAAGAAAGGAAATAAAATTTAACAACAGATGATCTGAGATTGGACTAAAAGAGAAGCACAGTGGGTATATTCAAAAGAGAAGCACAGTGGTTATAGCTGGGGACTTTAAAAGTCAAGGGAAGAAATGAGACTGAAGCTGTAGAGAGATTTAGATTGAGTGGAAATATTGGAGAACAGGCTGATATGGCAGAGTGCTCACAATGCTGCAGGGAGGGTTACTAAACAGGGGAGTACAGTGCAGTGGATGCAAGTAACATCAAAAGACAGGAAATTAAAGCTGAGCTGAGATTTGCATGCATTCACACTCCTTACACACATGAAAACTTTCAACAAGCATTACCCATCTCTGCAAAAACAGGGACGGGATAAAGTCCTGTTTGTATTTCTGTACTATATCAGCCCCCTGAAACGAAATTAATTTAAGGCTTTAACATGGTAGTTGGACAGAATCAGTTCCAAGAAGCACTATTATAACCTGAGGAAATGCTGCACACATCTTTGGGAAGCAGTCAAAGCAAGCATCTGCTCAGACAGATGGCGAGTGAGGGTCTCTGAAGCTCCCTCGGAAGGGATTTATTCTGAAGCCAAAAAGAATTAGCTTCTTTCCTCCATTTGGTTTTCTGCCAATTAAGAAACTAATATTTAGACTTCTCAAAACCATTAGCCTTATTGCTTTCTTGGGACACAAGTAAATTTTGCTCTTCTGAAAAGAACATCAGAACCACAGTGTATGGCATGCCTGAAAACTTCATCTCAGACCCTTCAAAACCCAAGTTCATCAGACTTGTTAAGGACTGCACTGAAATAAAACTGCAGTCACGATTTCAGCCCTAAATTTGGAGCTTGGTGTATTTTGTTGGGTTTTCCCCCCAGGTAAAGACCACACCTTAGCACAGATTCTTAGAATAAGCAGCAGTCCCTGCAAAAAGCGGTTCTCCAGTCCAGGAAAAACATTACCCAATATGGTCCTAGATAATGGCTTACCTACCCAGCACTGGAGTCTGATCTCCAGTGTTCAAGGTGCAATTCAAGTACAGTCCCAGCAGCAACAGAGCTGCTTTGCTGTGCTGTGGAAAACCATGCCTTTATTGTTGTGGAAAAGTAGGCATTTTGTATTGCTACAAATGTGTTAAGATCTTCCCCCAAAGCATCAATTACTGATTTTGAGAAGACACACTTCTGTCATTGCCACAGGGAATAGATCTCCATGAAGAAAGGGGGAAACACAGGGCAAGTACAAGGACTGAAAGGGAGAGGGAAAAGTCTTATGCTGTGGAAGCAAAAAGATAAGGAAGATAGTCAAGATGTATCAGAAGACTAAAGTGCACAGGATTTTTCTATTTTACTGAAGTGAAAACACTCAAGGTGGTAAAAACAACACTAAAAAAACCAGCGTAAAACAATAAAACACCTGAAAAAAAAAAAAGCTGGAGGAATAGCTAAAAAAAAATCACATGACAAATACATGCTGAAACGGCATCTGAGCCAGAGGAGGAAAAACCTGAAAACTCTCCTTAATAACACCATATATTCTTTTTTCTTACTAGAATGAATTCTTTCATGTCTTTCCTGGTGCAAGAACTCAGCAGAGAGGGGCCGAGTGGCTTTCCTTGTTGCTGTGCCTGGTTTGGCAGGAACGTACAGCTCTGCACTGTCCTTTCTTTTTGCAGAGAGAACTCGCACTGGCTTTGCTTCTGCAACACAAAAATAAAATGCAAATAATCAGCTTTGAAGTTAATAAGGAGCAGTCAGGCCAGGAAAAATTAGTGGAGCTTTAATTATGTTGGCATAGTTATAGTGATAACCTCCCTCCCTTTCATTGATATTGTTCTGTTGGTACAGAAGCACATGTGTATGGCTTGCATTTAGTGAAACGAAACAAAAATAGTGCTATAATGTACCAACATATCTCATTTCTACCAGGTATTTATCTGCATTACTGTCAAAAAAAGGGAAAAAGGAAAAGAACTCCTGAGTCACTTGTTAACACAATTATACTAAAATAAATTCTTGAAATACAGACTTAAATATTGTCTTATTTAGAAGTTAAAAAGAGGGAGAGGGTTGTCTGATGTAGCTCATATGAGTATTTCCCTTTTTGATTTGAGAATTATTAATGCCTCCATTGTTTATTTTACAGCTTTGAAACTTCTCTTTAGACAAAAAATCATGTACCCTCCCAAAGATCTTGTTCTCCTTTGTTCCCATCTTTTTTTCTGCCCCTCTCCCCATTCACACTCCACTCACATCTATCATAATGACAGGAACACTCCTTTACTCAATTTATTCAAAGATCGTTTCTCTTAATTTATGCAATTAACTATGAATAAGGAAAAGAAAAAATAAACAAAAACAACAACCAAAACCAATTACTGAACCTGAAATGAGTGGGAGGGAACTTTGAGAGACGGCAAATGTAGGTCTAGGTCTGGTTTCTGCCTGAATCCTCCACCTTTGACAAGCTAAACATCTTTGAGACCCAGTGACTGGTGGTGGGTTTGGACACTGAGGCCTCCAAAGGACACCAAAAGAAGTGGCTCATAACATTCACCAGGGATAAATAGCACACACTATGACAACAAGTATCCAGCACTCAGGATATGAAATAAAGTTGAGACTGGGAAGGCTTGGCTGTCTGGACTACTGCAAAAACAGTTCAAACACCTATTAAAAACAGAATAATTTCTTGAGAAATCTCACAGACAATCTGAGACAATATTTGTCCAAGTGTCTAGACCTGCTGATGCAGTGCATTAACTAAGCCTTTGAAAAAAAATTCTTAATATAGTAGCAAGAAGATGCAAATCTTCCAACTCAGCAGATTCAAATGAGAGCATGGAGCAACCCCTAATGATTAACCAGCAGCCATTCCCTTAAAAGCAGTGCTCTCTAAGAATCATTCTTGCAGTCCTGTAGCAGTGCAGAGCACACAGAGACTCACTGCTCTGGTCCTGGTTGGACTCCAGCACAGTAAGGCCACCAGAATCAAGGCCAGACCATCTCCCAGCATCCTGATGTTCAGAAGCTTCTTTCTGCAGTGACCTACTGCCATGGAACTGAAGGTCTTCAAAGCTTGACACTTCTTCCTCAGTGGAAGATGGCTCTGAAAACACATCCTCTTCAACAGAGTCATACTCATCACTAAGAGAGTCTTCTTCCATCTTTTCCTCTTCTACACTGTGTTGCAAGCTGCTCCTCAGTTCCTGCTATAATACAAACAGACCTGTCAGAAAAGCTCAAACATGTATTTTAAAATAAACTAGTGTGGCTGCCTCTTCCTCCCCAGGAGAAAGAAAAGTCTTCTCATGAACTCAGAGCCACGATGCAGCCAAGAATATTCACATTCCTATGTCCTGCCTTCACTCCTTTGACAAGGGCTTGTTAAGAAAATTCATCCTACAACTCCTTTGTCCCTTCTCATCAGTATCCTTGCAGGAAGATTCTGTAGGCCAAGGAGGTTTTATGAGCAAATCCAATTTTTAGCAATAAGTTACAAATGGCAGGTAAGTAAAGGAGAGGGCAAGGGCACATATTTGTCCAGTCTCACACAGCTGTGGCTTTCTATTTGAAGAGTAGCTGCAATCCAGAATTTTCAAATGCCTTCACAAGACTGCCAATATCATGTGATAAGCACTTGGATAGATGATAACAGACCTGTCTTTACACACCTCTACTTCAAAAACCAGCAGAGAAGAGTTGTGGTCCAATGGGTTAAGCTTCCAGTTTGTACAGGGTTTTTTGAAGTGGACACATTGTAACAGGATTTTATGCAAAAATTCATCTGTTTTGAAATTTACTGTGGAAAAAACTGCCCTGCTTCTCTCATTATACGCCACAGACGATGCTGGAGAGCTGTGTGCTTTTATGAAGGCAAAAAGAAAAGATCTTGCATCTCTTAAATGCTTTTTTCCCTATATTTTGTTGGTATTATAGTTTTGAGATAAATATAGGTAAGCAAACTGTATAAAATGAAAACCTGAAGCCACCTCAGGTACAAATGAACTGTGATAGTGTATGTTCAGTTTGCAATGAAAGCTTCAAGCTGCTACACACAACACTTGTTAGGAAACCCATGTTGACAGATTCATATTACAAAGAGCAGGCAAAATTAGGTTCAAAAGAGGGTTTAGAAGCAACCTGAGCCTTGATATGGAGCATGTCTTTATGACAGTCAAGACTAATATTTCTAAGTATTTGACAGGAAATTGTACAGGCTTTCTTGTAGTTTGAAACCTCATGTATTTGCATTGTAACATGACATTCAAGAAAACACATTATAGCTTCAGCAAAATCAAAAAGCATTTCCATCTGGAATAAAAAGAAAAGGGGGGGTTTGGTTTAAAATTATTAAAGATTATAAATCTTCATCATTGCTAACAAGTTACCAGTTTGTGGAGCAAATTAAAATCATAAACTCAAGAGCAATACAGGAAAGAGAAACAGGTGCAAGAAAATATACTTGGGAATTTTGTCTGATGTCAGTGATAAGATCTGCAGTTTCATAGATAGCTGCTACTCCACTACCCAGAAAAACTTTATTGATGTTATTATTTGGTTAAGCAGAAAAATATTCATAAGTTTTTGTTCATTTATTCATTCTTTTAAGGGCAGGACATCTATGAAGTGTTCTAGAAAAAACTACAACTAGTAATCAAATAGAAGGCTGCACAGTCCATACAAAAATAACCCTTGATGGAAAGCAACTGTATTAATTAGAACAGTTTTAAAACTTTAGTCTGATTTTTTATAGATAAAACAATGACATGCAACAGTTTTAGCAAGATTATTCAAAAACTAACCTAAATTCAGAAAAAGTTGTTGTTTCAGACTTCTCTAACTTGACAGCCAAGAGTGACATTCATGTGGACAACCATTAAGTGAAAGAGGCTCCTTGCAGCGAATGCCTTGTTTCAATTCAACAGGAACAATATTCTACCTCCTTAAAACAGGACAATGTTTTGCAGTGTTGCTGACTGAGACTAGATTTTCAGAGAAGCTTTACTCTTCATTTTGTCCATCTCTATGTCACATATCAAGAATGTAAAATCACCTAATGAAAAAACCACTATATGCTGGGTTTGAATGCACTGGCCAAGACTGACCCCTGGGCCCTTTCACATTTCAAAGGACACTACCATGAACAGAAGGCAACTGCCAAGTGTACCTGGGAGTAAGGGAGAGGATCATCACCATTTGTCTCCACACTCAGGCTTTCATAAGGTTCAAAATCCTCAGAGTACTCCAGAGATGGTTTAATGTAGAGTTTATCCCCTCCTTCGGTTTTAATAGCCACGGTTTTCTGTATAAAGAACCATTCAAAGGAATTAGATGTCTCTTGTGCTAGAGTAATCATCGCATTCTACATAACAACGTCTAGATCGAGAACCACTTTTCCCCTCTGTTCCAGGGAAGGTTTCTGTCCTCCCTGAGCTCATCTTTGGGCCTCTGGATTATGGTTTAACCATCCTGGCCAAACTCCCCACCTGCTGCTGGGTCAGGCCCTGCACACATCATGTGTTGGGCACCAAAGTGAGTGCCCATCAGGGTTCACCCTCTTACCTCACCAGGGAAGTGAAAAAACTTCTGAGATGCCGTGGAGACATATTCCATAGGGAGAAGTCTCCTAAGTGAACCATGGCAAGAGGAGGGTCTCATTAAAGGCTACATGATACAGAAGCCTGCACAGTGATATTAAACCTCATTATCTGTTGTTCAGACACTCCTCTGCCATTCTGTAAGTGCCAGGGGCAGAGATGTCCCAGAGGGAATATCTTAAGGCAACATGGCTTTTGATGGGGAGAGAGTTCTTTCAGTAAGCCTATCCTCCCCTCTCAGAGCACACTTTAGCACAGCCCAAGTTTGAGTTTTGAACAGGAATTGCTGGGTCCTATAGCTACCCAAAACACCCCCGGGGAAAATAAACTGCTGAATAGCACAACCTCCATCTTATTCTGTGGTTGCACATATCCTTAGCTAAATTATTACAGTAGATCATTAGGGTAACTGCTACCTTCCCATCCAGCTGGAGAAAAGACTTAAGGTATCATCCTAAGCTAGTCTCAAGTAGTAGCCAGTTTTTAGAATAGCTGCCTATGTTTGGCTAAGTTTCCAATCCAGAGGAGGTGCCTCCTTCTTCATTGGAATGATGTAGCTATGATGAGCTACAGGCTTGGCAAATTTAGCAAACAAGTCCTGACAGACCAGTATGTAAGCAGTGATCTACTGGGAGAAAGAGCAGCTGAGAAAATTAATTAAACTAAACTTTGAAGCAGTAAGGGTGGTAAATAAAGTAATACATCCTAGAAGCTTGAATGTGCTGAAAGAAAAGCAAACCTGCATGGCACGAACACTTGATCTGCAGTGACGCAGACCCTGATCCCCAGTCACTCAAGCACAGGCTGGACATTCAGCCAGGGCAACTGCTAATCAAGCAGGGTAATTATTTGGGTGACATGTCTCAGTTGTTTAGAATTCCCACTTGCTCGGTTAATTAAGTCATATTCCTTGACAGGTTAACTCAGATCCTTCTTTAAGCCAAAAGAAAAAAAGACCATTAAAGCTTCTCCAGTGAACCAACAACTGTGTAGCTAATGGCTCCAAATTTCATATAGATAGGATATTTTTATTATCTCTATGCATTTTCCTCTCTTATGATCTACAGGAATTTGTCACAAATTACATCTCAGGCTATGCAAATTACATCTCTGTGTCCCTCAATCCTATTGCAGTATGGAGAACAGCAGTGACAGACAGGGATATCTCTCCAAAATGAGTTTCTCCATCTTTTGCACTAGATAAATTCTCTAGGCTGCCATCAGAGATGTCCAGTAACAGCTGTTCTGCTGGAGGACACATTGAGCCAATCATGTCCAGGCTACAGAAGTTTCTGTGACAGATGTCACTGAAACCAGACCCTTTCAATGAGATTTGCCTCTTTAGGCCTCAAAGTAGACACAAAACTGGCCATAGAATCGTTTCATGTTGTCACTCAGCATCCACACCAAGCCAAGACTCAGATTCTGTGAGAGTCCCACCTATCTACCACTTGCAACCAATTTTCTCTGAAATTATTTACAACTTAAAAATTAGTTCAAACACCCATTCTTTCCAACTGCTTCTCACCTGAAGCCAATTCCTGCGTTGGATCTTGCTTGGTGCAGTCTGTGCGCTGCGTTCTGGCAACTCACTCTGCTCTAGCTGGGCTGCTTTTTCAGAACATAGACACAAGAATTAGAAAAGAGGAAACAGAAATACAATATGTGACATTATACACCTTAGCTCACATTTTGGTTTGGGTTTTATGCTGCGTTTTTTCCCAGATGAGGACAGCAGAGTGTTTGACATGTGAATGGTATCAACAACAGAGGAGCCATTCCATTTCAGATCCTGGTCAGTTTTATATTGGCAGTAGGAGTTTGGAACCTCTGAAGGGACAATCATCATACTGTGTATGCAAGAGAATAAACTCTTTTAAGATACATTAGCTTAAGTGCAGGTGAAGCACCACTTTCCCTGACATGAAAGTCTAGAAAAATGTTCTAGAACAGGGTGTACATCATTCCAACCCCCAGCTGGGTAGACAATAAGCTGTCTCAGGGAGCCAACTGAGCCCTACTACCAAAGGCAGGCTCTGACAGACAGAGTTCTGGTCAACAACAGGTGATATGCTGAGTTTACAAAGGAACTGTGTGTATTTACTCTCAGATTCAGGAAACATGAGGTGTTGGCAGATTAAAGAGAATCTATCAGGTATTTAACACACTGTGCAGAGAAGGATTCTTCATGTAACAAGCCATAAATGAAGGACAAACAACCATTATCCTTCATTTCTAAGGTAAGGAAGGGTTGGTTCTGGAATGTTTGCAAAAAATCTCTGTATGACCAAGGAGAACTAAGGGTTCCTGTGCTGGACATGCCCCTGGCTTACAGGGGAACAATGAATTTTTGAGAAGATGCTTTGATTGAGACAGAGAGACAAACATCTTGCAGGTCACACCAGCATCCTCAATGGAACAAGGGCATCACCAACACCCTCAGTAGCATCCTAAATAAAAGCATCTCATTTCCTATGTCTGAGACAGATTTACAGCTTCCATTTCTTCTCAGTGGAGAAAAACAGCTGATGCAAAACCTTTTTTCTTTAAGCCATAATTTAATGGTCACCCTAAGGCAGCAGAAACTGGCACTACCAGCAAAAGAACCAATTGTCCTACAAAGGTCATAGAATCACAGAAAGATTTAGTCTAGAAGGAACCTGTGGGGTCACCTAGTCCAGCTTTCCATTCCTTCAAAATTAGATCACATTGCTTGTCACAGCTCTCAGTACCACATTTGCTTTTTTGGGTTTGACCACCCTACGAGTATCTGGGCAGTGAATTGATGTGGACAGGTTTTAACTGTGGAAAAACATATTAGAGTACTTTTGATTAGTGTCACTTGTGCAATCTGGCTCACCATGAGACTGCACAAGTAGTGGTACAAGCAGACAAGAGGGAACAGGAACAGGGTGAGACCATTCCTGGAGGAAGCAGGGTGTGCTTATGTCAATCTGGAGTGATCAGAACATGACACAGCAAGAACAGGATGGTGTTCTACTGCTTCAGCATAAACTACCTGTCTCAAAGGCCCAAAACAGAACCAAACACAGAGAGGAGAAGCAATGGACTGATCCAAGGAAGAAAAAGAGCCCTTCCAATCAGAGCTCCTGCTACTCCATCAGGCTGTTCCTCAGTACCTCCAGAAATACTTTGCAGTCATTAATTAGCATTGGTGCTGATTGCTTCAGGGCTCTTCTGGCACTGAGGGTGAACTGTCCCAAGCTTACAATGCTAGAAGGGTGGTCGGATTCAGCCACTGCTTTGGGACAGAACTGGAAGCACCTTTCCCTCCCTAAGCAATCCATCTCTTTCAATTAACTGCCCAGAAGTGACTTGTGTATCCTACAAATATAAGTAGGAAAAGGGGACAGGATAGGACTTCTGCTACAACTGACAAGTATTTGGTTCTCAGAACTGTTTGAGTATTTAGAAAAACTATTTACAAGACAATGTAATGCCAGGACATGGGGGAATGGCCTCAAATTGAAAGAGAACAGGTTTAGATTAGATGTTACTGTGAGGGTGGGCAGGCCCTGGCACAGGTTGCCCAGAGAAGCTGTGGCTGCCCCAGCCCTGGAAGTGTCCAAGGTCAGGTTGGACAGGGCTTGGGGTTGTGGAAGGTGTCCCTTCCCAGGGCAGGGGTTGGAACTGGATGGGCTTCTCACTCAAACCATTCTACGGTTCTATGATTCTACTTCATGATGGATTCATGTCTCTCTAAACCAGGAAAAACAGCAATTCAAAGCCCAGGCAGAGGCTGATGCAGCTGAGCAAGTCATCTGTGCAACAAACATTACTTTAGAATAAAAACATCCTTCTCATGGGATGGATGGGATCTAAATACCAACCACTAACTGCTTTGGCACATGGAATAGGTCCATTGGTGTCATTCCCCTGGAGACTTGAGCTGGCAGTGCCTATTCTAGTATCCAAGAACTCAGCAGCACATCATCAATATCAGTCATATTCAAAGGAGACCCCATGGCACCCTTAAGCCACATCTTTGTGACCACACAGACATCCACTGGAAGAAACATAGTTCTGAAACTATGCCTGGGTTACAGACCCAAAGAAATGACAGCACACCTAGAGCCCAGCTTCACTACAAGCCCATCATTTACCAATCCTAAGCATAAAAAGTTTATCAATCATTATCATTAATTACTCCTATGGAACACAGACAAAGAAAATAGTCCTGACAAGGAGATTTATGTTGACACTTTCAGGAACCAGAAAGAGGGATTTGTGCCTTTTCTGGATTATTAACTATCACACATTCCTAATTCTTCCGTGAAGATTAATCCTATAGATGGATGCTTTGGAAGTAATGGATGATGCAATAACTCTCAAGGGAGACAGGGAAGAAAACTCAGTGCTGTATCTCAGCTAGGAATCATTTCTGTAAGTAAAATCATATTCAGTCATTGAGAAGAAATGCCTAGAAATGAAAGAGACCACAAAATTGTTAAGGTAGAACCCTCAGGAAAGAAGCTTACACAGATCACCAATAAATCCCCCTCTGGACTCCAGTGGCAAAATCAAATGGAAGTGGAAAAATGACAGGATGATGATTCAGTTGATATCTTTCACTGCGGCTTCATGTGTTTAAAACATCAACACTGGATAGTTAAGAAACAGTAAAACACTGAGTTATCTTCTGCAGAGATAATACTACAGCCTCCAAGCTGATGGAGTTGAGGAAAGAACAGAGATGGAACTGAAGTCTTTAGAGGTCCCCAAGACAAGTATTCTCCCTTAACTGAATCAAATGGCATCAAGTGACCATAAAAATAATGAACTTTGGTGAAGCTTGGAGATGACATCTACACAGCAGAGCTTTGAGAGGCAATTTCTCTTGACAGAGTTCAATTACAGCTGCTGCCACCACATCCCTGCACAATTTCTGGATCAAAAAGCCAAAGATGCTGTTTTGCACCCTCAAAGTGCATCATCCCAGAGCGACAAGGCACAAAATTTCCCTCACTTTCCAGTATCCAAGAACATGAAACTTTTTGCATCATTACACACAAGGTTTCACAGCTAAGCTGGACACACTTACACTTGAAAACAAGTAGTATATACCCAGTGTGGCAGGAAAACAAATTAAAAGAGAGATTAAGTTAGAGTCATGGTTGGAACAGTTACTGAAGGAAAAATTAATTTCCAGTATTGTTGAGATGAATAAATTTTCAATCATAATAAATTATCAGATTAAGTAACATTTTTAACTCTCTTTAATTTTAAGTGAAAATTAAGTACACCATCTACACAGCAACAGATTAAAAAACACTCTGAGACAGACAGGTTGTAGCAAAGTAAATATAACTGACTCCGGCTGGTAAACTGCTTTACAAAGGGATTTAGTAAAATCAACTTTCTTTTCATTATGCTAAATAGATTAGAAGGCCAGTAAGCTCATACTTTATACTTTCATGCGTGCAAAATTATTCCTGTCACTACACTGCTCTCAATGACAGACAGACTTAAATTAGAAACAAAATATTCATTTTTAGATAAAGCCACCTAATCACTGGGAGAAAATGGTAGATTTTCTTTACTTAAAATATTTAAATAAAGATTAGCTGTCTTTTTAAGACAACTATTATAGCTTAAATATAATTTATTAGCTTAATGCAGCTATTACTGGATATAACTTGATTACAGTCTATGTCATCAAATGTCATTTGTCCTCAGGGCACCAGACTTAGATAACATTGAAGCCCATCAGATTTTAAATCCTATTAATGGTGTTATGTATCAGACAAAGATATACTGTTATTTTCCACTGACAATTTATATACATTTCTAATCTTTGAGTGTTAGTTGGAGCTGTTTAACAAATGAAGAGGTGGGGAAGTTAAACCTTGGAATTAGTCAGGGATCAACTGAAAAACTGACAGGGTGTTAGAGAGACTGTTCCTTACACACAACCAGCTTAAGTACTCAGATGAAAGAGTCCCATGGAATTTCATTCCAAGCTCAGATGATGCTGCCTCTTTATCACAGCCTGGCCAGTGACATCATCAAGTGAATTAGAGCTCCAGGGAGTGCATTTCTCAAACAGTTCTATCTGCAAGCTCTGCCAGGCTCCCATGGAACTCACCCCTTGTCCTGGTGGTCTTTGGCTCATGCCTAAGGCAGCCGTGGAAGTTGATTTTGCGGCGGTGATTTCTGAGCTCGGAGTTGGCTCCATTCACATAGAGAGAAAAGCCTTGTTCCAACTGCTCCAGTTTGAGTTGCACGGGATCTTTTCTTTTTAACCGTTCCAGCAATCTGAAGCAGGAAGGACAACAATTCATCCTCACACAGTGCATGTACAGATGGTCAGATCAGCAATAAACACAGCACAGAGCTGTAAAATACATGCACAGTTCAAACAACACTTTCAGAATGCAACTTCCAGGATCTGTTTCCTGTTCTGGAATGTTTGGATGAGCATCCACATGCTGTGAGAGCTGAAATTTGACAAAGCCTCTCCCTTCTGGCTTTTTTCCCATGTTTTTCCTCATTTCACATTATTTTTTCCAGTTGGTATTGAGCATATTTAACATTTCTTCTTAAGAATTTTGCTGAGTTTTACTTAGAATTTCCAAAAAGCTTGAAAATGGTTGAGGTCTTTTCAAGAGAAAAAAAAAGAGAAAATATTTGTGTTTTGAAACTTGAGGTAAAAAGCCCCCAGTCAATAGTGCAGGTAGAGATACCAGAAAATTGAAGGCTGGGTAAAATAGTATTAAAAAATTGTCCTTCCCTGGGCTCAGTTTCAGTGAAACACCCACTCTCCCTCTTCCAAGTCTCATCTTCTCTCCTTTCACCATGGCTTATTCCCAGTCCATTCTAACTCCTTTGGTGAGGTGACATGCAGGCCAGGAGGTTGGGATCATGTGGGTGACCAAATACCCCAGCACACCGTCAAGGCAAGGTACAGTTGCCACCTGCTTGTTGTTTACTTCCACCAAAACTCAGAATTAGAGCTCTGATCCTAAGGATGCACGTTGTTTCATCATTAAATAAATTGGTTTTATTCTTTTCTAAAACTGCTTTGGGATACTATATACAAAAGAAACTCATTTGGCTTCCTAGGTTGTTTTTTTTTTGATTTTTCACTGAACCAGTCTGTCATAGAATTTGAGTAAAATCTTATAGATTGTGGTAAAGGAGGGAATCCAGCAAGGAAGCTCTGCAGGCCCTTCTGAATTAACTGTGAAGTTCATCTGTCCAGGGTACAATGACAGGAACCCATGAACAAAGAGCAAAAGAAATGTTTGAAACTTGTCTGAAGAACACTGAAGTTTGCAAAAGTAACCTGGATGTCCTTATCTCCCATTTTTCTGTGTTTCTGTCAACATAAAAACCTTGCCTCATCATTGCATCCTCATACAGTGTGAGCTGCCAGTTACCTCTGAATCTCCAAGCTTTTGCTCCATAAAGAAAAAAATTCCTGTCAGCCACGAAAACAATAACTGTGTTTATATTTTAAACGCTGAAGAAACAATGTGATCTCCTCTAGAAATCAGAACTCTGATGTGTTTAGCAAAAAGGAGGAAGAGAGAAACACCTGAAATGCTTTAAGGCGCAGCAAGTCAGACTTTGCACCACAATTGCTGCCATTTGATACAATAAAACAGGCATTTCACACCCCATGGTGGTAACATGTGTGTCTTACCTGTTCCTCTGCTGAAGGGATATTAAGTATTCATCATGTTTTTCATCAAAGTCAGTCACCATGTCTTAATATGAAGCTGAAATGAGAATATAATTGTCACGCTGCGTGATATGGAGTACACTGGCTTTGCACTCTCAATGATGAGAATGTCTAAACTGGAAAACGCTCCTCCTTCAACCAGGCATAAAGTTGTCAGTGCAGCCAATAAAGCTCCTGGAGAACAGAGGAAACTAGTTGCTTCACTTGTTTTTCAGAACCCTTCCCAGTCAACTGAAGAACCTAAACACAGCAGAAGTGGAAAGCATATGCTGTAAAATGAGTTTATAACCTGAGGAGCAGATAGACCCTGAGGCACAAGCTGAAGCTGTGCTCAAAGTCCAGCTGTGGGAGGACTTCCCCGAATTGCTCCTGCTCATGAGTCAGTCAGTTCTCCAAGGGATTTCCTGCAGAGCCTGTGTACGTTTACAGTGTCTAAACATTCTGCCTCCCAGGGAACAGGAACTGACCCCCCACGGCCCCTGCACACACTCTGACCCCTCACAGTGCCCCCACACACTGACCCCTCACAGCTCCCCCCCACACACACTGACCCCTCACAGCCCCCACACACACACACTGACCCCTCACAGCCCCCCCACACACACACGCACTGACCCCCCACAGATACTGACCCCTCCCAGCGCCCCCACACACACACACACCCTGATCCCGCTCAGCCGCGGGCCCACTCCTGTTGCTCGGTCTCCCTGGTGACGGTCGCGCCGCCGCCGTCATTTCCCGCGCGCGGGGGCCGGAAGCGGCGGCGGGGCCGGGCCGGGGCGATGGAGGCGCTGTGGGCGCTGCTGGACGAGGTGGCCCTGGAGGGGCTGGACGGCATCACCCCGGCCGCGCTCTGGCAGCGCCTGGCCGCCCGCTCGCCGCCCTTCCCGCTGCCCCTGCGGCCCGACACGCAGCAGCTGCTCTGGGCCGCACTCAGCGCCCAGCCCGACCTCCGCTTCTACCTCCTGCCGCGGCCGCGGCCGCCGCTCCTCCTGCGCGACGGGTGAGGGCACCGGGGGCTGGGTGACAGCGGGAAGGGCGGAGGGTGGCTCCGCTATTTGGGTATTAGAGAACATTTGTCACTGTTGCGGTGGTTGATGATGATGATGATGGTGGTGGTGGTGGTGGTGAGGCACTGGAGTAGGTTGGCCTGGAGGTGTTCAAAAGCCGTCTGGGTGATGTGATTTAGGGGCCACAGGGGCAGTGCTGGGTGGGTGGTTGGGGCTGGATGATTTTAGAGTTCCTTTCCAACCCTGATCATTCGGTGACCTATATATGAGCCCCGACTAGATTTCCAGTCAAACATCTCTTTGCCACTTAGGTAGAGGGACAATTTACATGTCCCCAGTTCAACAGGGTGGATGTGCCTGTTTTCCTTCTCTGTGAACTAGTATATGTTTCTTTAACTCCCACTGCTTCAATATCCCTGAGTTTTTGAAGATTAAATGATGTGTCTCCCTCCTTCTGCCTCCTCCTGTGCTTGAGGATTACAGCTCTCTGCTTCTTGTGTTTTTCCACTTTTGAGGTTTCAAAAGAGTTTCATTCTTCCAAGATGCTCCATAGAGTCATCAGCATTGTTTGTGACAGTCTTTCACTTCTCCTTGCTTGGTTAAATGTTGGCTCTCTGCTTTTGTTTCAGATATGAAGAAATAGACCTTGAAACGGGAATACTGGAAACCAAAAGAGATCCTGCTGCTTCAGATGATATTTATCCTGTCCACATGATTTTGGATAACAAGGATGGCATACAAGGTTCCTGCCAGTATTTTAAAGAGAGAGTAGATATCACGGATAAGATAAGAAGGAAGGATTTGCAGCCATGTTACACTTACAAAGAAGCTGTTGAAAAGTGAGTGAAATCTTTATATCTGGCATTAAAATACTTTTAAAGTTGTTTTTTTTTAGTCCTTGCTCGGTTTGTACAGATTCCATCAAGAATGGTGCTTGTGGGGAGAGAGGGCTTGACCTCTCTGTTTTTATGGAACTAATAACAATAATAACAACTTTTCCTTCTGTTTCTTAGATGGGGAGAGAAACTGGTCATAGTTGCTTCCCAAGACCAGCGTTACAGAGCTTTAATAGGCTGGCAGGGGGACCCTGACCTGAAGCTCCCTGACTTCTCCTACTGCATCCTGGAGCGTTTGGGCCGGGCTCGGTGGCAGGGAGAGCTCCAGAGGGACCTTCACATTGGGGCTTTCAAGTAAGCTTGCATTTTTCTCTATGAATTAAATCAAAGCTAACAAATGTACACTAGTTTGGGGGGATTTTTTGAGTATACTCGTGCATTTATTTGAATTCCTATCTGTACCAGTAATGTTTCATCCTTACTACCAGGACTGCTTGGTTTTTGGAGCCTGTATTGCTGGAACTATACTGGTCTCATCCTTGGGCGCATTATACTTCCAGAAGTTGTTGGGTCAATACACAAGTTTCTAATTTGTGGAAGTTCTTGCTTTCCCTAAGTAACTTTTTGTTCAAATTTGGGATGGTATAATCACTTTAATTTCCTTTCCTAACATGCTGAGTAAGCATCTTACCCTGCTCAGATTCTGAAGAGATTCTTGGATATTTTGTCCCCAGCATTTCCCTGTGTGACATCTTCCTCCATATAAGTGGGAGACTGAGTTTCCAGCCCGCAAACTAGACCATGTATTTTGTTGATGGAGGAGTGTTGTACAGCTTCTGAAATTCTGCAGAATATTAGCACTGCTGTAAGGATTCTCTGCCTTTAGGAGATGAATGGGCTGTAGCTTGCAAGCCACCTGGCATCGTTTTGTACCTCTTTAGAAACTCTTTTATGTAACTAAGGTGTTTGGGGCAGAGGTTTAATCTTTTGTGGATGCTTTTCTGTCAGTTTGGAGGCCCAAGTCAGCTGAACAAGAAGTAAGATGAATACCAGAGCTATTACAAGGAGGGCAGTGATTGTGGCATAGCCATGAGTTAGAAAGAGAGGATGGAGAGAGAGGTCATGGGGGTGCAATACTGATTCAACTCTTCCATCAAACCATGTCATGACACTCTGTGCGTAGACTGTAGGTTAAAATCAGAGGCATTTCTCTCTGTTTAAGGGGTTTAACCATAAAAGTAAATTTCACAGGTTTTCGTAATTTGGGCACTTTTAAATTTTGAGTTTGTCGCTTTGAAAATTAGCGTGTCACTAAGACTGTAGGAATTCAGGTAAAGTGTTCTAGGGCACTGGATAATTAGAATTTATTTGCAGAAGTTTCTATGCCTATAGCTATCTTGCCATGTTTTCTTTAGAGTGGATGCTGGAAAGCTTCATTATCACAGAAGAGTATTGGACAGAAATGGGCTCATAACAATGCAGTCCCACGTCATAAGACTGCCAAGTGGAGCGCAACAGCACTCAATCCTCCTGCTTCTGACTCGCTTTCATGTTGACAGGTATGTTTTAAAGGTCTGCTGGGTAGACTGGGACCTTTCACTATGATGAGAGACTGTTTTGTTGTCACAGAACTATCAAAGCTTCCTGGTATTGACCCTCTTCAATTTCTTTAACTCCTCTTCCAAATGCCATGCAGTGCAATAGAATATTCTAGTACCTGTCACCTGCCTACACAAACCTAACTTTTCTTATTGTAGCACTGATCATTCTGTTAATTTTTAGAGTTTTCCCTTCAAACACATTTCTAACAGATTTTTTGTTTTGTTTCCCTGCCTTGTTTATAATTAGAACTTGGGCTTAGTCACTGTTCCCTTAGCTGAGATCTCTTCTCAGTGACAAATTCTCTCATGTGCTATTCACAGAAGGAAAAGAGAACATTCCTGAACCAATCTGAGAACACTTAGCATGCATTCTCTAGTGATTGCCATTTTGTAAAGCTACAACTTGTTTTTATGAAGTTATATGCATAATTACATGTAAAATCATTTTCTTTCTTTGGTTAGGAGAAGCAAGTATGATATTCTGATGGAGAAGCTCTCAAGTATGCTAAGTGCTCGTTCAAACCAGATGGAAATGTTAGGAAACTTGAGGGAAGAATTGGTGAGATTCATTACTCTTTCAAATTCTCACTCAGTAGAATCTAGATGATTAGTATCAAAGGCACTCATTCATACTGCCTGCTGTTTAAAGTTGCACAAAGTTCTGGGGTAGGATATCAAAAGAAAGATCTTAAAAACCTACTAGATCAAGTTACTGTTGGTGTTTGTAGTAGGGAAGGAGTTCTGTTCCATCCAAAGCTTCAGAACTCCCTTGCCAACGGATATCATCATGCAATTCTTACTTGTGCAATGCTGCTGTTTGTTTGGGTGGTAGAGTTGGGGGGATACAACACACTCCAGAAACATCTCATGTTCTGCCCATTGTCTGTACTAAGAGGCTTTTTAAGTTCCTTCTTGGATATCCTACCCCAAACTGTGTTTTAAGAACAGGTAGTAGGAATGTCTCTGATACCAACCAGCAGCAGGTGAGGCTTTTAGGCCACAGTGACTTTTGCCATTTCTCTTTGCACCAGGGTCTTTGTGAGAAAACTTTCAAACGTCTCTATCACTACATGATGAATGCTGGCCTAGTCAAGGTCGTATCTGTCCCACTGCAAGACATACAGCCCAATGGAGGACCCTACAAGACAAAGAAAGGTAGCAAGAACCATAATTATGCTTTCTTGTCTGATTACATTGATGCCATTCTATTTCTAAGCTTCCTATATTAAAGGAGGTGTAAGTGAAATCTGTCTATGCAGTTATGGAGATAAATGTGTTACTAAAGCCAGGGTGCTGCAGCCCACTTGAATTAAGCATTTGTTCCAGGTTTTTAAGGAATGGATGCAGTCAAGTTTGTTGGATATCAGTGTAAGCCCTTTCAGTGGATTGTGACCTAATGAGATTGCTCAAGCCAGTACAGAGAGCAGGAGCAAAGCAGTCTGCTGACCTTTCAGATTGAAGTTGAATGACAAGTCAATGAACATGACCCAAAAACATATGTTAAGTTACATATATGAATTTAAAAAAAAAACTTTATAAAATAAGCTAAAAAGCTAGACCATCTTGATTATGGTTTTTCCTGAAAGTCATGAGAATGCAAAGTTTCTTATCAAATGATGGAAATAAGCTCCTACAGCACTACCTTGGAATTTGCAGAACGCAAAATATTCCGAGTTGGAAGGGACCCCCAACCTTGGCATTATTAGCTCCATGCTCTAACAAAATGAGCCAGTCTCAGGGTCAAGGTAAGCAAGATTCCCAGAAACTACTATCCAAAAAAACCCCAGTCTGCTGAGGGGTGGTTTAATGCATAACCAGCTTTGGATCCAGATTTAATTGGTTCACAAGAACTGCTGATAACTTCCAAACATGTAGTCGAAAGACAAAGAAGAGTAGAACTGCATGAAGAAAGGGAACAAAAGAAAGCAGCTGCTCTCAAAAAAAGGTGCAGATAAAACTTCCATGGGGAAAAACCTACAAGAAATAATAATAGAAAGTGTGAGGAGGGATAGTATCACCAGTGGAATTAATGCAGTTGCTGAGGAAATCTAAACTGAATCTTTAATCACAGAAAATCCTAAGAGGCAGATTTGCAGGGTTAAAAATAAAATAGTTCTGAAAGCAAACAGTATGGTTTTTAGAGACATAGTGAACTGTTTGGGGGAAAAAATAAATCTGATACGAACTAAACATTGCAAATTAGAGTCTTTGTGAAAAGGAGTGATATTAAAGAAGGAAGTGAAAAAGCTGATAAAACCATGACAGCTTTGAGAAGGCAAAAGTTAATGCCATTTACATGCAGTTGGATTAAGGGTCTTGATCAGACAAACTTAAGTCAGGAAAGGGAAGTTCTCTGTAAGGAAACTGTATTATGAACAAAGAGAAGCAGAGATCAAAAGTAGGTGCAGCATTGAGCATGGCTGAGAGAGAAATCACCCACATTGTGCTGCACAAACAAGGGAGTGATTGAGTGACTTGATTGGTCACGAAATGTACAGATCCCCCTCCTTCCCATAAGAATATCAGAGCGGGTTTTACACAGGAGAGCTCATTTAAATTCACAGTTTGAAGAAGGCAGTGGAGATCTTTGATATTCTAGAATAGCTCTGTATCCAGTGAAATATAGAGGGAAAAATGTCATCAGTTGGTTTACAAAATATGTATTGTGCACAGTTAATGTATTTCTGGTTTGAGCAAGTGTCTCAACATGCAGTGGTTGTATGACAGCCTCTTATATGACCTTTATAGACTTGTATGTCCTTCAGCCTCACTATTTACCATTGGCATTGACCAAAACTTTGGGTCTCCCTTACATGACCTGTGAGTGGCATTGCACGTGGTATATTTATTTATACTGCCTCCTACTGACCTAAGGTTCAGAGATGTTCTAATGAGCTGAAAACACTTGCAAATAAAACCCAAAAGACTAACTATTACTCCTAAAAGACAGTGTATAGTCAGTAGTTAAAACATTTAACTTCCTATTAAGGTATTTACTTAGGAGACAAGAAAATACAAGCCCCCTTGCAAAACTTGGTGGCAACCCCCAAGGCAGTGATGTTTTATGTTCTGTCAGAGGTTGGCCGAACAACAGCTGCATTTACTGCTTAAGTTTGTCATGAAAAATGCCACTTGATGAATCTTTCACTTGAGTGGTAATTCCATCTTAGAGATGTAAAAGCTGAAAATCCACTAAAATGCCTTCAAAACACTAGGTATTAAAGGAGGATGAATTAATAATAGCTGATTTTCATCAGAGATCAAGATAGTTTAATCTCTGGAGTTATACAGGAAAGCAGATAGAAATATGTGGGACACACTGTGGATGAAACCAGAGCATCTGCTATGAGAAGAACATGGACATGAAGAGCTGAAGGAAAAAGAATTGGTTTGTTTTGGGGGATTTTTTTTTGTGGTGGTTTTTTGTTTGTTTTTTCAAATACTGCTTCAAGTGAAAATTAATGGCCTGTAGAAATACAAAGGATATTTTAGCAGTGCCTACAACCCTACAAAATGTCAACACTTAATTGCTATCCTAAGCAGCATCTTAGGGAAAGGATTCAGGTCAAGGAAAAATAATGGAATTATCTGTTCTGGAGCTCAGTCACATGGTCAAGGGACTGTGGGTTAACTTCGTGTCAGCTGGGCATAAGGAACTGCTCATATATATACATAAGGTAAAATTCATCAGCTGAAGCCTTAGTGATTTCACCTTAACCTTGCACCTGGCATTGTCACAGCTGTACAGAGGAGTGGAGATGGCTGTGGATGTTCCACCAGCTCTGCAGGGTGAATTGGCAGTAGCTGCTAAATCACTGCAACTTGCTAAGCTGGCAGTGTACAGTAAGCTAGTTGTGGTTTACCACTGCTCCCTGAAAGGGTTCAGCAGGAGCTTGATGACCCTGATGAGAGGAGGTCCCCCTTGTGTCAGGGAGCAGGCTCTGTGCAGCTCTCCTGAAGCCGTCTGTCCCCACTCTGCCCTTCTCTGCTGTGAGGTCCCAGTGAGTGGAGAGTTCCTACAGCACAGCCAGTGGACAGTAACGTATGGGGATGTGGGATTAAGTCATGTATGAGAATCTTGTGGCTGCTGGGTGTTCTGTCCTTGGAAAAAGGAATGGTTTTATACCCAGTGAGTGATCTTACAGTCAAATATGTTTTCTGCAGGTATAATACTGGGGATCAGCACTTAATCCCCCTTCATTGATTTATTTATGCTGTTGAAATTTCTCCTACTGGGCAGTCCTAGAATGGACACAGCTGGGAAGGTTTGGAGCACTTCAAAAATTCACATATAGGGAAAAGCTCTGGAAAACCTTTCCTAGAAATACCCAGTTGTCTTTCCTTATTTGTTCCCCATTGCTCTTCTACTTCTTCATGGTGCTGCAAGAAATAAAATGGTTTAAACATGTGCACACCCCCTGCATTTTGTTAGGAGTTGTTACCAACATTCATTTTTCACAGGGACTGATGTCATGGTCCGTTGCCTTAAACTCCTAAAGGAATTTCGGAAGAAAATGGAAGATTATCATGATGATGATGAAGAAGAGATCACAAAAACTGTCCTGCCCGTGGATATTGTTTGTGAAAGGGACATGCTCACCCAGGCTTATGAGCTAAGTAGGTGACACCCTAAGACTGTTCCAATTATCTTCTCACTCTTTGCATGTATGAAAGAAATGTGTATATTGTGATGTTTTGAAGTTCTGGTTGCTTTTGTATCAGAAAGTGTGAATTTTTCATAGCAAAATGAGCTTCATATCCAGATTTTAGGCTGGAGGTTCTGCCACCTCTTAGCCCTTCCTGGGAGCTTATCAACTATTCAGTGCCACCCAAAAAAAACCCAGTGTGACAGAATCAGCGTGTTGTGGTGGGATGAGAAAAGATGCTGAGGAAAACAGTACTCCTTATTCTTCTATCTTTTGCTTTCAAAATGGAGACATTAATACCTAATTGTGGAAAGATGTCAGGAGAAAAATTCAGCCCTGCCTCTGTTTTGAATGTCTTGCCTCCAAACCTCATTCTGCTGGGCACTGCTTCATGAAAAATTGTGTTTTGGCTGAATATTGTATATGTCTGTGAAAATACCTTTAGTTAGTGGGGAATCTAATATTCTGGCATATATGGTTGTTCAGAGCAAATATTGATGGATGCACAAATGCATGTCTGTATAATTCAGTCAGATTATTTCCCTGAGATACTTTTTTGTTTTCCTTTCTGAAACAGTTGAAAGTAGAGGAACCAAAGGTATTTCTCAGGCAGAAATTCGCTTGGCTATGAATGTGGGGAAGCTGGAAGCAAGGATGCTCTGTCGACTCCTGGACAGGCACAAAGTTGTCAAGGTAAGTCTGAAAGAAATTAATTTAAGTACTTACTGAAACTGAAGATACACTTGTGGTTACTGTGGAAATACATTATACATTGTTAGCCTCAAACATTGGAAACAGTGAGAATTGACAGTGGGAGAGTCCTGGTAAAATTGAGGACTGGGCCTGATTGTTAGACTGCAACATTCCTGCTCCTGTAGCATCCCTTTGCTTCCCTCATTCCTGAGTGGCTGCCTGACATTTAATAGTTCTCTGACCCAGATGAACAAGTATTTTACTTTGGTTTGTAAGTGGGTGTTTGATTAATAAAGACCTGCCTTCCAAAAAGTGTCAGGGCAGAGAAACTGGCCTCAACCCTGCTCAGCCTGCCCTCAGCGACTTACCCTGAGCCATTCCCTGTGACCCAGGGCTGGTACTTCATGGACATCAACGTAATTGTCTCTCAACTCAAAATAGCCACTTTGCTTCATTTTTAACTATTAGACAACTTCTACTTTGCAAGATCCTCTACTACAGGCTCTTCTCGAAGACCCTTTGCGCATTTAAAATCATTCATCTACGTGTTTTTTGAAAATACCAGCAAAATCCGGAACAAAACAGTTACTTTTGTAAAGAGTATGGTGATTAAACTTCTTATTTCCAGATATTTGAATATTTTTTTCTTTTCACAAGGCAAATCCAGCTGTCATTTCCTGCATGCACCTATCTGCCCCTTTCCACAAGGGCAGGATAAGTGCCACCTTCCCTCAATGGCGAATTTTTTTAGATAGGTCTTGTCATTTGGTCAAAAGTTCTGTAAAGTTAAAACCAAACAAATTACATAAACCATTGGAATATCTAAACATCATTTTCCCTAGTCAGCTGTGAAGATGAAATCTTCCCTTATTGGCTGGTGAAGTGTGTGAGTTTCCAGATCCTTGGAAGCACCTGTTGTAGCAGACAGGGCAGCAGCAGCTTCACCAGTGAGTCACTTGGTTACCTTCTGCATTGCAGTTACTTCACAGACTTTTTTTTTCCCCTGGAAAAAATTGCTTTGCAGTCTGAATACATCTAGTTTATTCTTCCTTAGGCTTTTCCACATCCCACATCCCGTAGGCGTTTCGTTCTAGTGTGCAGGTAATGCAGATTTATCTGTTCCTCAGACCCAGAATTTCGTTTGATTTCTCTGTGTTAACGTTTGTGACATTTTCGTTACTTACAAAAAGAATAACGTGATATTTTTTGATGGGAGGGGAGAACAGGTAGAGAGTTTTCCCACTGTTGGTGGTGGAGACCACTTCAAGAATGGAGAAGTAAGGTGGTAAAATAACATTCCAACTGTTTGCTTAGGGTTTTATGGAGGATGAAGGTCGGCAAAGGACAACAAAGTACATCTCACACGTTCTTGCAGAGGAGAGTGATTTAAACCGTCAGTTTGAGAGAGAGAAGGCCAGGAGTGAGCAGTTGGCTACAGTGACTTTGGCTCTAGTGCCTGAAGATTCCCCACCTGTGGAAGATGTGTCTCCTGGAGAAGATGATACTTTGGTCTCAGAGTCTGACAACGAAGAGGAAGGGAAAGATGGCAAGAAGAGAGGAAAAGGGCAGAAGGCCAGCTCTGGTGCTCTGGGGAAATTAAGTGTCCAAGATGATGCCAATCAGTCGACACCAGCTAAAGGTAGATCATGATTTTGAAATTTGGAGAGAACCCTGCATTTTTCTTTTATTAAATTAAAAAGCAATATGCTATTAGTGTCCATTAAATTTTTGGTCACATATTTATTTTTACACTTACTTGATTATTTCCTTGCTTTCCCTCCATATTGCTGTGTTTTGGGACACTAGGTGTGGTAATCTCTGGAGACTCTCAGGGCTGAAGTGTGCTCTGGTGTCTGTGTGCCAAGTGGTGGTTCTGATTATCACTAATGACCAAGAAAATAATGTGCTTCTCCTTCCACTGTGCCATGTCTCACCTTTTCCCTGTGCCTACATGTGCTCCTTGGATATTCAGGGTATTTTTCTGTTGGCTTGAAGGGCTGAAATGATCCTGCAGGGGGCCAGACAAGTTCCAAAAGTGCTGCAAGGAAGGAGGAAGGACTGTGGGGCTAAAAACAAGCACAGTGGGGAGCCCATGGTAGGTAGCAGTCAGGGTGGCATAAGGTGCTGAGAGAAACAGCATCCTTGGGTAGTACTTTTATCTGCCTTGGATGTTCTGGGATGAAATGGCAAGGAATGTGTCATGGACTCTTTTTTGAAATATCTTAGAACTCAGGCTGTGCTCACCAGAAGGCACCATCTTAGTAGAGCTTTAGTTTTTAAAGTCCTTGAAGACTTCAGAAGGGATTTGAATGTGCTTTGTCTCTCTTGAAATATTTTATTTCTTCCTCACTAAGAAAAAAAGGTGGGTTGTGCCTCTCATTAAAAAAGCATTGTTTCATTCCATTAGATATGTAAATGTCATCTTAGGTGTGGGAAATAGCACAGGAGCTGACAGACCAGCCCATTAACTTTTATTTTAAAACTGTAACATATAAAAATTCTTCCCCTTTTAGCAGTGTTTTGTTCAGTTGGAAATGTCTGGTATTGAGCCTTGAAGGTTGTGCAAAGTGCATGTTGAGGTGCTGATGCAAACCTTCAAGTGGGATGAGCATATGTAGAGTAATTCTGACTTCTTGGCAGTTGGCTTTGGATGACTTGCCCCACAGCCTTCCTCCCCTAAGCACCTTGGAACAAAAATGTCTGGGCCCCTGAAGCTAATTGCCTCAGATTTTTCTTTAATTATTTGGAACACTTTACTGTGAAAGCTACCAGCCTTTTTGGGGACATTTTTAAAAGGTGTTTTATTTTATTAATTTTATGTTAACTATTTGAATTTGTATTGTTAAAGGGAAGAGAGGAGAACAGAGCTCCTTTTCTTATGTAGATTATCTTTGGAGTAAGACTAAATCTGTTCTTGTTCTGCTTTGAGTCAGAAAAATCAGGTTTCTGGCAGATGTAGAGACTCTTTGGGACACAAACTCTCTCCAGATAACAGTTTCTGGATAAGCTAATCTGGCCCTTCATGGTCTTCCAAGTCTGGCTGTGAAAAGGCTTGTGCATGGAGAAAATTATGTAAGGACAGGGAGTCCACTTTTTTTTAAACTCTACTTTTGGAGCCTTTCATGGTGAAACCACTGCTTCCAGCAGGGTGGAATACATGGAAAATGCAGCAGAGTGCTTTTAATTACAGCCACCTGGGTGGATGGGGGAATGGCTCTCAGGGAGGGGGAAGCTGAACAGGGAGAGCAGAACACTTACAGGGCTTTTTGCTCTCAAACCAGGCTCAAAGCCAACAGCTGTGAAGTCTCTGGGGAAGAAGCTGCCCTCCCCTCAAATCCCTGAAGATCCTGAGGAGGTTCCAGACAACATTTCAGGGGAGAGTTCTGCTTTGGAAACTGTAAAGCAGGAGTCCAGTCTTTCCACCTGTACTCATTCCACTGATGAAGATGGGGATGTGGCTGTGGTGGAGGAAGTCAGACTTGAAGATCCCAAGGTAAGATCACCTGTCCTGATATCTTCTAGTTGATATGCTAGGCTCAGTTATGTACTTTTATGGCAAGACTTCAAGCTAGAATTTTTGTATTTATTTATGGAATTGTTTGGGGTTTTTTTAATTTGATTTCAACATACATTCATCTTATGGCTGCATTGTAGTTATGAATGAAAGTTATTCCAGGAGAAGGTAGATGTCCAAATTACAGTTCTGGATTAGCTCCTTGTTGTTCTCCAAATTGCCTGTGTTGACTTACTGCGTGTCATTACTTAATGTAGCACACAAGTGCAGCATGTCTTCTGCTCTGTCTCTGCCTGTGAAGAGGAGCTAAAAGATACAAATAAATCCATGAAAACTCTGAATTCCTCATCTGTTACTGTGTGAGAAGCCACCATTAGGCTAAAGACATTGGACAGACCTTCTCATTTTTCCTTTTGCCCATGCTGTGCACTAGAAGGCCTGTGGGCTGAAGAAGGAGAAGCGTTCCAGAGCTCCGGCAGTGGAGAGGTCTCACGAAACGTACCGGCTGCTGAAGCGGCGCAACCTCATCGTGGAGGCCATGAGGAACCTGCGCCTCATCGAGAGCCTCTTCACGTGAGTCCCACCAGCTCTCTGGGGCTGCTCAGGGCCTCAGCCAGGAGCTTGGCTCTGAAATACATGCACAGCCTTTAATGCCTCTAGAGAGTGTTAAGGGAATAAGCCACAGACTTATTCCCAAGGGGTATTTTTATTGGTAATTTAGGGGAGAACTTGGCAAAAGTTCTAAAGGGCACCACTACAGGCAAAGCATTCCACCACGGTACTGACCCAGCACGTGCTGACCCACAGCACTTAAGTCAGAATCCAAGCTCTCCAGCTCCAAGCCACTCAGAGCATCAAGAAAGGACCAAAGAAAGAGAAGCAGAGGGAACAAGAAGAGGGAGAGACAGATCATACAGAACCATGTGGCAGACCAGCTCTCACACATCCAGATGGCAGGGCCGTGACACGTGGCAAACCTTTGGTTGTTTCTGCTCTGGTTCCCATGGCCAACCCCCCCCACTGGCCTTACTGGGGTTCCAGGCCGGGCTGAGGGACAGTATTGTCACTGTCCCTGCCCATCTGAGCTGGGTTAGGGGCTCCAAGGGCTGTGGGGTGTTACAGTTTTCCCAGGCTAATTGTGACCAACAGCCACTCTGGGGCTTCCCCATATGGGCTCCAGAGCCCTGCTATGAGAGATACAACACCACCTCACCTCTGTGAGGTTTGACCCATCCCTTCCCCCTACACACACACACACACACACACACACACACACACACACACACACAAGCTGGTTGATTTGACCCATCAATCAAACAACCTGCTGAGATACAAATCTGGACTCTTAACAGTCCCTCTGACAATGGGGTGCTGGTGCTTTCTGGTAGTGGAAGCCCTGTGTGCCTACTCCATTTTGGCTTTTCTTGTCCCTGATAGCAGTAGATGCTATAATGTTGGAGAGGGTGGCACAGGGAAGGTGTGGAGGAAGTTAATCAGTTGTTTGGAGGCAATAATAGTTCTCCGCAGATAACTACACAAGTGTATGTGCCATAAATAGAGATCAGAGAACTTTTTTATTCATTTGCAGTATGCCAGTGCTTGGGGCCACCACATTCAGCACTTTCCTGCTTGAAGATTCTTTCATCTGCATAAATTTTGTCTCTGCATCGTTTCCGAAGTTGTTTGTGTGTTGTTCTGTCATGGCCTGTAGAGGCTCATGTCTTCATGTCAGTCACTGCTGGACATCGGCACTCTAGCAGGGCCCTCAAAGTTTGCTTTTCTTTGCAGTTTTGCATGATATGGTTGTATGTCTTCTGATGCCTTGTCTGGACTAAAGATAGTTCCCCAAATGTTATAATGTCTTTCAGCTTTTTAAGATTTTACCTCCAAAGAGAAATGGAAATTCTGGTGCTCTGCTGGAGTCCCAAATGGGCAGTACTGTCTTGTCACAAATAGGATTGCACCATCCGTCTTCTGTGTCAACACAGAAGATCCTGGCATGTCATTACACACAGGGCTGCTTGCTGTAGGGATTTAGTAAGAAATCATGGCCTTATCCTCCTCTGCTCTGAGAATTTTGAAACCTTCTGTCACCTCGTTTAATTGCAGAGTGTTGTAAAATTGGAGCCTCATCTGGCACCAGCCTTGTCACTGATTGAGTCACTTCCAAGGCAGTCTTGGAAGATGCTTCAGGTCCCTGCTGTCTCCTTCAGTGCTGCCAGCGGGTCACTCACAGGTTCCCCCAGTCTCTGCCAAGGAAATTTGCTGGTCTTGCATTCCCTTTGTTGGTTACCAGGATGTGGTAGTCTTTCAGGAAAGTTGAAGTGCATGTGTACATGCAATTATTGCCTCATTCCCTCACTGCGCTTCCAGATCTTTTTCAGAATTGACTTGCTAGGATTGAAAGGTCCAGAATGAGGGTTTAGGGCATTTGTGAGGAAGTGCACAAGAAGAGGCATTAGGAGAGCTGAGCGTGAGCCCACTCCTGCCAACTCCAGCAAGGGAAGAAGGGAGTTGGCTCCAAGTGATGGGATATGTGTATCTGTATCTATGTTGTGAATGCGTGAGTAGTTTGTGAGCTCTGAATACCACTGAGTAAACCTTTTCTGCCTCAAGCTGAACTGAGCTCACAGCTGCAAGTACAGGCTTCATATGTTCAATCACCACCTAAAAAAGCTGTAGGTTTTCCTGACCTTAGGGAGACTGGATTCATGATTGCACTATAGCCATGCACAGAGAAGTCAGGCATTGAGAATTCACCATCAGCAGAACTTTTCCCCTGACAAGGAAAAGCTTGAGTACAAAGAAACTGGAGCTGAAACGTAAAGCAAAGTTAGCAGCTGCCTACAGCAAAAGCAAAAAGAGAGCAGGAACTGCTCGAAGTAGGGAAACATCCACTCACCCCACATCCTCTAACACACTGCTTAGGCAGTTTGAGCACTGCTGGGCTTAAAATGCAAGGTATTTTTTGCATCTTTTAGACTTCAGAAAATGGTCATGGATCAGGAGAAGCAAGAAGGTGTCTCCACTAAGTGCTGCAAGAAGTCCATCGTGCGGCTGGTGCAGAAGCTGGCACGGGAAGGACTCCTGAGGCTCTATCGCACCACAGTCATTCAGGATGGCATCAGTAAAAAGGTGACTGCACAAACCCTGGCAGCAACACCAGCTTTTCTCACAACCTGGTTTATCAACATGTTCAGGGGCCTTTTAACTGAAGTACGTGGATGACTTCACTTCTTGCAGCAGAACCCACAATCGAGCTACCCAGAAGCTTCGTGTCCCAAGCTAAGCTACTGTGAAAACCAGATCACTCTTTTCAATTATTGTGCTGCAGATACTGTGAGACCAAGGAATAGTCCAGAGATCAGAGTCTCTGAATGTCTCTTCTGAGAGGTTCTGCTGCTTATCAGGTTCTCTCCCTGCCCTGTCAGGCTGCACCATAATTCCATTTAAACCCCTTTTGAAAGCCAGGAGTGTATGAAAAATCCTAAGTGAGGTGAAATTTATAGAACGTGATCTGGTTTTTCTAAAAACAAAAATCCACTGTTAGTGAGGCTTATAGAAGTAAAATGTTTGTGGTTGAAGTGCTGAGATTTGTCACTTACTCTAGTGTGAAATAAGCAGGGAATTGAGTCTCTTGAAAATGACCTGCTGCACAATTACTGTAGAGTATATACAAAATCTTACCCATCTGAGTTGTGTGTGTATTAGCTTGGCCTTACAAGGTCTGGCTTTTCCTTTATCCCTCTCAGCCTAATATTTGTTCCCCAAATACTTCAGATTTTAAAACCCCCAAATCCTGAGGCTGGCAGATACGGTATTAACTGTTTAAGGGTACAAAGACTGTGTGCTCTGGCCTCTTGTTCAATCCAAACTAGGAACAGGAGTTTTCATCCAACAGTGTTAATGTTCTGTGAGTTAGGGTTCATCCATTGCGGCTACTGTTCATTAACTGTTAATCTCAGGTAATTTATGCAGCTAATTAAGAGCCAATATCTCCCTAAATGCCTTTGGTTTGTGTTCTGCTGCTCTGGACAGGTGGAATTTGTTGTGCATCCCTCAGTGAGTCCCAGCGATCCCCTGGTAAAAAGCGCCATCGAGCAGGTGCGGTTCCGAATCTCCAACTCAAGCACTGCCACCAGGCAAGTCACAGGGCTGGGTGGGATGGCCTGAGGGGAGCCTGGCTTATCTAATGTGTGCAAAAACATGCAGAGGAAATGAACACAAGGTTAGCAAAAGAAAAATATATTCCTTGGCAACAGAGAAATGGAAGCACAAAGATGAGGCGACGTGCTGAGTATCTCCTGAAGTCAGGAGACGAGAGGAACTGAACTCTGCTTAGTTCTTACCAAAGTGCTGTGTGGTTCTAATACAGGATTAAAGTTCCTCAGACACCAACATCCCATGACCATGGGGAGGAAGAAAACCTGGGCCAAGAGGCAGTTCCTGATCCAGGAGAAACTCAAGAAAGCTCATGTAAAGCTGATAACAATCAGGCAAGAAAAGCTGAGGAAAAAATGGGCATGACACAGCTGAAAAACTATCGCCCTGTTACAGGTACAGCCAGCTTTGGCTTTTCTGGCTTCTTACACTTCCCCATTTATTGTTAATAATAATTTTCAGATATTGGGTTCCCCTAAGACACAAGTGAGGGTTTTTTCTTCTCCTATAGAGAAAAAAAATGGGATTTACATCAAAGCAATCTCACTATCCAATGTTTTTAGCTGCTCTTTTTTAGAATTTTGAAGTTGGAGTATTTGTATTCACTTCTACTTATTTACTACTTGTAAATTATAGTTATTGTCAACTGCCCATCTTTCCTTCCAGCTTTCTTCACATTAGTTTTGCACAGGTAGCTGTTTCTCCTATGCTAATCCTCTTTATTTTTGTTTGGTACTTAATCTTCCCTTCCAGTTCCAGGACTTGGGCGTTCTCTTGGCTTTCTTCCCAAAATGCCCCGCTTGAGAATGGTCCACATGTTCCTCTGGTACTTAATTTACGGACACCCTTTAAATGGCACACAGCAAAAAGGAAATACTGATGGTGAGAAAAAAAGCAGCAGTCAAGGGCTGGATGAGAATGCAGCTGTAATTGAAGCACAACCAGATGGGACCTTAGAGATTGTGACAAGTGTGGTGAATCCTGAGACCTCTGCACAGGAGACTGAAGTAGAGTTGTCTAATCAAAGAGGTAAGGAGTGGCACATCCGGACTTTATACTACAGACTTTGCCATGGTTCAACACTGAAAAATAGGTACAAATCTACTTCAGGAAGGACTGGAAATCATTGGATTAGAGAATTTTTGTGTCATTTGAGATTTCCAGGCTATGAACTGCCAACTGTGTTCTGCTTGAACACCCGCAGCAGAACTCTTGGTGTCACTGTCAGGTTTGTGCTGTCTGAGTCTGAGCCACTCTTCTTGTTCCCAGTGTACGTGGATGACACGTCGTGGCTGCGCTACATCCCTCCTGTCCCAGTTCACAGGGAGTTTGGCTTTGGATGGGCTCTTGTTAGTGACATTCTTCTCTGCTTGCCTCTCTCAGTCTTTGTTCAGATAGTACAAGTCAGCTACAAGGTATGGTGGTTTTTGTTTTACTTTAAAGTCTGATGATGTCAACTGTGCCTGTGGCTGAAACAAATACCCCCCCTTAGTCTTTTTAAACAAAACTAGAATCTGGAGAGGAAATGCTTCTGTCTTTTACAGAAAAAGTAGGTGCTTTTACAGATACACTGAAAAAAATTTATAGCCTTGTAGTGCTGCAAATTTTTAAGCTAATATTTTGCCAAGAGCTTTTGATAATCTCACTGACTCTACTGCCTCGTTTATTAACAAGAATAATGTTTAAACATTTTACAGAAGCAGTAACATTTGTTAGAAAATACTTTAGTAGACAGTTCTGGTAGCAAAGCTTTGTACTTCAGAGCATAGCTATATTTTATTATAAGTACTTTTATTTTGCATTTTGATTAACTTCTAAAATACTTCTAGGTGGAAGGTCTGGAAGATTTTTTAGATGATCCAGTAAAAAAGCACACTTTGATCAGATTTCTTCCAAGGTCAGTCCGACAGCAGCTCCTCTACAAAAGGTAAGTAGATGAGTCAAAGTAAGTGGCTCTAGAGAGGAAACAGCAGTGGCTGATTGTTTTCTCAGTTATTTCCTGTCTGTGTCAAAGAGAACTTTGGTACTTAAGACAAGGATCATCAATCTTCAAAGAACAGTGTGCCAAATTGTATTTTTCTCTCCCAACTAGAAGGTAATAAGAAACTAATAAACAATATTCATGTATGCTGTCAGGCAGTGTTTGAGCGCTGGGAGGTTCTGTCCTTCATAACTCAGCAGCAGGATGTTGCTTCTGTATAAAACACACTCCTGACTGCTGCTAAATTCAGAATTTAATAGGCTCTAAGTGTTGCTGTCCTTCATAAATCTTTCAGAAGGTGCCACATTTCCCAGTTCCTGCCTCTCATACACACCATTCAGGTTCTCCTCATGCTCTCAGTGCCACGTCTGCCGTGGTTTGCCTTTCCTCATCCAGGAGATTGAAAATTTGACGTTGGACTGAAGATTAGAAGGGAAAACAACACTAAAGGAAAGTGATGTGAATGTGTGAAATCAAAAGCACCGTGTTAGTTTTCCCAGAAAGTCATTGCTAACCGTTTGGATTTGGATCATTGGAGGCTTATATGACATTTTACAAACCCGCAAATGTGCCATTGGTGAGGGAACAGGGTAATATCAGCTGCCAAGGCTCATGGTCAGCCCAGGTGTATAACTCCTAACCTATTGCTAAATCTTAGAAACAAGGAAACTGGATTTATGGGGTCTTTTTAAATCTGCAGTCTCCATCTGGTAGGTTTATTCAAAACAGTATGACACAAAACCAAGTTGTCTCTTTACCCCTCCACTCACTGAAACTTCTAACTCAGCCAAATTTGCTTCAGTATTTCTAGGCTTGATCTTTCCGACCTCCAGAGAAAACTCCTGCCAAAATACAGCTCCCTTTTAACTGCATTTAATTTGTCTGAGTTAAGTTAAATGTGGGAAAAGCTGATTTTTTTACATAAGCTGACAATTCAAGCAAAAATACCACTTCAGAAATTCTTCAACTCAGTGGTTTCTTGAAAGTTCAGGTTGCTGCATGAAAATATTGTGTTTTCTGGTGTCATTTTTACTGTTTTCATGAGTGTTAATTGTAATACCCCTACTATTGCTGCAGGAGGTACATCTTCTCAGTGATAGAAAACCTTCAGAGATTATGTTACATGGGACTGCTGCAGTTTGGGCCAACAGAGAAGTTTCAAGACAAAGACCAGGTAATTTTTAAAAAAAAATAGGAATTATTCTTCATGGATTTTTTTTTCCAGTAAAATAAATGCAAGATTTGAGGTTTGTAATTGCTTTAAATAGTTCAATGAAAATACTGATATCTCAGATGTATGTGCAAACCTGCAGATCCAAGTGACAGATTGCAAGTTGTGCAGGTAATTTTTGCCTCTTTGTCAGGCAGGACACCACTCAAATGCAGGATGCTGAATGCTGCCCACAATAATGATCCAGGAGGTTCCAGCATGGCAATACTTCATGAAAAATGAGCATTCCACCTTCTTATCCATCAAGGTGTCAGGCTTTGGATGTCTGACACAGAATAAAGTCACTGATCAGAGTGAAATAATGACGTTCTTATGCATCTTTCTATAAATAGAGGGCACATGCAAAGGAGAAAGCAGACCCAGCACACATACACTGTGAGGATAAGAAAGATAATTCGGCCCCCAAATACATCTATTCAAATCCTGAATGAGGACTTGTAGGAAATAGTCACTCTGTGGAAACTTGGAATATCCTGTGCATGACAGGGAAAACAAACTGTTCTAAATCTAGAAAGGAAATTTCTGGATTGCTGTGCAGGGAAATTTGGGAATACAGTGCAGCAGGGTGGGAATGGGTGTGTCTTCTCTGTGAGTGCCATCTCAAACCAGCAAAGACAGAAAACGCCAGACTGTGTGCCCTGTAAATGAGGCGATCTCAGTGATTTTCCCTACCAGCCTGAAATATGCTGTGTTTGACAGGTGTTTGTGTATATGAAGAGAAATGCTGTGGTTGTTGACACCACCATCTGTGACCTCCACTACAACCTGGCCCAGAGCAGCCACCCGTTCGAGCGGCGCCTCTATGTGCTCAACACCATGCAGGACGTGGAGAACTTCTGGTTTGACCTGCAGTGTGTCTGCCTTAACACCCCCCTGGGTAGGGCATCACTGCACCTCCTTAGCACCTTTGCTGTTTCTTCTGGGCATCCCACAATTCCTCCTCCTTTCCTAAAACAGCAGGCTCTGTTTTGTCACTTCTGCTTGGTTCTCTTGTCAGGTTGCCAGGTTGTTGAATGCTAAACAAGCATCAATAATGTAATTATGCAGCAGACAGAAAATGTCTTCTTCTTTACCTGTGGCAATCAAGGATTATTTTTACTAATTAGGGTTCATTCAAGCTACTTACTTTGTCAAGGAAAGCTTGGGACAATTGGTAGGTGGGTTGTCACAGTAGGTATTATGAAACCATGCAGAAATTATCTTTTTGTAATGAACAGCCCACTGTTGTAAATTTGGCTCACTGGTAATCCAAAATGTCAAAAAAGTAGCCACAAACTCTGTCCCTATCATTCTATGAAGTGGTGATCCCCTTCAAGTTCTCAGAGCAGAGTTCATGGCAAGGCACTGCTGCCTTGTTAGAAGCATCAAAAGTTGTAACAACCCTCTCTGTGAGAAGGTAGCCTGTTGTATGGAGAGGGGGTGGATGTTCTGCTGGTTGGGAGCAGTGGTTTGCCACAGCAGGGTGGATTGAAAAGGGAGTGAAGTCTGACTTCTCATGCTGGTCTGTATGTGCAGGAGTTGTCCGCTGTCCTCGGTCAAAGAAGACAAATCTTCAGGGGGAGGAGACAGCACTGGATGTGGAAATGGAGCAGGAGTCAGCAGTGCATAAACACAATCTGGAGCGGAAGTGTGCGATGCTGGTATACACCACGTATGTCACCCTCATCCCTGCCTTGCTGCTGGAAGGGAGAGGGCAAAAGAGCTGGGCTGGTGTTGATATTTTTCAGCAGCAAAAGCAGTTAAGGCTTGAGCATCTCAGCTGAGTGTTGAGGGCTGTTTCTGTATCATTCAGAGGGTATCAGGTTAAAAGGACATGTAGTTATGTTTCTGAGTAACTTCATCAAGCAGGTTTTTATGCTGGAGGAATGGGATGGCAGATTTGGATTCCCTTCCTAGGTAGTGCAGATGTGTGTTGCAAGAGTGTTGGGGAAGGCAAAGCTGAGAGGGAAGGAGGGCTTCCTCAGTACAACTAATGCAAAGGATAATAAATTTAGAGACTCTGTTCATGAGCTTTATATCGTGGTATCTCACGTAGCTTCAGTAGCTCCCCAATGTCACATTCTGGGTTCTGTCCTCCTGGGCTGTCTTGGCTGTGATTGCTTACAGATTAATTTCTGATGTGGTGTTGGTGTACACTGATCTGGAGCATTCCATCCTCTGCCTAAGCACAACCTGGATAGCCATGCAGAACACCAGTTAAACTCTTTGTGTTGTGTCGTGCACTGTGGTTTAGCTTTGTCAGTATTCTGTTCTACTTTAATAAATTCTCTGTTTAAAAGTAGTTTCAGCTAGTTCAGTGCTACAGATAGAAACAACAAGTTACCTTAGTGTTGAGGGAACCCAATTCCACCGATACTTGCTGATGGAAAAAAATCTGTGGGGTTCACTTGTCAGCTTCTGCACATGATCTCTATATATGGCAAGAAATCTTTTAAACTGGATGCCTGGTGTCTACTTGCAGTTAGGCTGGAGATCACTGCAACATCTTTAAGGTCAAGAAGCAGTTTTAGAATTCAACTGATGGTGTAATATTGGCCCCTAAGGTGGGAGGGCAAGGGGAGAGTTTGCAGTTGCACACACAACCCTTGAGAAGGCACTGGGTGCAGAATCATGAAGTGTGTGTTTCGTTCCTCGTGCTGGCAGAGGCAGCCGAGAGGTGGTGGATGATGGATCTATCCCTGGAGATGGGTTGGGAGCTGCAGGCCTGGATTCCAGCTTTTATGGGCACCTAAAACGCAACTGGATCTGGACAAGCTACATCATCAATAAGCCTAGGAAGGTGGGTATTTTAAAATTTATATACTGGAGTGGCTTTTCCCAATTTTAATACTCTTAAGGTTGAGATGCTGATACTAAAATCTTACTGTGTGTATGTTTTCTCAGTCATGTGTCTCAACAAGGCTTTGCATCACTGGAAAGAAAGGAATGTCAAATCTTGGTACTGAAGTGAGGGAAAGAATTGGACATAAATGTTATCTGACAACTGAATTTGACAGTAAATTTGTTAGTACATTCAACCAAAGGAAAAGTACTTTATTGAGCAAGCAGTTTAGATTATTCAGTGATACCTCTTGCCTTTCTGGAATATAGAACTTGTCGGACAAAAACTGAGACATCCAGAACAAGGAAATATGTATGGACAAAAATAAAAACAAAATTTTAAACAGGGAACCCAACGTATGCAAATGAGCGTGGCCATCCCAGTCCTGGCTAATGTCCTGCCTGTGATGGAAGATTGTAAGAGCAAGGGATGTTTCCTCAGACTATTCACCCAGCTGCAAGCAAATTTTGGCCATTCTAAATCTGAGGCTGATGTCTCAAAGCAGTTAATAGTGGTTTTTTTTCCAGTAGTAATGTGCCTGTGATTTGAGCACATGTAAATCTTTACTATCCCCAACCTTATGTAGCAGAGCATTTCCAAGTACCATTATGTGTCCCCCACTTCCTTTGGATGCTTTAAGCTCCCTAATAACTGTAGTACCAAGGGAAGCTGTGAAAAAATGCAATTCTCTATTACCCTTTTTGTTTCACTTGATTTTTCTAAACATCTCTTATGTTTCCCATTATTGTCTTCTTTTTTCAAGACTGACATCTGCTATTCCCAGCATGGAGCCTGTACTGCCTTTAATCATTCTTGCCTGTCTTTTAACATGTTATAGTTCTACTGTATCCATTTTAAGGTGGAAATACATAGTGCTTTCAGGCTGTGGCCAGCCATGGATTTTTACAGCTGCATAGTGTTGGTTTTCTTCCCTAAGAATTCCATCCATTTCCTTTACTTTTTCACCATCACCAAGCATTGAACAGGGACTTTCACAGAACTAGCTGCAATTACCCTCTCCTAAGCAGTGGCCAAATCAGAGCTTATCAGTGTATGTAAAATTGGAGTTGCTCGTTTTTTTCCCTCAGGCAGGATCATTTCACTCTTAATTTCATTTGCTGTTCAGTCACCTTGTTGTTCAGCATTAACAGGACCTCCATCAGTTCTTCAGTCTCTGCTTTCCTCTCCATATCTGTGACCAATTTCTGCCCCCAATGAAGTCAGCACAAGAGAAATGGCTTTTGAAGGGAATGGCAAAACTCCCAATGCATTGCAATGAGTTCAGGCTCAGATTTAAGTTGCATAGAATATGGTGAGGAGGTATTTAATCAGTGTTTGTGTTTGCATTTTGGTTTTGCGCTTTTTAGAAGTTCCTTTGGAACATAAAATGCTTTGAAAAAATGGTCTGCAGCAAATTCTCTAGCAATTAAAGAATCAAGCATTTCTTTTCCAGTAATGACTCCTTTTAGACTTGAGGAGATTTGCTGAAGTTCTAACCTTCATAATCTTGTGGTCATTACAGAATGATTTAAGAAAAGCTCTGGAGCCATTCTAATACGCGGTAGTAATAAGTTCTTCATTTTAGCCAGGGATCTTTTCCTTTATAGTGCAAATTTCTTCCTGACACTACTCACAGGATATAATGCATAGTGTTATAAAACCAGTGCACTCCTTTTGCATGTCACCTTTTTTAATCTGTATTGTCTTAGGAAAATACAGTTTCTGAAAATGAACTGACAGCACGACTCCAAACATTCTTAACAAAACACCCCCTGCCACTCAGTACTGGAGGTAAGGTGGGCTCTGAAACTGGGCTGGAGCTGTTACTGTCTTTGTCAAACCCAGCACAAAGGATGTGGGTTATTCTTGTCTCCTTCCAGTAATCTAGGATGCTTCTGGGGCAGTAAAATAGGTAAATAATTTCATGCCCTATTTCTGGATATATGGAACAATAATTTTTTATCTAGTATTGATGACATGGGTTGTTCCTGTCTCCTTACAATGATCTAGGATACTTGTGGGGCTGTAAAATAGATGCGTAAATTATTTCTTATAGAGCAATAATTTCTATCCTTTGTAATTTCTGTTGTGCAGTCTGCAGAAAGTCTAGAGGGACCAGTGTTTTGTATCACTGTTATCCAGCCTAACACTGAGCTAAGGAGGAGAAAAAGCTTCAGGTTGAATGTAAAACCTCAGCTCTGTCCCCTTGTGTTTGTGCACTCTGCATTAGACTTAGTAATTACTTGATGAGTCCTCATTTATGTGGTATTTTCCTCTGTGAGCTGCTGAGAAGGGGCATGAAATGACTTAACAAAGGGCAATTCTGAGAGGGCATCTGTCTTTTAATATATTGACACTTTGGCACTTGCTCTTTATGCCTTAGTATTGCAGAATGTCATTGCTATAAAGCTCCACTGCTGTAAATATGTGTCATTTTAGGTAACAAAATTAATATTTTGGGAGAAGCAAAGGTAGGAGCAGAATCACTTGTCCAGAAAGAGGAATGTATTGAAATGAGTAAAGAACCAACCGAGGATCGATCAAAACGAGTGAGAGGGGGAAAAAACCAAAAGAGGAAGAGGCTTAAGAAAGATGTTGGAAAGAAGACAAAGAAGAGAAAGAAAGGTAAAAAAAGCAGCATTCTTTACTATGCTTAGGCCTGCTGGAGGCTGCTTTGGAAAAGCTGCTGTGCCTATCACATGGACACGGGGGCTTTGGGTTGTCTGTGTCGGGGAGGAGGCTCAGGGGTCCTGGAGCTGTGTGGCAGCTCTGGGGGAACAGCAACGTGCTGTCAGCATTCCATGTGGGAGCCAAGGTTGCACTGCTGTGCTGCACTGACTGGAGAGATCCTCATGCTGTCTGTGCCAGATCAGCTCCTGGCAATCCATCAACCACTGTTGATAGCTGCCTTAAAGCTTCTTCATGGCATGATGCTCTGGGTTGTCAGTTTGCCAATTCCAGTGTTTGTTTTCTCGTTCCTGGGAGAGGCATTAATGCATTTTACATTCTGAACCCTCCTCCCTTCCCTGCCCTTGTCTCTCACGCCAACAGACTGCCTTTGGTGGGGGTCGGAACGAATCAGTAGTGCCGAGGTGACTCTTATTTTTTCTCTCTGGTTTTGTTAGAAGAGGATTCTGTAGAGAAGAGCAAAAGACTCCGCTACCACGACGAGGCCGACCAGAGCGCCCTGCTGAGGATGACCCGGCTGCGCGTCACCTGGACCGTGCAGGAGGACAGCCTGCTCATGCTGTGCCGCATCGCCAGCCACGTGCTCAACGCGAAGGTGCGACCCAGGCCGTGGCACAGAGCCCCCCACCCACGGTTCTGCCCACCCCTGGTGTGCAGCAGAGCTGGAGTTTGTTGTTCCCACAGGTCAAAGGGTCCTTCGTGCCCTGGCAGGTGGTTCGGGATATCATGCATTCCAGCTTCGAGGAGTCCCTGGATAAAACCTCTCATTCCGTCGGACGAAGAGCTCGTTACATTGTCAGGAATCCACAGACCTATCTTAATTACAAGTAAGAGGTTTTCTATGTTCTGACTGTAGGCTAAATTCTCCCACAATTAAGTGAAGGGGCATGGTCCTCCTCTATTCTATGACATAAATTTCAGCTTGTTTGCACCCTACTGCTGTCAAATCTCTACTGAACTGGGAAAACTTCAACTCTGGGAAAACTTCAACTCTGGACAACACCTTCAATTGTATCTGTTGCAGAGTTTGCCTCGCTGAGGTTTACCAAGACAAAGCCCTCATCGATGATTTCATGAATAGAGAAAATAATTACGAAGACCCACAGGTAGGAGGGAAGTATTCCAAAAGGCCAGGGAGTACTTTATGCCGTTTGGATTGCTGAGCACTTGCACTGCTTGAATTATTGTGATTTCATCTCTTATCCCTCCCTTGAATCCTTAGCTATTTTAAAAATAGCATCATTGTAAAAGTGTGGCATCATTACTGGTTTGGGAGCAAAGTGAAAACAGGCAGCTTTCCAAAGGCACATAAACAGCCTCCTATGCAACAAACATTTTGTACTTTCAATGTGTTTGTTTATAAACATCCATGACTAAACATCTGTATCTGCTGATGTGCTTTTTTTTCATCCTCTCAGCCTCATTGTTATCTGAGCAAGAAAACGTTTTTGCTCTGTGAGTTCTAATTTTTTATCCCAATTGCATTTGAAATACAGCCTTAGCTTCTGTGGATGAGGGCAAGCAAATTTTATAAGACTTGATTTGATCAGCCAAAAGATTTTATTTCATTTTTGAGCTTCTTATGGCTTAAATGAACCACAATTTCAAATTGAAAAGTTGTTTACACTTTCAGTGCAAATAATTCCATTTGGAATTTCAGAGTGTTCTTAGCACTGGGACAGTGTCACTGCAAGATGGTTTGTACCCAGGAATGACAATTCATGCTATTGTCAGAAAAGCCCATCAGTTCTGTTGGTAAAGTCATGCTTGCTTACAGGAAGAGAAGCTGTTCACTGATGAGACATCACTGAAACAAATGTTTGTGTCCCCATCCCCAAAGTCTGTCTTTGGAAGCAAAATAATCTTGTTTCCAGGGAACATTCCTCCTGTGTAACAGGTGTTCTCCAAGCCATGCCTGTGCAAACAGACTTACTGGAGAACATGGGAAAGCCTGAAGGTTATGAAGAGAAAAAAAAGACTTGAACAGAAGCTTAAGCAAAGCTCTAGCAAGAGATTTCGTGCTGTAAACTCAATAAATTGTTTTAGAACATATGTTCATGGTGCTTGGCTTGTAGCTGGGAGCATCATTACAGATGGAACCTGCAACTGTTGAGCAAGTCAGCAAACACAAACTCCACGGAGCTTTTGCTGCAGCCTCTTGGTTGTTGTGCTGTTTCTGGCCTGATAACTGAAACCCAGCTATTTCTAAAGAATTTTCCATGAACACTTTAAAAGTAGAGGGTCTTCCCCCACTCTAAGAAATTGAGGCTGACAACATTTCTGTCTCTTCCTTTCTAAGGTTTGTGCAAAGGAGTTTAAGGAGTTTGTGGAAAGACTAAAAGAAAAATTCAGTTCGACCCTGGGGAATCCCAAACTTGAGATTCCTGACACTTTGCAGGAACTCTTTTCCAGGTATTTTAGTTGTGGTGCTTTTTTTTTATGGTTGTGGGCTGAGGCAGTGAGAGGGACAGCACTTCAGAGCAGACCCTTCTCCACTGGGCCCGATTTACACCCTCTGATACTTGTGCTCTTGGTATCAAAAGAAGTTTCAGTAAATACAACAAGCAGTGTTTCTTTCAAACCCACACTTCCCGAATACATGTAACTGATTCTGAGTTATTTGCACAAGTTTGCTGCTTTTAAACCATTCCCATTTTGCTAAATAAGACTTTTAAACCACAAATTCACGGTATCAGATTTTCCTAAACTGTCAAATCCTCAATGTTTCTGTTAGAGATGGTGCTACTCAGGTGTAACTTTTAAATGCAGTAGAAGACTTCCCTTGAGCATTTTCCAGATTAACTGGCCCCATTTTCTATCACAATTTGTAGCTGGTTGCACGGCTGAATCCTCTCAGCACTGCTAAAATTGTTGATAAAGAAGGGCACTCAGCCTTGTACAGTATCCTCCAGCTCCAGATTGTTCAAGTTTTTTGTGATAAATAACACTCGAAGAGCAGTGTGGAAAATTTGTGTCTCAGACCATTTAATGATAACAAATTTAGCACCTTTATAAATTTTCTTCTTTTGGGAATGGCTGTAATTTTACAGCAGAAGTGCTGCTGACAGTAACTGGAAGTCCAAACCTCAATAAAACCCTTATGGTGCTGGACTGTCTCCTGTCCAGGAGTGTTATCTCCTTGTCAACAGATGTTTTAGTGGAGATTGATCTGGACAGTTCTTTTCATGTTTGACCCTTGTGCTGAGGCTGCTGGAGCAGACAGTGCCTGTGCTGTTTCAGCACTGCCTCCTTAGCAGTTGTGCTCATCACCTTCAGGGCTGCTACACAACCCCAGGACATTGCTCTTGTTTCAGTGTTTTCCTTCTCCTTCCCCTTTACCAGATTTCACGTGTTGGCAATCGGAGAAGACACAGATCAAGAAACAAAAGAGGATAATCTAAGCAGGTGAGCAGCAGTAGCACCATTTTTCCCATTAGGACTCCAAGGCCATGTCTCACATCTGTGAAAGTCATAAAAATATTCTCCTAATTCAGTATGGTTTCATCTGTTGTTGTGTATAAATTTATTAACAAAAGAAATACTTTCACAAGACTGTGGGGACTTCTGACAGATTGGTAGATAAAATGGCAGCAATGATGACCTGAGAAGGGTGGTCTGTTATCATTAGGACAACTGTATGTTTTCTATATGGCTGCTATATCTTAAGAGAAGGAGATGTTATCAAAGAGAAGATTTTTTGGTGTCAGATTATCTGGACTGATCCAAAAATTCAGGGAGGAAGGTCAGGGAAAATTGTAAGAGGCTCCTTTACAAAAGTGATCCTCAGCTGTAGGATCTGATGCCTTTATGCATCTGTTTCAGAAGCAGGTGATGGAGTTGGTGTATTTTTGTGGTAGTTTAATAGGTGCTCATGCTGAAAAATCACCATGAATAAACTTCTTTCTCTTTTTTTTTTCTTTCAGTGTTTATGATATTCATTTTCTAGTGCTACAGAATCTGATTCAGAGCACATTGGCACTCTCGGATACCCAGATGGAATCTTGCCAGTCATTTCAGGTACAGTATCTGAACCAAACTTTACTGGTTGTGGAGTCATAGAATTGTTTAGGTTGGAAAAGACCTTTAAGATCATCAAGTCCAACCATTAACCCAGCACTGCCAAGGCCACCACTAACCCATGTCCCCAGGTGCCACATGAGGTCATATAACCCTAAAGTTTCTCCTCCTTCCCTTGATAAATTCCTTTTTCAAATGAGAGAAAAGAAACCCAGAAATTGAGATTTGTATCCTTTCTGTGGGGGAGCATTCCTGCCTGATTTTGGGAAATTAGATGTTCTAGGCAGATTTTCAGTATGTCGTTCTCTCTCTGAGGATGAGGTTGAAGCAATCCCCAAAAACCATGTGAAATAAGCCCCACATCGCTTCCACTGGGCCAAACTGTGTCATGATTTAGTGCCCACTTGAGCAGCTGGAATGCTCTGGAGGAGATGTCACAGAGACTGTCCTAATACCCAGCTGACACTGGTGTTGGGGAGCCCACAAAAATACCTCATCTGTCAGTCAGGCCTTAAATAAGGTCAGCAGTTCAGAGGGAGTTTAGTTACTCATCAGCAGGCAAGAGTGGAGCCCAGAAAGCCAAGCTCACAGAAGCCTGTGTTCCTGGGGAAATGATGGGAGGAATCTCCCAGAACGTGGTGCAGAGGAGCATTTTTCACATCTATAATTCTGGCAGGAGCCTGATCCCATTTTGAACATCAAGTGTTCTATAGTATTTAGTTAATTTAATTGGCATTTACCGTGCAAAGTCTGGAAGCCCATAAAAGGAAGAGAACAGGAGTTAAGTAAATTTATATGCACCATTTACATTCTGGCTTGTAGCTTCGTATCCCTTTAGCTAATGTGAACCTCGAGCAGGCTGAGTGTGCCAGTGGGTTCAGAGCTCCCTCTGAGCGGGGTGTTTTGCAGACATTCCGCCTGTACCAGGAGTACCAGGATGACATCCTGGTGAAGGCGTTCCTGGAGTACCAGAAGAGGAGTTTGGTGAATCGGCGCCGCGTCAACCACACGCTGGGGCCGAAGAAGAGCCGCGCTCTGCCCTTTGTGTCCATGTCCTACCAGCTGTCTCAGAGCTACTACAGGTGGGTGTCCCAGCGGGCACTGCTTGGGTTTGAGCAAAGGAAGGATCCACCCAGGCCTGCTTGGCGTGGAGAACAGGATGCATGTGATGTGTCCGGAGCAAAGAACCTGACCCGAGGCTGAAAGATAAAGGTGACACCATGTGTGTTGGTCCTTATTTGGCGTGAGAGAATAGAGCTGAGTGTGCTGGCCAGGACTTTACAAAGACACATGGAGAAGAAAGGAGAGGTCACACCAGTGTTCTGGATGTAGTGGGAAAATTTCCTTAGCACTCTTGGGAAGCAGAGGATGGCATCTCTGCTTTCTGTTTGCTATATGTTGACTTTTACATGGTGCATAAGTACCTAATGTTCTGGAACTAGTGAAAGGACTGTGAAAGCAGGTGTAGAAGGTACTTGGTCAGCCGCTCTAACATGGAACCTCAACTGCTTGGCTGCTCTGTGCTACCATGAGTCTAAAATCCATGCTCAGAACAGACTGTGAAAGATTTGTGCTTCTTTGCGTTTGTGCCCAGAGTGTTCACGTGGCGGTTCCCCAGCACCGTTTGTACAGAGTCCTTCCAGTTCCTCGAGAAGCTCAAGGATGCTGAAAAATCAGACCAGCCAGATAACTTCTCCTTTAAAGATCAGGAAAACACATCCTCAGAGGGCATGGTGGCCTTTCCCATGGATGGACCGGGTGGCCAGTGCGTGGCAATGCTTTCCCTGTTCGCCCTGGGACTTGTGTCGGTGAACGTGAGAATCCCAGAGCAGATCATTGTGGTGGACAGCACCATGGTGGAAAATGAAGTCATAAAAAGGTAAACGCTGTTACTTTTGTTAGTAAATAGAGTTTGGGGATTAACTTGAGTGAAATTGGACAGGCATTAGCATTTCCTGCACTGTGGCATGTTTTACTGTGATACTGTTTAGATTTTTCTGTCTGAGGAAACATTCTAAAGACTTAATGGCACTTCACTTAATGCCTGTCATTATAGCCGTGGACTGCATTTGTCTTCACATGTGACATTTAAATTGCTCAGCACTCCAGTGCCATCAGAGCTGATGTGGAAAGGGGAGCACTGGGTGCTACACGAGCATTTCGATCATTGTACATCATTTCAAAGACTGAGAAGGGTTAGTAACAAGGTTTCGGCTCTATCAGTGAAACCTCTCACCACAATATTGCTGCTGTGTATTGTCTCCTCTTCGGTTTCATTTTCCTTTAAGCCTGCAGTAATGGCACACCACTGAAACTGGAATTCTCCCCAGGCAGCCTGACCCTGTGAGCCCTTATCCTTACAGTCATTATGTGTTTCATCCTTTCAGTCATTGTGTTTTCTTTAGAGTGCAACTAAAATCTCTCGCTTTAACTTGCTGCTTCCTGTTGTATGCATACATGGAAAATACTTTGTTCTCTTTCTCTTTAAAGCAGCTTAATACCCATTTAAAGACTGTTATTGTGGTCTTCTTCTTGTAACATTCTGTTCTTTAAAATAAGCAACCTCAGTTACTTTACTTGGGGTTTTGGTACATTATTAATATTATCCAGATCTCTGTCTTTCTCAGTATTTTCTTCTGCACTGGACTATGATGTCAAAAACCAAATGCCATGCTCCTGCTGGCAGGTCTGTGCAATTCCATCATGTTAGGTAGGTGAAACTCCTGCTAATGCATCCCAAGTGCTAAATGGCCATGGGCTTGCCAAAAAGAAAGCAGCCTAACCTCCCCAGTGCAGTGATCAATGATTCTTGTGAGTCACCCTGACAAGCTGCTCTTCCTTGCCTGGTTAATTGTTTCCTCTTAGTGCGGAGGCACAGATGCAGGTACTGTTATATAAATAACAGGCATTCCTCATAGCAAATTGCTCCCTGCTCTTTTCCAGGCTGTTTCTCCAGTTTGGTGGGGATGTTCTGAATGCAAACCCCATCTTCTCATAGGCTTGCAGTGTCTCCAGCTGGGTGATCCTGTGCAAAGTGAACAAGCTGTTTTAACACCCAGGTCATCAGCAAAAATGCACTGAGCCCTGGACTGGCCCCGTTGCTGAGTATGGGCACCTTGAGCTCTGTACTCACTGCTTTTTCTAAATTACGTGTTCCTTGGTGGTTTTAAATGTGTTTTAAAAGAAGGTCCTATTCATCTTAGAAAAGGTTGGAAGGAACCTTTGGTTGTCTCCTGCTTAAAACAGAGGCAACTTCAGAATTGTATCAGGTTGTTTAGAGCCTTCAGCTTTATCCACTGTGGCTCTTGTCATGACCTGGAAAGAAATAATGTTGGTTTGACTAAGTTTATTTCTGAGAAATTTATCTTGGCTGCTACTGCTATTCTTTTTTAACTCTGAAGGTGTCTGCGGTTTGGATTTTGGTGGGGTTTTTTTCCCCCCTGTTTAAAGTAACTGAAATCTTTGGTCTGTAATTCTTTCTCCTTTTCTCCCTTAAAATGAAACACTGTCTGCCCTACACTGCAACATCCCTCATGGCCTCAGTGTCTAACAGAGGTTCTCTCATGATGAAGTGTCTCTGAACCAAAGAGGTTCAGCACTTTAAGCTGAGATATTTTGGGTTCATTTCAACATGATTGCAAAAAAGGGGAGAGTTTCCTTTGCCAGGGACCTTTAAGTGTATTTTCTCTTCTGTAGCTGCTTATATCAGTGCTTTGAATCAGCCTGCTGTGGACATACTGGAGTGCAGAACCACTGTGTTCCTGCTCTGCTCAGTGTAATGAGTCACTTTATTACTCTTTTGAACAAGAAAAACCAACAAACAACTAAAACCCCCTGTGTTTTCTGTAGTTTGGGAAAAGAAGGGCTGGAGGACGACGATGAGGAGGAGGATGAGCTGGATGAGAGCTCCGGGGGGAAGCGGAGGATAGAAGTGAAAGCTCACCAGGCGTCTCACACCAATTACCTGCTAATGAGAGGCTACTACGCCCCGGGGGTGGTGAGCACTCGAAACCTCAGCCCCAGCGACAACATCGTCGTCAACTCCTGCCAGGTGAAGGTCAGGCTGAGATGTACCCCCGTCCCAGGGAGGCTCAGCTCTCCAGGTTAGTCCCTCCTTGGCCTGACTTGCACAGAAGTGGGGTGGAGCAGGAGAGGTGGAGAAGTCACCTGTGAGGAACTGATTTAAACATTCTGTTTTCATCACACGTGCCATTTGTGATGCCTTGTCTCCTGATTTAAACAGGCACCTCTTGTTGGTAACAAGTCCTTGCCTGTATTTCATATTAATGCAAAGAGGAAGTCTGTCCTCTGCTCTGTTACCCTTCTCCAGGAGGTTTTTCAGTCTATTCGGCAACTTAAAATACCATATTATGTCACACCCAGGCTTTCTCTACTGTGAGCTCCTTGAATGGAAATTCACATTTACTTGTCTTATACAAGTGCCAGAAATAGTGGTGTCCCATGTCTGGCATCTTACCTACAGTAATTCAAACATTTTCATAGTATTTAGAGCTTGAATGTTTGCAGTTCATCAGCACTGCCCCTTCTTAAAGAGCATCTTGCTTTCAGCTGTAATGCACTTGTATCCAGAACCTTTAGCTCTTCAGCTGTAAGGTCAAGTGCTGTCCCTGTCCCATTTGCTGTCGTGGCAGAAGTAAAATAGAAATTCTTTCTCATTTCTCTGCTGCCACTCGTGCCCTGCAGGTCTGCTGAGCTGACAGCTCATTACAGCTGAGCTCATTTTCCCTTGGCTGCCAGCGAAGTGCAGCTGCCAGGAATTTCCCACAAGGCACGGTGTGGAGCGGCCTCCAGATAAAAGGGAGAGGAGCAGGAAGAGCAGTGCCTGATCATCAGGGACTGGGACACGGGGCTCTGTGGCTTCAGCCTCTGAATACTCTGTACAGGGCGCCGGTTCCGTGTCACCAAACACGGAGAAGCTTTGTGAGACTAATTGTGCCAAGGCATTGTCAAGGGGTAGTTTAAACCTTATCTGGCCAACACCTTTCTGCTGTGGATTTTTTGATCAATAGCATTTCCTTTCCCCTAGAATTTGCACCTGACCCTCTTGAAGAAAAGAGGAGATGATTCCCTCATTACCTTAGAGCTGAGCTGACCCAGTGTTAAGTATCAGCAAGTCTGCACTGCCTTCCAGCCATCCCTCACTTTGTTATGGGGACAAACCTTTGCAAACCCACTTGCTCTTCTTCTACAGGTCTTTTCAGACACAGATGTGTAAGGCAGAAGGAAAAAAGGCAACTGGAGCAATGAAGATGTAAAACAGAGCTCTGTTTTTAATTGGAATAGTCTAGAGCACCTCTGATCTGTTTGTCTTTCTGCACTTACTGCACAGTAACCACGACTTCACAGCTCACGCTCCTGTGCTTTATTTGCTTTGCAGTTCCTTCTCTGCTGGATAACATGGCTGTGGGAATCTCCTGCCTCCCTGAAACTTTTACCAGGCTGATAAAAATCCAAGAAGCAAATTATGAGGCTGAGAAGTTTCTTCAGGAGTGCACAGACTGTTACGGTTACAGCCCCCGAGACGCGGCGGCTGCTCTGGAGATCCGGGAGGCGATAGAGGCAACTTCCCACTTTGGAATTTGCAAGACTGAGCTGAGCAAACGTTTCTGCAGCTATGAAGAGGTGGAAGCTAAAAGAACCAGGAGCTTGGAGCAGTACATTCAGGTGTCTTTTTCCACACATTAATGTCTGCATGCTTAGTATTCCCCTTGCACAGGACAGGCTTGCAGGCTGTCAGAAGCGACTGTAAATTGAACAAGCAGGAGATCACACAGCATACCTGACAGCAATCCTGCCTCAAAGTTAGCAAGGCTAGAAATTAAAGCAGCACTTAATCAAAGATAGGAATGAGCTGTTTTCAGAAACCTGGAGATGCCAACATCCACTTCTGGAAGCAAAATACTGTTTCCCAGTTGTATTTTGAACTTAATTTAAGCTGAAGAAAAATGTGCTGTAATTTCAGGAAAGTTTAAGGGGTAAAACATCTTTGCAACTTCTTGCTCCTTCCTTGCTGCCAGTTAAGGATGGCAATTCCATGATACTTGGTTAAATTGACATTATCCTGTGAAAGCTTCTGAGATAATTTGTTCTGGGGGTTTTTTTTGTTTGTTTGTTTTGTAGGACCTTATTGAAATGCAGCAGGTTTTGGAAGTAGGAGGCCACACTTTAAGACTGGTTGCAATAGTGTTTGCCAAGCCATGGCTGTTGCATTCAGTGTGTCTGAAGGATAAGCCAGAGGATGCTGATCAGCAAAGTGCAGACTCTGCTCTCCCAGATGTGCCATCAGAGCCAAGGAAGAGAGAGGAATGTCTGGGAGAGGAGGAGCAGCTGGGACAAGACACACAGCCTGTCAGTGATGAAGAACCCTTGAGGAAGAGATGCAAGACTGAAAATGATGTCCTTGAGGGTGTCAGGGGCAGTCTGGAGAATGCAAGGGGAAGGAACTTTGGTGCAGGTGTTGTTGACCCTGTCACAACAAAGGAAGCTGTAACTGGGGCTGAAGAAGCAGCTTCCCTGGGAGGGCAGGCAGAACACCCAGCTGACCTCCCGGAGCCTGTGAGTGTGGACACTCACAGAGAACAAGATAAACCACCTTCTGAGGACAAAGAATTTAAAGTGCAGAACGATGAGCTCAGCACTGAGCACAACAAACAGATGTCCAGGGTTGAACAATCAGCCAGTGAGCAGGATGGTGACCTTTCCTACTTACAGGAGAACCCAGGAGTCTCCAAAGGTATGTAGGAGCCCTCTGTGTCCCACATACAGACGCCAGCTCACGAGCAGTTGATCCCAAATGGATAGCTCCATTTTATAAGCAAATCCTAGATTCTTTATGAAGTTACACCAGAGAGAGGTTGTCATTTCTCACAGGCATATTATTGGCATAACACTAATCCATCTGGAATGTCTTGGAGGTTTCAAATACATCAAAGATTCCTTCCTGTTCCCTTTGCTGAAATGTTCACAACTAGTCCGAAAATATGTTTTCCTCAGAAACTTTTTTCCATGTCTTACTCTTCTTCAAAAATGTATTTGGATCTGAAGTTTCTCATCTCTGGCTTCAGCCCAAGGGCCAGACATCTCTAAGCCCAGAAAACACAGCACCGCTGCTGTGCCTGTAGCTGGAATGTCCATGGCTGAAAGTCCTGGAGTCATTAAACCAGGAAGCAGCACATGCCAGTGAGATTAACAGCCTCGTTTGTAACCCAATTGGACTTCATTTTCATCTCCTTTTTACTGCCAGTTTTCTTTTCTAATAGCCAATTGTTCTTGCCAAGCTTTACATTAAGTAGTTTGTGGGGGATTTTATTTTGGGTTTGTTTCTGTCGGCTGATTTCAGGCTGAATCACTGCCTGACTGCTCGTGTGGGATCCTGCCAAGCTCTGCCAGTACCCACGTTGGGAGGCAGCTGTGAATCAGTGCAGGCTGATCCCTGACACCTCAGAGCTTGGGATTGTTTAACTGGAGCCTTCCTGTGAGAAACAGATACTGTCTGAAGAGCACAGATCTCAGCAATTCTTAAACGAAACTACCAAAGTGCTCTGGATTTAACTTCCTCCACTTGTTTGGAAGACAGTTCTGTTACCAAGCATAGAGTTCTTACTGGCCAGTGAAGGCTTCACATGTGCTTAAGGCAAAGCTGTTCCCCTCTGGGTGTGGTGGGAATACCTCTGTTAAGTAATTGTCTAATTAAAACCCATGACATAACGTAATGGGAGTAGCAGCGACAACCTTTCTTTGGAACTGAGCCCTGCTGGAATCCCGAGTTTGCATTCTCACTCCTGCCCAACTTCCATGGGATTCCCAGGGGCTTTGGGTTGGCCAAACCCCCTGGGGGAGCTCCCAGGCTGAGACCCTGCACAGCTCCCTGTGCCACTCAGTTCCTTCAGCCCATACAGCCACCTGGGGCTCAGCCACATCATCGGATTTCTAGGAATAAAACTCCTGGCTGGGATTTGGGAAGGGAGCCACAAAACGTGTGCCTGAGTGGACAGATGTGGTTTGAGGAGGTGTGTGCTGCAGGCAGGTCAGGGCAGTCAGTGGCACCTCAGAGCTCCCCATAACTGAGCACAGTTTGCTCAGGTGGTTTCCTAACAAGCTGTTGCACTTTACAGCTTGGCCACCTTTTAGTCTTTTTTTCCACTAGATAAGAAGTTTAAGTTAATTAAAAAATATGTGTCCTTTCCTTTCCAGGAAGTTCCATGACAGATGTCTCCCAGGCAGCCAGGGACTGGTGAGTAACAGAGATGTGTGCAGAATAACTAAACACTTGGCACTCCCAAAATAATTCTGGAAGCAGTTGATTTGGAAACCTTAGTTTTATGCTCTGATGGGCAGTGAGAATTGATGATAGAGAAACCCCAGGTCTTCCTCCATTGTTCCTGTTGCTTGTGCTCATATGCATGCTGAAATAATTTCTCTGATGTTTTTACCCCCAAACCAACGAGCTCCAAATAGCAGAGGGGAAGAAATGATTTTTTACTTTACAAAGAAGTCCAGTGCTAGAAAGCCTCAGCTTTCAAGTGCCCAGGAAAGGCCTGGAGAAACTGCAATTTCCATGCAGGGTCTGTCTTTTGATTCCAAAATGCTAAAACTGTGGAATTTCTTCCCTATGAGAGCACTGTTGCTGCGTGTTGCAGAGCGAAGCAGGTCTCGGATAACTTTTGGAGGACATTAGAGCCAATACCAAACAAAGCTTTCCTGGTCATCAGGACTCAGGATAACTGCTCGGGGTGTGATGATGCTAAAAGTGGTGAAGCCCCAGTGAAATCCTGCAGCGCTTAGGGCAGCACCAGTCCCTGCTCAGAGCAGCTGCAGGATTTACCCCTGGATGCAGTGGGGGTCTCTGTAATGCAGAAATTATGCTGATGGGAAATCTAACCGGAAGAATTCCTGCCAGAGCTGAGCTTTGTGTTCTGCAGGGCCTGTGAGGATGTGTGCTTCATTGGGAGACCGTGGAGGATCGTGGATGGGAACCTGAACAAGCCTGTGTGCAAGGGGATGATGGAGGCTGTGCTCTACCACGTCATGACCAAGCCAGGCCTGACGGAGGCGGCGCTGCTGCAGCATTACAGTGGGGTGCTGCAGCCCGTGGCTGTGCTGGAGATCCTGCAGGTACCTGAGAGCCACCCTGAGCCTTAATCTGGCTCAGCTTCCACACCAAGAGTCAGCAGATCCACTGCTGGGAGTCCCAGGAAAATAGGGCTGTGAATGAACCACAGGAAACAACCTTCTCCCTCTGGTGTAAATGAACCAAAGCCAGAGGAAGTCACTGTTCACAGGCAGGAAGGAGGGGAGCCTGATTTACCTGTCCTTGGAATTATCAGTTTGAGCTTGTTTCTGAGCTGGATGCACAGGGAGCTGAAAGTTCAGGTGGTTACTGAAGTGGGGGCTTGTCACTGTGCAATACTAAGCTGATGGTTTAATGCAGTGTCAGTCACAGGATCACAGAATGGTTTGGATTGGAAGGGACCTTAAAGATCATCTAGTTCCAAACCCAGTCACCACAGATAATCCCAGTGTTCCTAATTTTTTTTCCTTATATCCCTTCTAGATGGGCAGTCTTTGAAGTAGGAATGAAACTGAAATGTGTCTGTTTCTAGCACAAAGTGTAAATCAGACCTTCTGCCCTGACACACCTGCCCACATCCTTAACTGTGAGACAATACAGGGCGAGACAATTTTGAGTTATATTTTTTCCCCACATCATGAAGTTTCATAGCCACCACTGCTACTTTGGAAATTAAATCTTGATTTACATTTTTTTTCCTCTAAGAATTCACAAGCTTAAGCACAGCAGTAATACTGCAGCCCTTGGTACAGATTGTCCAGCATTTCTGAGAGCACTGCGGGTAGAGCAGCATTCAGGACTCGTTTGTTTTCCCACTGCAACTGCCCAAACTAAAATATGTGAATTTTTCTGCAGGGTCTGGAAACTCTTGGTTGCATCAAGCGATTCTACATGAAAAAGCCATCCCAGGTGTCACTTTTCTCTCAGCCAGTTGTGGAAGAAGAACTCAACAATCCCAAACTGAGTGAAACCCCAACAATCTACTATGAACCCACAATAGACTGTGCTCTGAGGCTGGGGAGAGTGTTCCCCAGTGAAGTGAATTGGAATAAGTGGGTGCAGATTATGCCTGTATAGGAGGTGAAGCTGAGTCATGTTAAATTGGCTTAGCCTGCGGGAGGTGGTGTTAAATGCAGATTAAATGTTACAATTTTTGCTCCATCGTGTTTTTATTATTTTATTATTTATCCTTTTTACTTCTGAATGTATTTAAACTGAGAATAAAGCTTGACATTAAGACAGAAATAATACATGATCCTACTTGAAGTGTACTATATTTTCACCAATAATTGCTTTCAGAGGGTATAGTTTGTAGTTCCTGATTTAACTCGGGATGTTTTCATAGCAAAAGGTCACATTTTGGTTTTTTCCTCTACAGCACTAACACCCCACCTCTGCTTTGCCTCCCGTGCAGTGGCACAGCATCTGGCTCATCACTACCCTTCAGCTCCTGCCTGTATTTTAAACACTGATGTCTTGGCGTGACTTTAGCCCTGCGTGACCAGAGGGTGTGCCCGGGGCCCAGCACAGGCACAACCCGGCGCTGGGAGCTGCTGTCTCCAGCCCCGCAGCCCACTCAAAGCTGTCTCCAGCCCCCCAGCCCGTCCGAAGCAATCACACCGCACACGGCCCCTCGTCCCCAGCCGCGGTTTATTGCGGGGCCGGTTCAGTCTCGCCAGCGGTGCCCGCACTGGGGGCTGCAGCACTTGTAGAACGTGGTCATGGGCTCGTCGGCCGAGCGCGTCTGGATCTGCATGAAGTAGGCGCGGGGGTGCTCGCACTTGGGGCACGGCTCTGCGGGGGGAAAGCGCCGTCAGGGCATGGCAAGGCAGGGACGACCCCCTCCCGGCCCCCCGACCCCCGCCCGGCCCGGCCGTACCTGCGGTGGAATCCACGTTCTCCCAGGCCGCGGCGCCGCCCAGCACATCGTCCACCTCCTTCAGCCGCGGGTATTTCCTGCTCGTCACCTGCGGGCACCGCACACGGCTCAGCGGGGGCCGCGCAGCCCCTGCCCCCGGTCACCCCCCTGCCCCCGGTCACCCCCCCTGCCCCCGGTCACCCCCCCTGCCCCCGGTCACCGCCCTGCCCCCGGTCACCGCCCTGCCCCCGGTCACCCCCCTGCCCCCGGTCGCCCCCCGGTACCTTCCGCGTGACATTGCGCACGTAGGGGCAGGTGGTGCAGGCGAAGCGGTGGCAGCGCGGCCCCTCCTCGGCCACCAGCACGTTCCCGCAGGCCGGGCAGAACAGCAGCATCGCCGGATCCGCCGCGCCGCCCGCCCCTTCCGGCGGTGGGGACAGGGGAGGCGGGGACGGGGGAGCCGGCCGGGAAGGGGATGGAGGAGCCGGCCGGGAAGGGAGAGCCGGCGGAAAAGCTGGCGGTGGTGGGAGAGCCGGCCGAGGAGCTGGCGGAGGCGGTGGTAGGGATGGGAGAGCCGGCCGAGGAGCTGGCGGAGGCGGTGGTAGGGATGGGAGAGCCGGCCGAGGAGCTGGCGCACGCCGAG
>JAWWEU010000034.1:2957479-3076722 GCA_035583155.1 Acropternis orthonyx | reverse complement strand
TGGGAGAGCCGGCCGAGGAGCTGGCGGAGGCGGTGGTAGGGATGGGAGAGCCGGCCGAGGAGCTGGCGCACGCCGAGGTGCTGGAGCTGTTCCAGGCGGCGCTGGCTCGGCTGGTGCAGGACCCGCTGCTGTGCGACCTCCCGCCGCAGGTGGGGCCGGGGCCGGGGCAGGGGCCGGGGAAGGCAGGGCGGGGGCTTACAGACCCCTCGGTGCCCGCAGGTGACGGCGGAGGAGATCGGCTCGCAGGTGGCCCTGGAGTACGGGCAGGCCATGACCGTGCGGGTCTGCAAGGCGGACGGCGAGACCGTGCGTGAGTGCGGGGCCGGGGGGCTGAGCGGGCACTGACCGCGTGCTCAGCGGGCACTGACCGGGCTGTCCCCCGCAGCCGTGGTGGTGGTGCAGAACGCCTCGGTGCTGGAGCTGAAGAAGGCGCTGCGGCGGCACTTCCAGCTGCGGCAGGCGCGGCAGGGCGGCGTCCAGCACCTCAGCTGGTGAGCGGGGCCGGGCTCGGCAGCGCATCCCTCCCCTGTCCCTCTCGGCTCGGGCTCCCCCTGAGTGTTTTTCCCCCAGGAAGTACATATGGAGGACGTACCACTTGACCTATGCTGGAGAGAAGCTGGCGGATGACAGAAAGAAGCTGCGAGAGTGAGTAACTGAGTGTGTTGTGGGGGGCCCCGTGGGAGGCCGTGCCCTGACCCACAGAGCATCCCCACGGGCAGGGCTGAGGTGGGAGGCTGTGCCTTGTGACCCACACAATTCAGGCCACCCCAAGGCACTGGGACACAGCCCCGGGCCATCCATCCCAGACTGCTGCACAGTAAGTTACACTTACTCATCTTGGCCGAGCTGCCTGATGAATGAAGGAAGAGGGAACAGGAACTGGAACAGGCTGCCCAGGGATGCTGTGGATGCCCCAACCCTGCTCTAGTGCAAGGTGTCCCTGCAGGTGGCAGGGGGTTGGGACTGGATGATCCTTAAGGTCCATTCCAACATCTTAACATTCATGGAGAATGCCAAGCAAAGAGCAACCCAACGATATGTGTGTTGGACCTGCTCAGCCACCTCTGAGAGACAATCTGGTGACACTGACAGGTGACCCCCATGCTTCCATGCCCATTCTTGCAGTGAGGGAGGCCCTTCCAAGCAGTCCCACTGTTCCATACAGCAGTGCTGGGTGTGCCAGCCTGTGTTCAGATGAGTGAGAAAAGGTGGTCTGAAGTATTAAAAGTTTGTCATGACAGCCCTAATCAAAGGTGTCCTTGAAAGACTGAGCCAGGGGTGACAGATGTTTCATTTAAGGGGTGGTTGGCGGTAAAGGCAGATGATCAGATCTTTCAGCACTGCAGCATGTCCTGCATATATAACCGAGAATTTCAATGTGTCCTCTATCAGAGCACAGCTCCTGATTATGGGAGTCCATCTACCCCTGGGAAAGGGGAGGCTGTAGGACTACAAAGGTGTTTTTTTCTGGGAAACTGGCATCTAACAAACAGCATAACTCTCTGTTCAGGTATGGCATCAGAAACAGGGATGAGGTCAGCTTCATAAAGAAGCTTCGGAAGTAACCTCTTGGGTAAGTCCTCAATGTCCATAAAAAGCTCCCAGTTCTTCCTCTTCTTCCCTGGGCTGTTGTGTTCAGGCTCAGAGCTGCTGAAGTTGCTGCTCCGCACTGCATGGCAGAACATTTCTGAAAGCCTCTGAATGTCTGCACGAGGCTGTGCTGTGTTTCCATATCCTGCAGTGTTGTTTGTGCTCCTCTCAGGGCAGGGAATGACAATTCAGCTACTTCAGGTGACATACCCTGGGAGCAACAGCAGGGATGTCTCTGTGCTGGCTTGGGTGTGTCTCTAACTGTGCTTTCTGCTCAGACTCTGAACCTGCTCCCACAATGTCCTGAGACTCATTAAACACGGTGTTCCTTTGCTGCTGGGATTGCTTCTAGGACATTGCTTTCCTTTAGGCTTCTTCAGTGTCTGGAAATGGCAGGCAGGAGTGTGGCTGGATGCTGACAGGAGGAGAGGGGGCTCTGTGTGACAGATGATGGCCATCCCCAGGTCACTCAGGTCCTCCTGTGAGCCTCAGACTGTAATCCTGGAGTGCCTGTTCTCCCACTCCTGTGCCGCTCTGAGCTGCTGCAGCCAACAGAAATGTCCCACTGGTGCACAGAGACACACGCAGGGAGCAAACTCAGTGTGTTCTCTGCTGTTCCACATGGATGTGTATTGAGCCATTTTTCCTCAATTACTGCAAGCTATAAGGAGTTAGGAAAGGTACCTCAGTTTACATATCTGGTAGTTTTCGACTCCCAGTTTCTCCATTTTCTGGTTTATAAAAACTTGAATTCAACAGGTTCATTGTTCTCAGGAGACAGGACACGTCACTGGGCAACACTGGGCCGTATTTCTGTGCAGCTGATGCCTTTAAGAACACTTCCAGCACAGGAAACACTAGTAGCCACATGTATTTACCTGTTCATAACTCATAATTTTGGTATTATACTGCTATTTTTAGAACACTGTGCATGCAAACACAAGATGTGGCCAAGACTCTCAAGTTTAAAATGATGTCCCTAAAAACACAGTCACAGGGCCTGAAGAACAGTGGCAAGAGCAGCTTGTCCAAACCCTTGGGTTTTTGCTTTGCTGCTCCAGCTGGCTGGGTTAGAAACTGTTGCTTTGTGACCACAGTAACCTTTTCTTCTTCTTTCAACACTGCCATATTTGCAACATCCAGTGTACTAAAATGTGTGCCCTCAGAGCAGCCACCTGCATCCAGCAGTCACCTGTGGCACTGGGCTGATCCCTCCTGGACCATCTGGGCAGTGTGATGGGAAGAGCCCAACAGGCAGTAACTATTATCACTGCCAAATATTTTCTTTCTTTAACAGAGAGAGCAGAGAATGCAGCCCTACCAAGGCCAGACTGTGGATTCAGCACTTCCTTGGAGGAAAAGGTTTAACGCTCCCAAGAGGAGCAAACTCCACTGACTGGACATTCTCACATGTTTTTTGCACTTGCTGTTTGCAATGTTGGCCTCTGGGCTGTATGTGGATTGCACTTGCAAGGATTAAAGAGGCCCTCTGGTTTTCTGAGGCTTTTCAGGCCCTTATTCCCAGCTGCAGATGTGCACCTGGCTGTTTTGGGTGCTCAGAAGGGATTGATTCTACTGGGGCATGAAACAGTGTAAGGGAGATTAAGTAACAAACGTAGGCACAGACTATGCAGAACAATTAACAGTAGCTAAAACGCTACCTCACCGTTTAATCACCACCTTAGCAGTAGTAAACAACTCTGGTTAAAAATTGAAGTAGTATTGAAACTAGTGTAATAAAAATAATGGCAGCAGAAAAGGTTCAATACAATTGAACAAGGCACAAACGTTCTGTTTTCAGAGTCTTCTGAGATAAGGCAAAACATGCCTGCCGAGTGCTAAGGAGACAGTTTAAATTAACCACGGGCAGGGTTAGAAGGGTCATTGGATTAGAGGCTTTGTCCCCATGGAACTGGCACAGCACATGCAAAGACAGTCCATCTCCAGGGCCTGCTCGAGAAGCCAGTCTTTGCCTTTCAGTGGAGCTGTGCGTCCAGGTCGTATTTCTCGCAGAATTTGTCTGTGAATGGTATACAAGTAAGGAACTCGCACCACTCGCATTTGATGGGGTAGAAATAGAACAGAATCACAAGTCCTGAGAAGAGTGCAATGAAAATCAGCTGGAAAACTATAATTTGGCATCGTTTCCTATATAAATCAAATTTCCCAAAGCTAATGTAGGGCAGGAAGGCAAAGGAGAGGAAGAAACCGCTGATAAATCCTGAAATGTGAGCGAAATTATCAATCCAAGGCAGGAGGCCAAAGGCAAAAAGAAAGAGCACCACAGCCAGCAGCTTGAAGAAAGCCCTCCATGGGCGTGCCAGGATTTGCCAACTCTGGAAGAGCTCCACAAAGAGACAGGCCAGAATCCCAAACTGGGATCCTGCAGGGCCAACCTGCAGAAGAAGAGCATTACAGACAACGTCAGGCTCGTGCTGCGAGGCCCCTGCAGCCAGCTCAGGCATGAGTTACTTGTTACTGAACTCCTTGTTCAGTGTTTCTTGGGGAAGAGACACCACAGCCTTCAGCTTCATCCCTATAATGGGGTGCAAGGAGTAAAGGGGCCTGGTTGGATTTAGGATCAAGGTGTCAGGCCAGCAATCCCCAGAAAAGACTTTATATTTAAGGAGGGCAGATCTGGTGTAAGTTGTCAGAGAGGAGAAGCCCTTGAAGGCAATCTCCTGGCTCCCCCCACCCACCACGAACTTTTCCTTATGGAAGGACCTGGAAGATGGTCCTCCAGGTCCTGCCATGCAGTCTTCTGCGGGCAAGCTGAGCTCTGCTCTGTGCCCCTTTCCTGCCTGCCACTCTCATGTGGAGGGTCTCTGGCAGCAGCTACAGTGCTCCATTCCCAGCCTGCCAGGGGCCTCTCTTACCCCGTGGTTGGACAACCCCCCATCTGTTAGGAGAGGCAGCCTTCTTCCTGCAGCCAGCCCAGGCCAGTCACTTGGAAAGCTCAGGGTATATTGAAAGATGTTGCAGCTCAGCAGTTACATGACAGTGTGGTGCCACCTTCCAGCTACCACTCTGCCAAGGCTGTGCTGCAGTGACAGGCCCAGCTCTGGTGTCTCTGCCTCTGCCACAGAGGCACAGGTATGTAGAGAAGGGTTGTGTTCAGGGCAAGTTACCAGCACCCTGGGCTGCAGGAGACCCACCTCTGCTCTGTAGGGTAGAAATATTGCACTGGCAAGGTTCCCAGTGATGCCACTGAGAAGGTAGATGATAGAGATGCGGTGCCATCCTGCCAGCTTCTCTAGGTCCCGCAGGATCGTCATTTGGAAACAGACTGAAACCAGACAGTGCAGGATCCTGCCAAGTGCAGAGTACAGGAGCTGAAGCAGCAGCCACTGAAGTCACCCCTGTGCTCGTGTTCTGTCCCCAGCCTTGCTGAGAGCTCCTGGTCTGGCCTTGCCCACGTTCCTAATCCCTCCCAGCAAACACAGGATGGTAAACCTTGGCAGGGACCACAGCTCAGCACGCCCGTGTCCCCTGGGAAGGGACAGCCAGCACAACTCAGCAATCCCAGGGCTGAGGGTTCCCCCCCTAAGACAGTGGAAGTTTTACACCTCTGCTTACCCAGCATGGAGGAAAAGCGAGAGCCAGAGGCGGTAGAACTGGTCAGGGACTTCTGGATTTAGGAAAGGGAGGAGCCCACAGACATCATCCATGCAGTGCACCTAGAGCAGGAACAGGAATATGAGGGGGCCTTCACCAAGGTCAAGGCAGAGCCTGCAGGTATCTCTCGAAGAGGGACTCCCCTCCTGCTCCTCTGCTGAACCAAGTCCCAACACCAAGTCACACGTGACCCCACCCATTCCCTGTGCACTTTTATGCCCTCATTCTCCCCCCAGCACACACACCTAAGGCACCTGCTCACTCATGGAGCAGGACAGTTGCCTTCTCCCACTGCCTGCACAGTGACCCTGTGCTGGGCTTTCACAGCTGCCAGCCCAAGTCCTAAACTGGCCTCCAAAGAGGGACAGATGCAGCCAGCTCTGCCACGCCACTCTGGAGCAGCAGCTTCCCACAGCTCAGGGTGGAGGAGGACACAGGACTCCCACCTCCACTGCAGCACTGTCACCACCCAGACCTTGCCAAGCTGCTGTGGGGAACAGGAGAGAGAAGGGCAGCCATGCAGCCCCCCAGCTCCACACTCACCTGAGAGCAGAGCGTTGCCTCCTCGTGGAAATAGCCCCGCATAAATTCACAATACTCCCGGGAGGTTATTTCACACCTGGAGGAGGCACAAGTCACACGTGGAAGGGGCAATGGACCATTGCTCTGCCCTCCTCTCGGGCTACCCATTCCCCCATCTATGAGAACTGATACCTTCAGCTGCTGTAGTGTCTCAGGGGCACAAATGCAGTCCCACTTAGCCCAGTGCCACTCTTCACACACCCCTCCTGCTTCTCTCCCACAGACCTGCATCCAGAGGCTCCAAACAGGTGCTAATGCTCTATTTACAGCTGAGAAGAACCACCACAGCCTGGGGAAGCTGTCTCAGGCTGGGGGAGTCTTGTGTCTCTGCAGCTGTGGAAAGGGGCCTCGAGGCCAGGAGCATGTTTCTGACCTTCAGGGGCAGAGAAACCCCTTGGGGCAGCACTGATTTTTCTCTCCAGTAGGGAAAGCCAGGCCCAAGCACTGGGTAACTACTCAAGCTCAGGAGCAACTGTGGAAGAACAGCATCTTCCTCTTTTACAAACCCAGAGCCTGTTGTTTCTTGGCACCTCCTATGAGTGCTCATGGACTCCAGGTTGGGGCCAAGGTAGCCAACATCAAGGAAAAATGCAGAACTCCTCAGAAGAATTATTTAATCCCTTATGATCCAAGTCCCTCCAAACTGAAGGACCAGTTGAGTGAGATACCCTGCTGCACCAAAGACTCAGGCTGGCTGTTATCTCCTGCTCATCCCAGAGTCCTGCTCCGTCTGGGAGACCTGTCATGGCTCTCTGTCCAACTGCCCTTCCCAGCAGTGCTCTGGGCTGTGTGTGGAAAGGACAAGGAGGACAAATGGCTGTGTCTACAACCTGAAAAGGCTCCCTGTGTCTCACCCCAACACCCAGCCCCTTGATAGAGGTAAAACTCGTTACCTTCCTTTGGTCCCAATGCAGCAGGGCCGACCTGTAATCACGCAGTCCATGTGGAGGTGGTTGGTGTAATTCCCAGCACTGTTTTTTGTGCAGATCTGGAAAACAACAACAGGCTGCAGTCAGACAGCCACAGCTTTGCTTGCTGCCTGGATAAAGTCTAAACAGGCCCTTGGGAAGAAGCCAGTTCCCAGACACAGGCCTCACTCTGACAGCAGGATGGTGCCTGATACTCCATCTGCGTCAGCCTCAGCTGTCACCTCCTCTCCAGCCCCGAGGCTGAACTGGTTTCCATCCTTCTGTTACCCTCGTAGGGCCCAGGGCTTTAGTTGGCACAGGGCAACTTTTGTTGTTGGAGTGCTTTGAGCCTTGGCTGCCCTGAGCTGCTGCTGGTGACAAGCAGAACTGCACCAGAGGCCCTGCCCTTCCAGCAGCACAGCTGTGGCTCTGCACAGTGAGATGCCAGTGCCATATTCCAGCTGCCCTGCCAGGCTCTGTGTCTCCCGGGATGCTCACCGGCCACTTGGTGATGTCATCTGGCCACTCGTGCGGCTCCATCGAGGCTGGCTGCTCACACACCCTGCAGCAACAGAGCACAGATCAGTTCCCCCCTTTCCCCAGTGCCAGGTAGGATTCCCACACTGTCCCTCCCCCCAGGCTGCCATCCCACAGCTCCCCTCTGTCCCTGGGTGGGGACAGTGACACCACATCAGCTGCAGCCTCCTTCCAGTCATGGCTTCAGCACAAAGGCACGAGAGCAGGCAGCTTCCCAGCAACCAGCTGGATCCTTTCCAGGTGGACACACCCAGAGGGTGGGAATTGAGCTGTTCTCAGCTCTGCATCAGCCCACAGTGACTGTGCAGCAGCACCCAGCAGCTGGCAGGGCTCTGGGGCAGGGTTGTGCTGGGAACTGCTGCACCCCAAGGAGGGATCCTGCGTGTGGGGAGCAGGTGAGGAGGAAGAGTGGGATGAGGAAGGCACCCACAGCTCACAACAGCCACTGTGCAGGTGGGCAGCAACAATGGAGACTAGGGGTGAGCAGAAACATGACCACACTCTGCCTCAGCCTCCTCCGAGGTCATCACTGCCGCACATCCCTTAATCTCAAGAGCAGCTGCTGTCCCATCCAGCAATCCACTGGCCTGGGACTGTGACTCTGCAGCAGCCCTGTCCCCCCAGGTTGGCAGCTGCGCCAGGCAGGACCTACCTTGGGTCCTGATGACAAACAGACCCAAACTGCCTCTTGTTCCCTGCCAGCATCGGTGTGCTGGGGTGATGGGGCCACTTCACCCACACGGCCAGCGTGGACTGCAGGAGAGAGGAGAGGTGTCACCATGAAGGCCAGGGAAGGAGAAGCATCAGGGACAGCAGGGAAGGGGCCCTGGCACTCACGGAGCACTCCTCCTCCGAGGTCTGCACGCAGCCCGACTTGTCGTTGCGCACGCAGCAAGCCGAGTGCTTCTCCTTCTCCCGCTTGGCGCTGATAAAGCTGTGCACTTGCTGGTCCTGCCTCATGCACGGCGAGAACTTGGCCCCCAGGTGGATCAGGGCCTCCTGGCAGAGATGGAAACACCCAGCTCAGCCAAGGGGCACAGAAGGCTGGGGGAACTGTGAGGAGTGCTCCTATCCAGACTCAAGGGACCAGGGACAAGTCATGCATGATGAAGCCCAACACACACCAGGCAAGCTGTTAATATTTCCTTGGAAGACAGGCCCAGAACAAAAGTTCAGGGATTTCCTTGCCCACGGCACCAGAGGCCAGCACCGTGACTGGGAAAGAAAACTTAGGGACATTTTGCCTTCATCTTTGTCTTTGCCAAGGGGAATGGCATCAGGAAAGCTGTCACACACCATACAACTCTGGCATTTTCTCTCACCCCACACTTGGCTTTGGGTGCAAAGCAGATGTGCCCAGGTCCATCCCAGCCTCCAGACAGCCCATTCTAGAGGGTGCTTGGGGCTGGGGGCACTGTTGCTCCCTGATAGTGATGGCAGATCCCAAGCTCTAAGCAGAGGGCTCCAGTCCCTGGGATGGCACAGCTGCAGTGCACAGGCCCCCATCTGCCCACCAAGCGTCCCACCAACAGCACTCACTGAGCTGGGGCCGATCCAGAAGTTCTCCTGCTGAACGTATTTGACATTTTCATAAACCCCTCTGTTCCGCAAGACCTGCAAGGAGAGAAAGTGAGAGCTCCTAACCACAGGGTCAGCAGGGCAAGCAGCAGGGGCTGGTGAAAACAGCCCCCAGGATGACCAGAAATCCCCACAGCCAATAACTGGGCCCATGACTCTCTCAAACTGGTGTTTTGCAGGATCACACCTTCATCTTAAGATTTCACTTCAAATGCGCATCTCTGGCTATTTCAACTTTCAAAGATTCCAAGGTTTGGAGGCCTGGGTATGACCTGAGAGCCCACAAAAAGCTTCACACAGCTCAGAAGCACAGGCAGCAGCTGCTGACAGTGCAGGCCCAGGTGCTGGTAGCAGTGTTCTGAAAGCTCTCAGACACGTAGGTGAGATGCTCCCCAGGGCATCCCCTGCATGGAACAGGGACATGGCTGTGCCCCAGAGACCTTCAACAATGTGTGGGAAGGCTACAAACAGCTTCAAGATCAGCTCTCAAAGTCAAACAGGTCAGTTTTGCTCCTGGCAGAAGCAAAATGCTGCAACTGTTGCAAAAACAGCCCAGTCATTGAAATATTTCCCTGCCACGAACATCCTTGTGGTCTCCACCAGGAGGGGAACAAGTTGTTTGGAAGTGCTGCCAGCACAGCCAGAGCCAGAGCCTGCAAAGAGCCCACCATGCTTTGTGTCACACATAATTTGATGTCAAGAGCAACGTGGCTGCAGGAGGCAGATGAGGTGGTGTGGGGGTTCAGAGAGATGCTGCAGGCAGCCCCCCATGGGTGGACACCCAGAATTCGGCCATCAAGGCCCTCAGGCAAGTAGCCAATATGGTGAGAACTACGACACAAGAGCCATCAGCTGAAGGCTGAGACACAATCACACTCCAGGCAAGTCAGGGGGATTCACTTACTGAATCAACAGTTTCATGTTGTGAGAACCCCACAGGGGCGATGCCGTAGATGCACACAGCGAGGATGGTGATGAGTGAATGCACAAAGGTGACCCAGTAAGTGAAGAAAGGCCTGGATGGAGGGAAAGGGGATCAGAGGCAGAAACACAGGCATATTGCATTTACTCACAGAATACATGAGAAAAGCTGCTGCTTTGGCCCAGGGACCTCACCAAAACCTGGGGTACATGGCCAGGATCACGTAGGGATGCACAGGACTGGAGGCAAGGTCTTGCTGGCAGACAGACCCTGTTTACTCTGACTCCCCCATTACACCAGACAACCGCCCTTTCCCAAGAAAACATCCATGAGAACACTGAAGCCTAATGCCAAACCGAGCTGTGTGTCTAAAACAGTGACTCTAGGGGCATGATGAGAGGCAGGGATCCCTGAGCCTTCCTGCTCATCACAGGACAGTGGTGGACCCGCAGTCTCTCCAGGGAGCAGAGATCCAGCAACATGAGGAGGCGGGTGAGCTCCCAGTGCACAGTGACACAAACACAGTGCTGTCTGCTGCAGCTGGCTCTGTACTGCAGAGATACACACTGGGGGTCTCAGCAGCCCCCACCCACCCCGAGGCAGTGCCCCGAGTAACCAGGGGGAAACAGCCCTCACTAGGGTGTGCTGGGGACCCTCCCTGCCCACAGTCCCACCTGTGATCGTCCATGTCCTCGATCTGCCGTTTGACGTAGCTGTCGATGCGCTTGCGGTACGTCCTGTTGGTCAGCTTGCCCACCATGCCCAGCCCGTAGGGCCTCTTCTCCTTGGCAAAGAGCTTCCTGACGGGCACGGCGATGCGCTGCCCGCGCTTCTGGGGGCTCACACTCACCACCTCCTGCCGCAAGCGCACCTTGGGCTGCGCCAGGCCCCCGTCCTTCTGCTTCCTCCAGCCGCGCTCCAGGGGGCTGGAATCAAAAGCAGGACAGCAATGGGGACCAGCCCTCCCCTGCTCTTTGGTGGCAGCAGACCCTCTGTCTGTGCCTCCACAGCAGGGCTGAGCAGCAGCTGAGGGCAGACAAGGTGCCCTGAAGTGGAAGCTGTATTTCAAAGGGTTACACAGTGCCAGGAGATGAAAGCAGGGGACAACACGCAGAAGGTGGCAAAAGGCAGCTGTGCCAAACGAGGCCCCACCACTGAGGAGCTCTCAAGGCTGTAGTGTTTCAGCAACAGATACGTCTGCAGCCTTAGGCACATCAACCTCCTCCTCTACTTCATTCCTCTTACTCTGCTCTCTGCTGTGAAATGAAAATGGAGTTTAGCCCAGCAGTGGAAAACCCCTCCTTTAAAGTACTTCAGTGTGATTGGACTGGCAAGTCCAATTCCTGTGCCCACCAAATCAGACACAGAAGAATCCAAGCAGCTTCCTAGACCAGGAAAGTGGCACTGTCACATGCTGCAAGCTGTGCCAGTTACCTCTCACAGTCTCTCTTCCATTCCCCCCTTTATATGTATACCAATGTGTGCATTTTTCAGGGGAACAAAACCAGGCTTCACCACACAGTAAAAATCCCTCAGTAAAGCATCCTCAGCTAAAGGGAGGCTTTTTTACCTAAATAGATCTGATGAAGGTTGCACAGGCTACTGGTGAATAGTACCTCCTTTGTAAGTCTCCATCATAATCAGATAGTTTTGAAGTTCCTTGCTCTTAAACAGCAGTTTGGAGGTCAGGTCTGCAGCACCCTGACCAAACAACCCACCTACCCTACTCACTGCCTGGCACTGCAGTAGGCATGTCCCTGACATGTGCTCTAGTCCAGTTTACCTCCTCTGACTTCCTAAATGTCTCACTCTGCACACAGACAGCGATTGTCAGAAGTGGTGAGAGAAACCAGCCAAGAACCTTTGTTCTGAAAGATCACCAGAGCATCTTGGAGGAATCATGACAGCTCTGAAGTGTGGGCAAGCAACAGGATGAGGGAGAATCTGAACCTCTTTGGCCAAAATACTGCTGAAAACATCAGCTCTTTTCAATACTGCACCTTGCAGAAGATGCATTTTAGTACCCCAACTTCCCCTTGGGAAGTCCCTCTCCCACAGAAGGTGCAGATTCCACTGCAGCCTGCTCTTGCCCCAGCAGTTCAAGTGGTTTCTGTGTGACAGACGTGCTCTTTCCCAGTAGTTCCGGTGCTGGGCCAAGAGCCTGTGCCAAAACAAACACCTGGCCACCTAAAGGACGCCCGACCATGATTCCGATAACAGCTCTCTGAAGTGTGAAAGAAATGTATTCTCCTCAATAAATAAAACTATTTAAGGAGATCCAAATGGTGCCAAGAAAACTGAAACCATCTCAGAGGAGTGACAACAAACTCCCACCATTCGCTGCTTCCCCTTATGTTAAGACTGAGTCAAGTTCTTGGAAACAGTTGAAGGGAAAGCACCAACACAGCAAGATGGGCTGTGAGCAGCAGAACCACAACAAGGACCTCCCTGTCTGCTCCATGTTCACACCCAGCAGGGCTCTCTGCTGGGGTGAGCTGCCAGCTAAGCTAGAGCTGACTCGGAAACGACACAGAGCAATTACTCAGTACCAGTTACTCAGGTGGAAAAAATCTAGGCATACAGTACAGTACCACCCACATATTTGTAGGGCTCTCAGCATCAGTGCCACACCTTTCTCTCATTTCAAGGGAGGAATGCAGCCCAGCTCGACACTCAGCAATGCTTCACACTGCTCCTTGGAGCAAGACAACAGTTACTGGTGACAGTTGCAATGGCAACAGCCTTCTCATCTTTGTTATGCTCTCCATAGCCAAAGGCTGGGCCCCCAGCATCCTCACAGCTGATTTAAAGTCTCTTTTGTTTCCTTCAGGCTTTATACAATCTCTGAAACACGTTATGTGAGGCTGGAAGTTGCTGGAGAGACCAGAGAGGTGGCCTCAGAATCACCTTTCACATGCACAGGTAGCTGGGTTTAAAGAAAACCCATCACTGCACCGCTCTGAGCTCTGCACCGAGCACCCACAGCTCGCAAATCCTGGCTTCCTCCAGGCAGGAGGTCCCACTCTAAATGGGTTGGCCACCCCATGTTACGTTTGGGCACCTTCCAGAAGATACTCACAGTAGTAAGTGGCTTCTTTCAAGCTCATTTTTGTCCAAGGCACCTCCTGTGAGATCTGTCTGATCCGGAGGTTTCACCTCAGCATCTTTGATTGCAGCTTCTGACGGCGACTCAAACACTTCATCCGGATAAGTAGAGAGCTCCTCATGAAGGACTCCTTCCTGGGCAGAGAGACAGAAGTCCCATCAGAACTCCCAACATCCCATTTGAGACATCAAGCCTGGCAGAAAGCAGTGCTACCAGAACTAGAGTCTTGTCCTGTCTGTGAGGCCAGCACCACACCAGACCTGCCCCTCACCCGAGCGAAGAAAGAAGTGTCGAGCTCGTCTGGAAAATCCACTGTGTCCTCCTCCAAGAAACTTGCTGGGGTGAAGCTGCGCCGCTGAGCCCTCCTCAAGGTGCTGTCCTTCACAGAGCGGCCCTGCAGCCAGAGAAAGGGGCATCCAGTCACTCCCAGAACCCTGAGCCCCAGCACAGGCAGGGCCACCCCAGCCAGTGCACAGGGGAGCCCAAGTGCTGAGCTGGTTCACAACAGGCTTGATGTGTGACACCTTCCTGGTGAGACTCACGGGTGAGACCCCATTCCTCAATCCACAGTGCCCATCTCCAGGCTCCTCTACCACATATTGTACAATGTCTCTGACCAACCCACAGTGATGGGTGGCACTAGGCACAGCAGAAAGATCACTGGGCCCAGAAAAGCAGACACATGGAAGACTGAAGACTTGCATAATATGAGCCTCAGGTATTTCTGCTCTTCCATGACTGCTGACCATGTGCAGATGGATCTCCCAAAGGTCCAGGCAGGCTGAATTGGACCTGCTGGAACACTGTGAGGCTGCTGGCTGTGAGAATCCGAGTACCCAGGCAAAAAAATGGAACGCAAGGCCTGCACCAAAACCTGGCCACCATCCCTGCTTCTTGCCAACCCTGCCTCCTAGACACGTGGCTGAAACAGCGCAGGAGGTGGCTGAGTTTCCTCCCCACCCTCTCTGCTCAGCAGCTCCTTCCCTGCCACCCTTCGGTGAGGGCGGAGCCCCCTCCCTCAGCCAGTACCTTCACCAGGGCCGCGGCCGCTCGGAAGCTCATCTTGGCCACGGACTCGCGCTTGCGGCGCCGCGGGGGGCGGTTGAAGCCGGAGCGGGAGCTGGTGAAGGAGCAGAGGGATGTGGCGCCAGGCGTGATGGGAGTGTGGGGGATGCTGCAGCCATCCGTGTCCTCAGCCATGCGGAACGCTCGCCCGCGCGCCAGGGGGTCTATGATCTGCCGAGAGAAGCGGCCCATCAGTGCATTCAGCCCCAAACCCTTCCCCACCAAGCCCTCCTCCAAACAAACAAACACCTTGAGACCATGACAGGGGCTGGCTCCTGGAATTGACCAAGCACCAGGATGGACAGACCACAGTGAATTCTACAGTAGCCTATTGCCAGCTAAGGCCTAGTTGTAAGCCTCAAATGTCAGTCCCCAAACCTCTCCCACTACCCCTTTTTTTTCCTGTTTCCTCTTTTTTTCTGTTGGTGCTGTTAACTACCACAGTGTTCCCGAATTTCACAGGGGATTTCAAACCTCCTTCAGCCCTTTCTGAGCTCTTGCTTTCATTCTCTCCTGTGCCAGTGAGCTCTACAGTCAGAGAACGTGCTATGTAAACTGGAGTTTAAGAAATCCCTGAAAAGAGCCAGGTTCTTTCTCCAGCTAGTTTCCTTCCTGATACTGGACAGCTCAGGACTTAAAACAGTATCCTGTTATCCTGTTGAAGCTTAACTGTATATTTACATCTGCTTCCATTAATTAGGTTTAACAGCTGGATAAAGCAGGCAAGTTTCCAGGAGCTGCAAGCCCTGCTTTGGGACTCCTCAGGCCAAAGCTCTCACTTATTCCAAACATAGGAATCAACGTAATGAAAATATTGCCTTCAGCTACAAACCTTGCCTCTGTCCTTACATCATCACAGCTGTGGTTTCCATAAGACCTCTATGCTTTGTCCTAAGGTTTTTATGAGCTTTTTTAATCCACAGCTGAACACTCCACAGGAAGGTTGATGGGCTTACACCTACTGACACCACATTCTGATTTAAAGTAGCCCACACAGAGCCCAATAACATTTCTGAGTCTCCTGTGGCCAAAGACTAACTTCAAGACTCTTCAGCTGCTAAGGAAACAGGAAAGAGCACGACAAGGTGAAACTTGACTGAAAAATGCACAATATTCTCCTCTGCTTTGGTGATGCAGTCTGGCTTCAGGTCCTGCTTTGGAAGGAATTGCTTCCCCCCTTGCCCAGGCTGCAGTGGTGCTCACTAAAGCACAGCCACCAACCACACCAATGATGATGATAAGAGCAAAGGGAAGTGCTGGGTTAGTTTAGAGGGGCTGGTAACTGGATGTGCTCAACTGGGCCATGTTCCCTGTGGTCACACTTGAAGGTAGCAAGTAGGAGGCTACCAGGCGCCCTTTGCAGGCACTCAAAACCTTTCCTGAGGACCCAAGAGCAGAGCTGTAGCATCACTGATGCAAGAGACACTTTTCAAAGTCCTAAGACATAACCAGGTTTCTATGAGGACAGTAGCTGTGCTATGGCCTGAGTTCTGCTTGGGGTAAGCATCCCTAGAGATACCAGCCTGTTACTGTACGTTTGGGTCCAGGACACTGGCCACCCTGTACAACAGAATTTTGTCCTTGCAAAGTGGACACACTGCACACGTCTAATCACCACAGTCACAGTGTGACAAACACAGCTCTGAACCTATCACCAGCACAGCTGAGGGATCACAGCCAACAACACTGGAGAGAGGCTGCTGGAGGAGGAACTCTGCCAACGTGCACCTGAGACTTGAGAAGTGTCTGAGCACGGAGCCCAGACATGTCTGGGCAGAGCTCAGCCCGCAGACAGGTCACAGCTTCCAGAGCGGCAAGGGCACAGCGCAGGGAACTCGGGACGGCCTTGCCTCTGTCCCAGGTTACTCACCTTTTGCATGCCCAGCTGGCAGGGCCCCACATAGAGTGGAGGAGGAGTCTCTGTGCTCGTTAGAGAAATGTTGTCCTGACTGGGCAAGTCCATTTCCCGGATGACCTGAGGTTTCAGCTTCCCGTAGCGCAGGCTGCAGTGCCGCAGGCTCTTCCTCTGCCATTTCTGAGTAGCGTCGCTGTCTTTGCTCACCCCAAACCAGTCTGCTGTGCCTCTGAAAGATGCCAGCATACAAGTGCTAAGAAGCATTATGTTTGCTTGGACTGTGCACATGAATAGACAGAACCCTTGTGGTCACTTCCAGCCCACCCCAATTCAAAGACAGGCGGAACTCTTCCCCCATGAGCCTCTTGCAGCTTGTCGTCAGCTGGTTTTAGCAACCTGACAGATGTTGGCCAGAACCATCAAGAGCATTTTGTCTCTTAAGACAGAAGACAAATGACAGGAGATTCACTGTGGGTAAAGGACAGTTTGTTCTGAGTTTTTCTAAAAATGAAGGAAAAGACATGGAACTGAAATTCAGAAAGTAACTTGGTGAAAGGTGGGCGTTTTTTACTATAAAAAGCATCTATTGCAAACACTTACCATCTTCAGGCCAACTCTAGGTCCCCATTGTGGGACTGTACCATTTCATGGCTCTCTAGATTCTCCAGAATTCACTCTTCTCTCCCAGCATCCCCCCCACACACACACATACACTCCCAGGATATCCCTAACTTCTCCATCTCATGCTGCAGGATTTCTATCCTCCTCAAAGGTAGTATTAATAGCAAATGTTTGCTGTGGTGTTGGTCTCTGCTAAGGCAGACACACACAGTTCTAAACTGCTGGTTGCAGAAGCAGGAGCACAAGTTTGCAGCCACGAGGCAGGTTTGCTGCCAAGTGGCTGCTGTCACAGAGGAGCAGTGGATCAGAAGCGAAATCCCAGGGAAGGCAGAGAGGGATCAGGATAAGTCAGACTAAAAACCTACTTCAAATCCTGCAGGACAGCTGGTACCTTAAATTACAGAGGACATCACACCCTGCCAAGCCTTTCCCACCGTAGTTAATCCATCCTCAGGACATGGCAAACTCTCTCAGCCTACAGCTGTCCGGCCCAGGTGTTGAAACCTGAAAGTCCTTCCAAGACAAACCCAAATCCCTGGCCTCAGCCCCCTGCTCAGGGGCAGGATTCCCAGCTGCTGAGAAGACCTCACAGTCACAAAGTGAGTATTAAAACACACACTGGAGTAAAGGCTGGGAAAAATCTAGAATTAGGCCACACAGGGGAACTGAGACAGTGTACTGAAGACAGGAAACTAGTCCTCTGGTTTTATACCTTACTGAGTAAAATACCATCAGCCTGCCACCATGTAAAAAGGTGTGAGTTTGAAACCCATAGCCTTTCCAGCTAAAACCTGCAGATGCAAACCACCATACATTGCCCTCAGCCTTCCTTGTTCTCTCAAAGACAGGGAACAGACCCTCAAGCAGGCATGAGCTCACGTGGACCATTGCTAGAATTCACCCAAACTCACTGATCCAAATGTCTCCAAATGCAACAGAGCAGCCTGCAGAGATGGGGGTACATGTCTCAGAGCACCGCTTTGCTCTCACAGACCCACATCTCATCAGAGCAGAAGGGCCCAGGGCCAGCACCTGGCCTGACAGACTCACCAAGCCTCTAGCACAGAGGTATTGCTCTGGCTGTGCAGTTCACTGACACAACACAGGCCAACAGTTTGACAACTCAGAGGGCTTCCCACAGACTGCTGTAACCAGGATTTCAACAGCAAGGTGACTTTGGGTGACAAGCTCGTACATGGAGCCTCAAAGGGAGAGGGCTGAGGGTCCTTTGTGCCCATATGAGCCTGCTGAGGAATGGCCCATTGCACCACCAGCAGCCCCAGAATCCTCTGAAGCTGTGCTCCCTCTTGTCTGGAAGGGCAAGCACCACTGCAGCTGATTGCTCTGTGAGGACCATTCCTGAATGGCCAGGGAACACTACCGGACCAAGGAGAGCTGTCCTACTCTCTGATCACAGCCAAGATCCAGGAGAGCTCACTATAGAGTTTAGGGCATCTGGAGCACCCTGGGAAGATGCTGAATGCCTCTGTTCAGCTGAGAAGCCCCATGACGTCCTACAGACTCCCTGGAGTGCTGTAACAACCATCTGTGGTCAGCTCTCACTCTTCTGTTGTGTTCAGCTGACCAGCCGTGAAAGTTCAAGACCAAACACAAACAGTCCCAAAGGTGGTCACAGTGCCAGAATGGCAGCTGGCCAAGGGCAGCAGTGAGGAAGGTAGGACAGGAATGGACTCCTGGGCATTAGGTCCAGTTCCCTGCCATGCACAAAGTCACATTTTCTGTCTGATTTAAAAGCTTACTGAGCTCCAGACTCAGGGTGATGGACAATGGGCCCTTGACTCCTGGAGTGGCTCGTCTTCTTGGTGGTAAGTAAACAAAGACCTCCACCTCAAAAAGACAGTCATATTTGGGAAGCACCATGATGTCAACAGGGTAAGAGTAGACACACTCTATTCCATTCACCAGCTCTGAGCCTCATCTGCAACAACATGACAGCCTCTGTTCAGTGCTGCTTCCTCTCCTTCCCCTGCTGCCCTAAGGAGGCTTTGGGGCCAACATATGCACGGCCCCATGTTGCACTGATGGCCCAGCAAAGGCAGGCTGGGCTGTGGCTGCCCTGGGCAGATATTCCAGCTAGGGTGAACACCAGGAGGTTGACAGCTTGTTAGGAAAGGCAGGAGGGAGTGAGACTGGTGGGTGGACAGCTTGTTAGTCCATGCTGCTTACTGACAGCTGCCTACACATTTAGTAGGAGTGATGGTTGGTTTTTGTTAGAAGCACACATGAACTTTCTCACTCCGCCTGTCCACAGGCCTCCTGGCCAGCCCTGGGAAGGCAACAGGGTCTCAGCAAAAGCCAGAGTCTGTGCAGTTCACAACAGCCCTTGCACACACATGCAGGGGTGAGTTTCACACTCAGTGCCACCAGTACCTGAAAAACGATCGGGGCAGGGACTGCCGCTTTCTCAGGGAAGTCCTGCCCACCCGGGGCCCACGAGCGGGCAGGGTCTGACTCCTCTGAAACCGAACCTGTCTGCTGCAAAGAAAAGAGAGCTGAAGGGAGGGAGCCTGCAGGGCTGTGGAGGGGAGCAGCCACCTGCATCCAGCACCTCCCTGTCTCCTTCCATAGCCCCACTGGCAGCAGCTGTGCCACACTGCACACGACAGTGCCCTCCGGCTGAGAGCCACACAACGGCATCTGTGAACCCAGGAGGCTGCTGAATCCCTTTGGTGCATCTGCACTGCTTGCCATGAGTCTCCCGTTGCTCTTGAAGATACCAGGGCTACTGCAATCCCCCTCAGCCCCCAGGCCTCTATGACTTGCCTTCTTCTTTACAGACACTCAGCTACGGATCCCGCTGGCTGGCTTTGGATACCCGAGTGTGAAACCATGGAGGTGTCAGCAGGCTGAGATACGATCTGCGTACATACAGGTGCCTGATGCCACTCTGGGCCCATTCTGGTTGACCCTGGCAGGATCTTGCCTGGTGTACAAGGGTATCTCTGCCATATCTACTGCCTTGTATGGACATGCTGGACACCTTGGGAGACTGGAAATGGTGTTAGAAGCCTTCACTCAGGCACATGACCACCATCAGGCACACACAGGCCTGATCTCAGGTTCACACTTGATCTGTGTCCTCGAAGACCCAGGGAACAAAATAATGTGGGGTCCTGCTGCAGTTTCACATTCTGTGCATCCTGAGGGCTGTGATAAGCAGAAAACTTGTCAGTCAGCCTTCCTGGGCTCACATAACAAATTCCCAGGACACATTTATGGATGCATGGTCTGCAATACTCCACTGCATCCCTAACTCTGCTAAATGGAGCACAGGATTTTAGACCTTTCCTTGGTACTTTTCCGTTCCCTGTCCTTGTTTCTGATCAACTCATTTCCTTTATTGCTAATGTTGTGTTAGGTGTGCATCACCTGCAGTTCTGCCCCTTCAAAAGTCCTTCCCACTGCTGCACCTCTCTCCTACCCCCATCCCACAGAGCTCTGTAGAAGCTGCCCACAAGCTGCAGGTCCTCCAGAAGGAAAAGACCTGGAACCCCCTATGCTGTGTGAGACAACCGTGCACTGCAAAACAAGACCGAGTCCCCCCTGTACAGGAGAATCCCAGGCCTTCCAAAACCGTTTGTGCTCCTCTGTGTACTCCAAGGGTACAAAATACACACACAGACCACTAAGCACAGGCAGGGATGAAGCCACCAACCTGAGTCCCAGCACTTCCACCACAGCCTTGTCAGGAAGACATGGCACAGGGCCTGTTGGTGCAAATAGTCACATGTGTCTGCCCAACACCCCAGTGCTAGGCAGGACACTGGCAACACCCTCAGTGTGTGGGAGCTTCACCACCACTGTCCAGCACTCCTTCCTTCTCACTGTAGCTCCATATGCCTTGTTTGTCTTAGAGTATAGTAGCACCAGCGGCAAATTTGTCACACCAGTGCCAAAGTTGTTCACAGTTCCCCAATCCCTTCTCCTACACACAAGCTGCATGTTGTGAGGACCTTTGGGGAGGTTATCCTGGCCCTCCCACACAATGCTTCTTGTCAGGGTCTCCACAGCACCCTTCCAGGGTATCCCCTCACCCCTGGCGTGCTCTTGCCTAGTTGTCCTGGCAAGGAGCAGGACAAGGGCAGGGAGGTAAGGGAAGAGGCAGTCTAGGTGTGCAAGGACAGCCTCAGACAGGCCCAGAAGCCGCCCACAGTCCTGCTTCACAGCTCAGCCCTCCCAGCCTCACAAGAAGGATCAGAAAGAGCTGCTGGGGGAGAGCTTCACCACCGAGGCAGCTGGGGAACATCTGAGGCAAAGGAAAACAGTGTGTGGGAGATCAGTCTCTCCCAGAGCTGGGAAGTTGCTCCTTGTGAGTGGGCGAAGCATGGCTGGCTGAAAGAATCCCTGACCTGTGGAACTGCAGAGATGCTTCTGGGATCCAGGCAGGCCTGACATACTGCCAGAGATACAAGCCAGTCATCTCAGGAGAGCAGCTGGGAAAGCCACTCCCTCTGGACAAACTGGGATAAGCCTTTGCCATGGGGAGTGAAGGAGCATCCAGTACTATGGCTGGGTTCAGAGACCACTGGGTGGTGAGGACAAAGGATGACCAGAGCAGCCTCTCCCTCTCCATCACCCCTCAGAGCCATGTCAAGGACCTGCCAAGCTTGTGCTAGGAGCCAAGCTGCTGAGAGTCCTGGTCTGCTCAGGATGGGCTTCTGCCTCCCCCGGCAATCATGGGCTCTCAGACATGGCACCAAAGCAAACCCAGCACACCATATTGTACAGTCACAGCTAAACATCAAGACCTGAGGCATCCTGTTGCTCAGAAACATCCAGTTCCCTGGGGCACGGGGGCAGTCAGAACCTGCCTGTAAGTGGCAAGAACCATTCATTGTCCTGGTCACCCTCATCTTCCTCCCAGGATTTATCTCCTCACCTACTAAAGACAGGGTAGATAGCACCACTTGGCTAATATATTGGGTACCTAACTGCACCCACCTTTCCACAACCTCACGACAGATAACAAGGGAGTCAACCTAATCCTGTGGTGACAGCGTGCCACTGAAGTGCCAGGCAACGGGACAAGAGGAAGACCGTAAATCCACAGTCAAGGACGGCAACAAGGGATGGCAGGATGCACTGCAGCAGGGCCCATGGACACGGTGTCTCACCTCTTGATGGTCTGGGTGATTGAGGTCTGTCGTTGTAGCACCGGTCTCCTCCCGTCGTTGGGCAGGGACGGCACGCGGCTGTTGTCGGCCGGCATGCTCACGCTCCGCAGGAACGCCTGGCGCCTCGTCGGCTGCCAAGGAAAGCACGAGGGGGTCAGTGTTCTCAGGGATGCTCAACGGGGCCAGCCATGCTGGGGAACAGGCAGCAAGCCAACGTGTATTAGGTGAGCTTCTGCAACACACCCTCCTGGCTTTTGTCTGGCCACGGGGAACCCAGATCACACCCTCGTGGGCCACTGTACAAGGTGAAGGGAAGCACCGCCAGTGGCATTTGCTTCTTCGGCGACTCTGGATCTGCATTAAAAGCTTGTGAGAGCTGTGGGTGGGTCTGTGCTGTAGTTGCTGCCTGGTGCAGGCTAAGCAAGCTGGGAAAGGCACACTGGCTTTGTTTATAGCCTAACTGTCTGGGCACACTCAGGTTTGAAAGCTCCTGGCATGCCTTGGCTAAATGTCACCTACCAAATATGCCACAACTCACCAGGCTCTTCTCAGCTGATACAACTGCCTCCCCAGGGCTGCTCTGGATTAAATTTTTATCAGCTTGGCAGAGACACCATCTCCCATTTGTACAATGCAGGCTGAGCAGACTGCCTCTCTGGCAAACAACGCTCTGATCTACTGTTTCTCTGGTCAGACACTGTCTCTGCCTCAAGACTACTTCAGCCCCCCTAGCCCCGAAAGCTCATGATTTTCACTAATATTAACAATTTGCTATTGTTATGTAAAAACAATGCACAGATACTTGGGTTATAGGGCAGAGGAGCACATGATACACTCTTTTCCTGATAGTCTGGGCTGTGCACACGGGACCCTCAGAGAACATCACCTCCACCAGCTTCCAATAAAGAGTCTCTCCAGAAGCTGCCCAGCTGGATTTAGAGATTTCAGATAAGAGAACATCCATCAAAGCCTTAAATAATTCATTCAGAAGGTTTCAACCTGCACTGTTAACACCTTGCCTTCCACTTTTAATCCCTGCAGACTGATCCCTGATTGTTTTGCCTTCTGAGAGAAGACAAGGACCAAGGTTTATCTGCCAGAAGCTGTCACATAACCAAAGCACATTTTAGTCCCTGGATCATGGAATGGTAAAGAGGACAGTTCTTGCTATTCCAAGTGCAAAGCAAGTTCCCTCTTAAGCCAAGCTTGTCCTCAGCCCCCCTCCAGGGTATAACCCTCCATTTCTCTGATGGCTAAACTGTTCTTCCACATAAGTGCCTGAACCCAGGCCCTGCACCCACCCACAGAGCTGGGCAGCAAGAACCCTCCAGCTCTGCCTTTGGGGCACGAGGTCTCTGTTCCTGCAGCAAAACCCCACAAGAAGCCAGCATTCATCCTACCCAGGTCTTACCCCTACATCAGCTTTTGACACCTTAGCAGAAATTCCTGATATTCTTCCTCCTCCCAGGACAAATAAGGACATTTTACTCTCATACTTTGCAAAGTTTCTATTAACCTATCACCTCATCTCTGCTTCAGCACTCTTCAATGTTATTTATTTCTCATCCCACATGGTTCTCTTATGTTCATCATGCTGGTAACACCTTTGTGTTGCCAGTAACTGTTCTTTCTCTGCTGTTACTGATGAAAGCCTGTCATTATTTTGGCTATTCATAAGTCAGATTCATTCCCTGCTCATTTCAACACAAGCTCCAGCACTTCCAGCCCCTCATATTACTCTAGGAGCCCTTCACTCCTCCGGTCCCCTTAAGAAATGCTTGTTTGAATATCTCACTCCCATATCCCCAGCCAAGACAGTTTTCACAATGCCCACATCCAAACAGTCACATCTACTGATCCGAGCACATCAGCCACCCACCCTCATCCCTCCCACATCCCCTTCAAGAGGAGTTAATTACTGATCATAAATGTACTCAAAGGCTCTGCCCTGTTTCATGTGGCCTCATGACCTGCTACCACATGCTGCCTTCCTCTCAGCCAGGACCATCAGAGATCCCGGGCACAGGGATGCTCCCAGCACCCCAGACCCTCCCTCCTGCCCCACCCTCTGTACCTGCACAGGCTGGGGGGGCTCCTCTGGCACTGGCAGGGGCACTGGCACGGGGATGTCCAGTTTCAACCATGGTGGCTTCTTCCGCTGTAAACTGCTCGTGCTGTCGTGTCGCGCCTCCGACATCGTCCCACGCTTGTCCTCAGGCCTAGGAGAGGGGAGAAATCAGAGTCAGGAGGGAATTCAGCTCATCCCTGACACAGTCCATACTGGCAGGGCCAAGAAGAGAGCCCTCCTCCAGGCTGTGACTGAGGACCCAAGCCCCACGTTGGATGAATTCCCAAAGTGCTCCATGAGGGCTCAGCTGGACCACACTGGTCAGCCAGGACCTGCCCCCTTGGAAGACATGGCACATTCCTAAGGCTCACAGGACCTCGAGTCAGCTGCAGAGCCCACAGTCACAAGTTTGAGAGTTACCTCCCATTAAGATTTTTGCTGAGACTACTATAAGATCCACATTCCTTAAGAAGCAGTTATGAATTAAATCTTAATGAGATCTGGATCCAGTCCAACCAGCTAAGTAACCGCAGTACCAAAAGCCACTGACCTCCCTCTAAAACCAGCTTGTGACTCAAAGGCACCCTTCCTTGCCCACCCAAAGCCAAGCACCACACTTCTCTACCTACCTACCCACCTACCAACCACTCAGCAATTAGCAAGTGGCTGTTTCTCATTGCTGGTTCTAATCTCTTTTAAATGTAGGCCTTTTCTAGAAACACAACACAGCACACAGAGCAATGCCAGTATAGCATGAACATTAGAGAACTGGCACGAATCCTGAACTAAGAGTGGTTTTCATACATAAATAATAATGATATAGTCTTTAAATAAAAACCACTGTGTTGCCAAAAGGCCAAAGCAAGCAGAGTGACTCGCTGTCATCTTGCCCACTCTACTGCAGTTTCCCCCTCCTGTTTAGGTCCCACACACTGGGACAGGGACCACACGACTCAGGCTGGCAGAGCACCCACTTCACTGTGTATACTCAGAGAAACAATTGAGAAAACAGATTTCATTGCAAGAAGATCAGCTCAGATACTCAGATACCTTCACAGGTACTTTCCAATCTAAATTATACTAAAAGCCCATATTTTTTCCTCTCCTAGCACACACACAGCTGCAAGCCAGCAGCAGGGAGCATGTGTGCTGACTGGGACCGCAGATCCCATTCCCTCCAGCATTGTCCTAGCCCACAGATCCCACAGGGACAAAGTAAACAAAAAAATCAAGAGTCCCAGCCTCTTCCCCCACTATGGTGGACAGATTGGAATCAGCAGCCAGTTCATTCAGCAGGCATCCATTATTTAAAAAGGAGCAGGAGCAAAACTGTTAGAATTAAAACTTAGGGCTCTAAAAATGTTAACAAAGTCCATTTATTTTAAATGCAGAATGAGTATAACAGGCAAGATTCTTCCTTGAGATAGGCCAAGTCCCAGACCAGGACCAAAGGCAAAGGAACCTCCATCCTTGGAGACATTCAGCACTCGACAAAACAAGGCCCTGAGCAGCCTGAATTATCCCAGCTGTGGTGCCTCAGCCAGACAACCTGCAAAGGTCCCTCCCAACCTAAATTAGGCACTGGTTCTCCGCTGCCTGGCATGGCATTACCACCATATTCCCACAGCTCACTGCAGCTGCTCAGGAAAGGGAACTGCACAAACAGCAGAGCTCAACACTGCAAAAGATACACAACAGGGAGGCAGGGGGAGAAACAGGTCAGCAAAAGGGAGAGGGGATGATCTGGATTGGGCTGGGAGAAGAGAATCTCATCTAAAAGGAGCTGAAGGCCAGCTGCTGGCTCAGTCGCGCGAGCTGGGCCGGCTGCCAGGAGTGCCGTGCTCAGCTGAGCCGGAACGACAGAAAGGGAGGACTCAGCTGTAGGTGGATGAAGGTTGGGTTTCAGCAAATACCACAGGCCCCCAAAAGTCTGGGAATTCATGACCTAGCCTGTACAGACATGCCCTTCATACATGCACCACGGTCCTGTGTGCACAGATGCTGTGCTGTGCATGAGAGGGACACAATTCCTTCCTTCTCTCCACCCCGAGCCACAGGGGTGGTTAAATACAACTGTTCTAACTTCCTATAAGATGGGAATAGTGACAGTATTAGGGGAATTCCCACCTGCACATGGTCAGGGTAAATCTGCTACAAGACAGATTTACTGCAAGGTCTTGTATACAAAATAGGCAAACTTGTCTTCATGATGAGGTCAGAAAGCAAAGCAGATTTCTCATAACTGAAACACTCCCTTGGTGCAATGCAAAGAGCTCCAGCACTTACCCCTGAGGATCACAAGGTCTTCCCAAGATGCTCTAATTAGTGACCAGTCAAGACAGACAGAGCCACCACTGTGGCATGACTAAACACCATCTATCTCACACAACTCAAGAGCCTCCTTTCTGTGCCTTCAAGGGCAAATTCAGAGCCTCTGAACTGGAAACTCTGCTTGTTGCAGCATCTCTTCACTGCACCAACATCACTCAACTTCCTTCCTATCCACCTACAGAGCTGCCTTTGTGAGCAGGAGCTCTGGGTGTAAAGAACACAGACGTGTAAGATTTGCAGCTTTATCAACAATGAGGCCAAGATGGGAAGGCAGAGAACGAATCACGCCTGTGATTTTCCCCAAAAGCTGCTGCAATAATGCTGCGGCCCATGAAAGACTTCTCAATTAAATCTTGTTTTCAGTTTCCCTTCTGAAATTGCCAGACAGTGATATCCACATATCCCTCACTGGCTTCAGTGCCACCCTTGCAGAGTAGAGCATGAGATGTCCAGCAGTGTTCACACACGTCAGAGGAGGACAGGGCATGTACACACAGGGGATCAAGCCTGTGGCTTCACGATTATCCCCAAAGTTGACTCAACTTTATCCTTTAGGCAAGGAGAAGATCTCAAGATGTAATTTGCATCCTGACAGAGCAATGGACTGCTCTGCTTTCTTCCAGCTTCAGCAGCTAAAGAGTTCTTTAAACAGTAAAGCACCAAAACGCATATATAATAATTGTCTGAGTGCATTCAGTATTTAAATGCCAGGTGAGTTTCAACAGCAAACAGAGTACTGAGGGGCAAATCCTTCAACCCGTTTTTACTAACATGATCATTTCCCAATAAAAGAATGCAGTGAAGGCAAAGCTGTTCAGCATTTCCAGCTCCCTGTGTGGATTTGGAGTGGCCAAAAATAAACCTCACAAACACCTCAGACAGAATTTGCAGTGGCCTGATCCACTGTGAACACTCAGCCACAGCACAGTCAGGCAAGATGCCTCTGACCCCTGGGCACAAAAAGGACTCGGGTATGGTCACAGGAGGCAGGTCTCCAGGGGCTTAACAGGGAGACTGAATGTGGATCCAGCCGTATATACAGATGTATGAACCAGTTGTACATGGATGTATAGCTGAGTACACAGATGTACAGCTGGATGAACAGCCTTTGCGTGGCAGGTAACACCCCTTATTACATTCAGTCCTCACTCAAAGTGCTGCAGTCACTAATTTCTGTCTCAGCACTGCACTGAAAACCCTTGCTGAGTTTCACAATGAACACTTGGTTATTTTTAGGGGTTACTGTTTCAGGATCCAGTGTCCATGTATCCGATGGGGCCAAGGGGCTGTGTTTCCAAGTCGACTGCACTGACACATACTTTGTTGGAACGGTCCCATATCATCAATCCCAATTTCTCAGTACTGTCAAGAGGCCACCAACAGCAGCAGGACAGGAACACAGAACACAGCCATGCAAGGTCACGCCAACTGTCCATCTAAAGCCAGTATCTCATTTCCAACACAGGATGCCTGGCAGGGGGTACAGAGCACAGGATCACTTGACAGCCCCATCTCCCAGGCCAGGGCCGTGGCATGTGCTACAAATAACTCACAGACTTCTTGTACCAGGGATGCCTCTGCATTTAACAGTCCTGTATACAACTCAATATCCATCCACTGGTTATTCTTCCAGAATTTATCCAACTCAATTCTTTAATCCAAGCAAATTTTTAGTATTCATAACTGCACATGACAAAGCTCCACAGCTGAAACATGTGCTGCATGACAAGCTCTCTTCAGTTCGCCTGCAAACCTGCCATTTCCTGAGTTCCCTTGTTGCCCCACAGTTCTTGGGCTAGAAGAGTGATTAGCTTTTCCCCTCTCCTCTTTCTCCATGCAAATCCTGACTCTGCAAATCTCTTCCATGCTGTTCCTACCAGCCCCACTTCCCACAAACACAGTGGGATTCACATCCAGCAGCTCAGTCCTTGGACAGGGGCTGTTTCAGACCTTTTGTCTGTGCTTGTTCAGTCAGTTCAGAAGCTGTTCCTTCAGCATCACAAAATCGAGGAATCTGGAAACACAAGCTCTTCTCCAGAGCACACGGGCCAAATGCAGAGCATTTACAAATCTAGCTTCTTCCAAGGCACCGGCTGCCTGTGTTAGCAGCACAAAAATTATTAATAATGTAAATTTCAATTAAAATAAATAAACAAAAGAAAACATGTGTACATTGCAGATACTCTGGGAAAGTCATCTTCAAAAGCTCCGTGCCAAAGCAAGGTCAGAGCACCAGAATGAAAGGTGTATCCACCGTGCTGTGGGTCAGGCTAAGAAAGGGGGAGAGCACACTAAATTCCAGAGCTGGCACATGATCAAGAAAAGCTGCTTAGTGAAATCCACTGACCCAAACAGTGAAGGGAAAGCCTTGTCCAGAAGCCTGAGCATGCTCCTAAAACTGACAGGCATCCTAAATACATTCAGAGATCTGTAGAGTCATTTCAAAGACAGTCCATGCTTCCACTTAAACAGACAACTGAAATTATTTCCATGTTGACTTCTTTTCTTCCAAAATTTCCATACTACCAGTATTTACAATAAAGCTTTTTTTTGATTCCAAGAAACATTCCAAACAAAAACCAAACCAAAACAAACCCCCAACTTCATTCACCTCAAACAAACAGCATCTGCTTTTTCCAAGACCGCTGCTCCTCTCCAGCACAGCATGTGCATGTTCCTATAGACAGCCCCAGGAGGTAACAGACACCGGGGCTATTCCACTGCAATTCCATCACCACATTCCATGGTCAGACTCCAGCTGCTTTCCTCCATGTTTCAAACCCTCATCACTGGCAACAACTGTACTTGAAGTGTCTGCTGCAAGAGTCCCAGGCAAGCCCCGTGTCCCTGAAGGGGTCTGCCCATGCAGCTGCTGTGGTAGAGGAACACCAGCAGGCACCTGGAGACAGCAAAGAAACCGGGATCCTCAACGTGTTCTGCAGACAGAGCGAGCCAGAGGAGACAGCAGGTTCCTGGCTGTGCCTCTCTCCAGCAGGATTGCTGCTGGCACAGCAGGGAAAAGGCAGGAAGTCCAAGGAGAAGAGGAGAGGAGCAGTGGGGTTTCAGTCCTGTGGCTGCCAATAAAGCCATCTAGCATGGATCAGACCCAGAGTGTTACAAACAGAAGCGAGCCAGCCCTGTTAAACAAGGCAGCTGGAGGGGCTGAGGGCAGGCAGGGACAGGGACAGTGGAACAGCCCTGACCCTGCACTCTTGGGGAAAGCTGCCAAGGGCACAGCAACACCCAGGCTTGGGCTGAGACCACCACCACAGCCCACCCTAAGAAACTACCTTGGAAATTCAACCATCATCACTGCCCAGGGCCCTCTCCTGTTTTCCCAGCCTTCACTGCTGAGCTCAGAGAAGATGCCATGAGGCTCTGCAGACCTGCAGGTTATCCAGCAGAGGCTGGGGCTGAGCAATCCAGGCACCTCTGGGCACAAGCCTGGCAGAGCTATGCCGACACACTGCCCTTTGAGCCCTGCCCAGCAGGGAGCTGGCAGCACTGCCATTCCCACACACTGCCCCCTGTCCCTCTCACTGCTCTCTGCCATGCACAGGCTCTGCCCGAGTGCTGGGAGAGGCTGATGCCACTTCCAACAGCCTGCACCAAATCACACCGGCAACACTTCCCCAGGGCCCTGGTTCTGCTCGCACACAAACCAACCTGCCAGCACGGTGGTGCCCAAAGAGCTGTCTTGCCTTACTCCACTGAGCCACTTCAAGGTGTTTTACCAGCACAAAACTAACCCTGGTAAATTATTTCCTGTTGATCTGGCACCCTGAAGAGGCTCAGATAATTTCAGATAAGCCCTGTGCAAGGTGGAGCGGAAGAGCAGGACCAGCCCATTTGGTGATAGCTCAGCCTGACAGCAGCTCAGTTGGAACACCAAATACAGGCCCTAACCATTGTCCCCTGCCTGTGTGAAACTGCCCTCTTCCATGCCCAGCCTGGCATGTCAGTGCTCAGAGAACTCCGTTTGTCCCTGCCAACATGCATGGAGTACACTGAGCCCCAGCACCCTGCTCTGGAGACGGACCAGACAGGAGCACTGGGGAATAGCCAAGCTCTTATTAAAAGAAATAGCTTTCCTGTGGGCCACTGTGGCACATTGCCTATCCCTACCCAGACTGCCGGTTAAACTTTATGTCAAAGTAGAAGGAAGAAGTGAACCTGGGATAGTGAAAGGCTTTCCACGGGCTCTGATGGAACAGAAAGTGAATTAAAAGACACACAATCTTTCTGAGAGTTTTCTTTTCAACCAGTGCTCTTGAAAGATCTAGAACAGGAGCTACATGCAGATGACCATAAAGGCAGCATGCAAGCAGACTATGGAACAGCAGCACACGAGCACCACCACAGCACTGTGCCAGCAGGAACCCACCAAGGCAGGGTGAGCCCTGTGGGGACGGTCTCGAAGTTCTGTGGCTACCCAAGCAACCAAGGCAGCAGTGAGGGAATACCACAGAAACTGCCTGGTTTGGAAGAGGCCAGGCAGACTCCTAGCCAGGAAACAGGAAGCTACAGTAGGAAAAATCCAAGGGTCGGTATTTCATGCAAAGCCTTGTAGAGTCATGGGATGCAAGAGGCACACTGAGAGTGCAAAGCTTCAGCTGGGACCCACTGAACCTGGACAAGGTTCAGCTATATACAAAGCCAGAGGGTTTTAAGCACAGGTAATAAAAAACATGTGCCAGTGAAGTCTGAATGTATGGCTCTGTATGTGAGCTAATCCCATGACCAGGAAAGCCAACTTGATATCCCTTTGAGCAACTGATTTTACTGATTTTCAGAAAAAGATGCTGGTCATGATGGAAATCAAGTGAGCTCCTGTTGGAATGCCAGCATTAAAAGCTTTCAAAGAAGCTTCACCTGGGATCTGAAGAGTATCCAGGTGTTCCGCCCTCATATAGAAGAGGGAGGAAAACCAGGGAGCTAAAAAATTTCCGCTGATTCCTTTTAGGCTGAACATTCTTCAAATACAGGTTAAAAGACAACCCCCAATGTAACCTGCAAACGCTCACACAGGAAACAGACTCTGACCTTTGAAGTCCTTTTGCTGCGACAAAAAGCGGAATAGTAAAAAGAACACAGAAACCAATACTCAAAAGTCAAGCCATAAAGATGTCACAGCCACTTGAGATGCAAGCCAACAGAAGAAGCAGTGCCCCAGCCCTCTGTGTTGCCCCTCTCCTTGTGCTGGCACCCACATCCCCACAGCTGTTGGGTGATCCACACTGGGAACCAGCCCACGTGAGCTCAGCAAACGGCTTGTTCCAGCCCAAGCTCCTTCCCACATGGCTCCACAAACACTTGTGCCAGCAGAAGGAAAAGGGAAAAAGCAGGAACAAACAGAGCAGCTGGAGCCAGACGACTGGACTGCTTCTGAAGGCAGTATAGTTTGAAGTGATCATGAAAACACAGCCAAAAACTCACATTTGTAGCACTGTGGGAAGCCAACAAGTATCACAGGGAGGGGGTGGGTTCAGCATCTCTTGATGCTTAAATAATCTGAGAGGTGCCCTCGGTGCAGGTGTTGAGTGCAGCAGGAATAAAAATACTACTGTATCACCAGAGGCAGATTGATTTTTTTTTTGTGGAGTCATTAGATGGTAAAACATCCAAACCAGTCACAGATTTCTCCAAAGCTGACACTGGCAGCTTTCACAGAGGGGCTCCCAAAGGAGGAATTTCCCCTGCCCGTCTACAGCTGGGAGCACCCACAAAGAACTGGGTGGAAGGGAGCCAAGCAGAGCAGACTGGGCAGAGAGGCCTTTTCCAGCTCCTAAATGTGTGTGGCCCCGATGACAGAGGCAGGTTCACAGCACCAGCCAAGCACACCCGCACACCAGAGCCCACACAGCGCCCCGGTGGTGAGCAATCATCAACTCCACCTTCTAGTGCAAACCCAGCCCAGAGCCATCTACAAACTGCCTGGATAGCAGCAAGGGGAACAGCCTGCATGTAAAACACAACCAACAATGAGAGAGGGAGCGGAAAATCTTCTGGAGGACTTTGGTGTCTTCAGCCCATTCGTGTTCCTCCATGAACGCACCCTGCAGCTTTGCCCAGAGCCTGCCACCGCATCCAGTAGCCACAGGCTGAAACTCTGCTCACAGCATGTCATTTACAGATACATCTGGGCACAGCATGATGATGATGCCTGCCAATGGCTCCACTGATGGCACACCAAGCACTGAGCAGCACTCCCATTCCTTAGGGAAACCAGCAGAGTCGGCACTGCCTGGTCCTCCAAAAGAGCTCGTTTCCACCAAGAGATCCATTTACCAGCTACCAGACAGCTGATGTACCTCAGCATGCCTATGCAGGAAGACAAGATACTACCACTGCTTCACAGAGAACATGGCCAGAACAGGGAACAAGCACAGTCACATTAACAACTCAAACATTAACCATTCCAGTTACGAGCAACTGACTGCCAGCATTGGAAGTGCATCCAGAGGAAGGATCATCTTGCTTCTGAAGCCCATTCAAAGGTAACCTGCCCGCTGGGTTAGTGGAGCCCTTTGCTCTGCGGTCTCCAGCAGCCTCCAAGCACTGTTGTCTCAGTGCTCTGCCTGGGTCTACACATTAACTCCTCGTTAACAAAGACGCAGGAAAAAGTGATCTCAGAAACTATTTTTGTGCATATTTAACTCATTTAAACAATTCAGTGGGGCTTCAGAAGACCCTGTTCCAGATTTATTTCCATTACTAGATAAATAGGTGCCCCATAAAGTACTGGCTGACCCACAAGTGCCACAGACACAGTCACTGTTTCAATTATACAGCAAGGTGAGAGTCACAAAATGTTTTTATCAGTGCAGCCATGATGCCACATTAGGAAACAAAAGGCAAACCCAACAAAGGGATCGTTTTTCATTGAAATTATGCATTTTGAAGTTTTTTCTACCAGTTCTCATCTTCATCACAAGTGCTGTAAGGGTTCAGGACACTAGGAAAGCCAGGAAAACAGCACTGGGATGAAGCTCAGGACAGCACTAAACACTGGCTCTGGTTGCTTTTGGAATAGCTGCTGCTTATGCACCCATCTCAAGAGCAATTTTCTTGGTAAAGTCACGCCTCTTAGTGATTACAACATTGTTCAGTTAGAAAATATGATATCAATAAACAATTGATGGAAAAGCAACTGCCAAAACCAGCAATCTCCTCTAAAAAGATCAGAATAGGCCAAACCAAAAATTATGTTAGTCCAAAAGCCACCCATCCTCTGCAGCAAAAACTCTGGGGACTAAAAACAGCTAAAAATCACTGTTTGTTGTGCTAAATAAAAATGGTTCAATGGCAAAGGAGATCAAAACTACCACAAATGACAACATTTCCTATGGAAAGTTACATAAAACCACGCTGAATAGCAACCTAAAAAAAATCTTAGAGGAAATAACAGTAACAAACACTGGAGCCACCAGAAGACAGACTTCACATTCAGGAAGGATGGAAGCTGCAGAGCCACGCACAACAGCTTTCTTTGCATGTTCCTTTCAGACTCAGAGCATCCTCACTCCCCATCACACACCTGCTTTCTCCAACACCACCAGAGTTCTGTTCACCTGGGCACAGGTGAGAGAACAAGCAGTACCCCCAACGGAGATCCTTCAAAGGAACAATTAAATAGCTAAGGACTAGGAGCAGAGCTCGTTTGGCTTGAGATGCTCTTCCTCAGCATTAGCTGCTATAGTCAGAGTCACAGGAGAGCTTGTCTGCCACTCTGAGGCTCTAACTTTTACCCTGGCTAGTGCCCAACAGCCAGGCACACACCATCTCCTACTGTGTCTAACTGGAAAGCAGTTGCAGGAAGAGCTCGCCTTGCTCTGCAGGTGTGTAAACACCTGTGTATGTCCATGTGTGCCCAGTGCATCAACTCATTTGTAACAGAAATAGAAATAATCATAATTCTAACTTGGTTTTAGCAAAAAGAAAACAAAAATAAAAGTCTAAGTGAACTTCAGTCTGAGTGAATGGCACATTGTCTCTCACTGTCCTCCCTGAAATTACAGTCCCAGAGCAGCCAGAGAAAATGAAGGAACACACACTTTTTGGCACAACTCACAGTCTGCTGTCTTCTACAGTTCACTTTAAGGCTTTGAATTTAAGCAACAGAGAAACCTACCTCACATGTGCTGATTGCTACAGGGCAGTAACTCCCAAAATACAGAAGCTCTATTTGTCAATCCAGCCGTCTGAGCCCTCAAGATTTTAAAATTCAAGCTGACTTTCACTGAGCCAAAGCCAAGTAAGTGCCAGACCTGAAGAACATTAAAAGCAGCATCCTGTGCAGCTTCAGGATGACCTCATACAGATTGTTCCTTTTTGAAGGAAAGCAAACCTTCAAAGCAGGGATTGCAGCTGACCAGCAGAGCAAGGGACTGGCTCCCAGTGAAGTGGAAACAGGAAGGGGAGGAGGCAGCAAAGGTAGGCTTTCCAGAAAAGGCAAGATCAGGCACGTCTTGCTATCTCTTCTCCCCCTGGGAAGGCTGTACTGTGCCAGGGAAGTATTGTGCAATGATACCTCTTAGTTCACTGGGAAGAAATTACATTTCCTTTAATAAACACTGCGCTTTAGAGATGCTCTGATTACTAAGGCAAGGTCTGTTTGTTGCTGAAGGCCCCAGAATTTGAGAACATATCCGCTGCTCAGGTCTGTATTGCCTATGATAGGCAAAAAATAGCTTTAATTACATTTGAAATAAATTGTTTATCTACGCAGTTGAAGAGTGCACCCAAAGGAAATTACAGCAAGAACAAGCCTTCTGTCAATCTGACATTTGCTGTCTCTGCAGCAAACAGAGCCCACAAGCAATGGAACATGCACTCTATAGCTTTAGGCGATCTGACAGCTAAGGTTAACGTGAAGAATAAGCTCTCTGCCTTCTCCAAGTGAGAAACAGCCACCGTTTGTTATTCAAAAGGATTTGACCATAGTTTGGATTATTTGTTCAAAAATTCAGCTACTAATTTGTTCATTGTGGCATCGTCCCAACACACATTAAAAAAAGGTCCCACTTCCTCATTCCTACAGCAGGATGGACCGCAACAAGGATGAGAGCTGTGATTTGAAGTGGGCTCCAACTGGTCCTGCACAGCAGCTGGATGAGCAGGACCAAAACCAGGAGCAAACAGTCAGAAATCCCTGAAGTTCAACTAACAAGGGTATGACAATAGGGAACCTCAGCACAGACGCAATTTCCACTTTTCCCTGTGGAAACCTCACTTCCCACTGGCACAGACCAGCCTGCCTGTGGAAACAAAGAGGTTGGCAGGCAAGTCCTGCCCACCTCACAGGGCACTGGAGTGAGGGTCTGCACCAGTGTGTGCAAGCAGGACTGGATGGCATGAGCAAACATCACACCCCAAATCAGCTTGGGGTTCCTCAAGGACAGGGAAACAGAGTTGCCAGCATGACCATGGGAACTGCTGCCTAACAGATCCATTTCCTTCCAGGGTTAAATCTTGCCTGCTGCCCGATGAATCTCCTGGGACTAATAGCTGCAGGGTTAGGACTGTCCCTTCTAAATGTTTTTGTCTCAGAGGGGGTTACTAGACACTAGCAGAGTAAGCAACAGGTCCTCATGTCCATTCAGTTCAACTGGTTATTCTGATAGTTCTGAACATGGTAAAAAATAAACCAGGAAAAAAAAAAAGAACAACCAACCACAAAGCTAAAAAGACCCCACCACAAGGGAGACAACTACCTGTGTGACCCTGGACACCAGGGTTTCCCCTCCTCTGAAGAAAGAAACCACCTTCACTCTACTTTCCAGCAGCACTGGGATGTTTTACCCACTACCCACACACAAGTCCCACTAAATTCAGGTTGCAGCACCCACGGCACACACAGAGACATTGTCACACAGCAGAGAGGACAAAGCACAGCTCTCTGAGCAGGCAGGCAACACATGCATTCTGTGGGTTACTTAAAACTACAACAGGTACATAACATAACCAGCAGCAGGGAGGCAACCTCACAGAAACAGAGTGAGATCTGCTCATTTCATGTCCCTATCATTCCAACCAGATAATGACAAACGTTAGACTTTTAGCCCCAGAGCCTCTTCAGCTGAAAAGAAAGTAATTCACGCCTGAACTCAGGGGAAATGTTAAGGAAGGAACCCATCCTCAAGTTTTAAGTATTTCTGCTGAAACGGGTCATATACCGGCCACAGGCTGGTGGCTGCAGGAACAGCAATTAACACAAGTGTCACGCCAGGTCACAATTAACACTGGAACCTCTGAGAAAGGCACATGGTCTCCACGGGCTGCCAAAGCTTCCAGAGACAGCTAAGGAAGAAAGGCAGCAGCCACAAGCGAAGAATCTTATCAAAGACTGTTCTGCTGGATAAAAGCTCTAGTTACAGATAGAGGAACATCAGGCTCTTCAGCTCACAGCCAGTCCCACTTGGCAGGCACATCCCCAGCAGCACATGGGGTGCTCTGCCAAACCTTTTGCTGGATACACTGAATGGAAGAGGAAAACAACCCAGTACTCCTACTCATGTTGCCCATCTCAGCCCTTCAGCAATAATCAGGCTGTATCTGAGATCCAACACACTGAACGGAATCAAACCTTTACTAATTATATCCGAGTATGAGGGCTCTGTGCCCAGAATAAACTGTCCTATCATGCCACACTCAGCAGACCCTGGCTCTCCCAGGGGAACATGTTGGGACTTGCTGGCTACTCTCTGGGACTGGATTCCAGAGGAACAGGACTGATGACCCCAAAAGGAATTCCTATTCCTGCCTGGCGACCTCACTCAGCTGCAGCCTCATTGCAGTCCCCGCCATGAAAGTGAAGCGTCTGCCAAGTCCAGTGACAAGGGACATAACTCCTGGATGAGGTGACACATCAGGGCCATGCAGTCTCAGCACCAAGGCATGAGAAGGACAAGCTTGCTGGAGAAGAGGTGCCTGCTTGGCTCTGCAGGCGAGCTGAGCTCTCCACATCCAAAGCTCATCCCCCTGGCTGAAGCCTACCCAGCACAGCACAAGATTCGTTCCGAGACCAAGGCCAGCCCATGGCTTTCCCCAGAACCTGAAAAGCCAGTTTGTAGGCAGATCTCTTGCAAGTGGATTGCTTAAAAAGAAAAAAAAAAAAAAAAAGAAAAAAAAGGCCTGTCATGGGAAGTCCCAGAGCAGAACTAGTTTTGTGGGAGTTGCTTTTACACTGAACAGCATTAACCTCCTTTCATGGGAACACACAGAAGCAGGGACACAACAGACACATGGGCTGCTGCCCTCCTGGGGGGCTCAGGACTGATGAGCACAGAGACCAGAACAGAGCTTGGGACCTGTTCCAAATCCACAGCACCTCCTGGAAGGCTGGCAGCATCCCACCTCGGGAATGGCACAGGCTCCCTATGAGCCCAAACACGGACAGTGCAGATCTGGGTTGCCCAGCAGTAGCCACAAGGATCTGAGCATGTAAGAGGGATGCAGAAGGAAGCAGGGATGATAGCTGTTACTAGAACAACAGTGGGTTAAAGAAAAAAAGGCAGACAAGCCCTTTCATAAAGTCCTTTTAACAATCAAAACTTCAAGGAAGTATCTGAACGTTCATCTCTTTCTTCCAACTGTATCAACCGATCTAACACGAGTCATCACCTCCTCCTCCAAAGCCTGCACCACTGAGGCAGAGCTGGAGAACAACATCCATCCATACACCAGAGTGGAAATCCAGTTCTCCTTCCAAGGGTCTGCTCCCCAGCTTGTCCCAGTGGGCCCTTTTTACCCCCGTGGTTACAGCACAAAGGCAGCAACTTGTCCCTGCTGCTCTGTCAGCGTTACTGCAGTTAACACCCCGTGCTCCTTCCTTGTCCCATGCTTCATTCAGAAGCGCCTTCGGTTTCGCTGCCTTGTCCCTTCCCGTTACGTGTGACTATTTTTTCCCTTTACTGCAGAATGCAGTTTTCTTCCCAGAGGAAATCAGTAGGCATAGGGACAAAAACAGGAAGAAAGGAAACAACTTCCTGCTCGCTCCGAGACCCGGCCCGGAGACATCCCTGACCAACACCGCGCACCCCTACACGAAGCCAACCTGCAGCAGCCACAGAACCGAGTCATGCACAAGGAGAGGCACCGCACACAACTCTCCCGAGTTATACTGGAGAAAAGCACAAGGCAAAACACGTACCAGGGGCACTTTGGCACTGCAGGGACAACTGTGTGTGTGTGGCAGGATGGGGAAAAGGATTGGTCGCCCGCTGTGGAGCCCGAAAGGATTTGGCACTGAGGGTGCAATCCTGCAAAAGCTTTGCTCTTGCTCGCGTCAGGCTGCTGTGATCCCCTGCTCCGTGCCGGCAGTGCACAGTGTGAGAACTCAGTTCAAGGGCTCGATCCAGCAGGAAAACTAACCTTTACATGTAAAAAGCCGTATGTTTTCCAGCAGATCATCTCCCAGAGCGCCTGCCAAACCACGGGTGCCAGCATCAAGGGAGGGATGGGTGGGAACGCGTGGAGACGGGGTGGACTTGATGAGCTCAAGCAAGCCACGAACGCGCACCTTCACCTACAGCCGAAAGCACCGGCATCACCAAGCTCCCAACATCCAAACACGGGGGTCGGGAGCGGCACCTGCCTCCAGCGACCGTCTCACTCCCGCGGGCCGGCGAGGCCGCTGCCTGCCCGGCCGGGGCGGCACGGTCCCGGTCCCGGTCCCTCCGGCCGCCCCTCCCGGCCATCCCCCCCGGTCCCCTCGGGCTCCCCGGCCCCGCACTCACCGTGCAGGCGGGCGAAGCGCAGCGGCCGCTCGGGTCGAACCGCCCCCCCCCGGCGCGGCTTAAGGGACCGGCGCCGCCGAGCTCGGCCCGCGGAGGGCGCGGAGACTCCTCCCCCGTGCCAGGGGCCGGCCGGGCGGGCACGCCATTCACAGCCTCGGCATGCAAATGGGAGCCGGGACCCGCGCGGGGCTCGGCGGGGAGAGTCCCGGCGGGGAGCTGCCAGCGCCCGGGGCCGCGGGATGCCGCATCCCGCCGCGCCGCCCTGACTCACGGGGTAGGAATGCGCCGCGCCGGGCGGAAGCCACCGGCCCGCCCGCGGCCCCGAGCCCCCGCCTTCCCCGCCGGCCCTTCGCTGGGCTGCGGGGATGGAGGGGTAGCAGCGCGCCCGCCGGGTGTCCCTGCCTGGCAGCGCTGCTTCCCCGGAGCGCTGTGCCCGGCGGGGCTTGGGGCGATTCCCGTGCCGGGAGTCCCCCCTGGCTGGGCACCGCCGGAGCTGTCAGAGCCCTGGGCCCGCTGCCCCCCCACGGGAGCCTTCTCCACTGAGCCTCGCATAGGCTGGGCTGCGATGCCACCAGTCCCCTTAAGTCTTTCTTGCTCTTTCGCTGTACTTTCTCTTTGCCCCATTCCCCCACATTTAGTCCTGTGTTTCCCATCAAGTCTTCACACCTCCTTTTCAAGCCATGTGATTAGCGTATCATCTCTTCCCTAAGCTGTTTCTTTCCTCCCAGCTTAAACATTTTCCCCTTCTGGAGGGCATCCTCCCACCTCGATTGCTCAGCCGTCCTCGCCTTTGTCCCGGGATTGCTGCTGAAGACTTCTCCATCCATCCTCTCCGCTGCATCGGTCAGCAAGTATTGCTCACCCAGAGCTCCAGCGAGGCCTGCAGGGTGCACATCCTTCTTGAGCAGGTCCCCAACCCACAGCTCCAGATGCTTTCAATATTAGTAATAACCGGGGGGATGATGTTCCTTACCATCCTACTGCGTCTTCCCCGCCGACCTGCGCGATCCAGAGGAGTCGGAGAGCTGCTGTTGCAGGGGCCGGCGCTCCCTGCGAAGGGTGAGCTCATCGGTACCGCACCCACCCCTCCGTGTGCCCACGCACGGCAAACAGCAGCCACACGTCTGAGGCAGCCCCCCAGAGAGCCCTGCTAACTACAGCGTGTCTCCTTAGCTAATGAGCAAACACAGGGCAGCCCCAGCTAGTCCTGGCTGAGGTGGAGACCAAATTGCACGCAGAACTCTGACCGTCCGCAAAGCTTAACAGGCACAAATTATTTTCAGATGTTTCTACCACATAAACAGAGGAAAGAAGCATCCAGTAATGCAACAAGAGCAGAGATGAACTCACAGGGCCCTTCAGCATCTCCCAGAAGGAACACTCTGGAGCTGGAGTGGGAATCTGACCCACCCCTGCTTGTTCTTTGTCTCCTGCCAATAGTACGTGGATTTTGCAAGAAAACGTGATTTCTCGCTCCTGCCTGCAACACTCTTGCAGACAGCACTGCTAACCCCATCCCACAAACTCCCATTCCTCCAGGGCTCCCTGCCCAGCCTGAGTCTGTGGGGTGGGATTTGGGGTGGGATTCGGGGTGGGATTCGGGGTGGGATTCAGGATGGGATTCTTTTACCCAAACTGCAGGCATCTGCACTGAGTCACATAAAATCTACTCTCGTGGTCAAGAATAGACCTACCTTGCTGCCATTGCCAGGCAGAGTGTTTGTCCTTCAGTGCACTGAGTCCTCCCAGCCTAAAATAGATGGAATAAGGTGACTTCAGGCCAGCTTCTGACTGCTCGAGCGTGAGACGGTGCACGGCAACAGTTTGGTGCTGTGGACCCACCAGTCCTGGCCTGGAGCAGGTCATCCAGCCCAAGAGCCTTGTTTGTTTTCTCCCTTACGAATGTTTGCAGGGAGTACTTCTGTTTGAAATGTGGCCTCTGAGGACCAGCTGAAGGAGAGCTCTTTCCTGGTGCTTGTTATGTTTAACATGAACACGTGATTATATGAACTTGCTTCGTTCTTCACTGCTGGAAACTGAAATTTCCTCCCTTCTGCTTGAAACCCACGAGAAACGGTGTTCTTGCCACAAGACATGGTTAAGACCCAATGAAATAAATATCCATCAGCATGTGAAGTGCAGCACTTTTACTGCTGCAGCTTGCTAAAACTGTTTCAAAGCCTGGTGAGCCATACACACCTGCCCACTTACAGCCAGGCACTGCTGGGTCTGCAGTGGCCAGGAGTGATGCAGAGCAGCCCATGGGCACTGCACAGGATTGTTCAACACCTCATCTCCATCAGCATCCCCTCCTGCATGCACATTTGCAATGCTCCTTGGGGCACTGATCCTGCGTCATCAAGTGTTAAATGGGGCTGCACGACATATGATTATAATCCAAACAGGCAAATGGTGGTGTTGGCATGTGTTTATGGCCATTGCTGGCTACACAAGTGGCCTTGGGGAGCCCTGCAATGCTCTGGGCCAGCGCAGCCCCTTCTCCTTCACCTTCTTACAGCCTGAGTGCCTTGCCTCTAACTATTCTGTGAGGAGAGCTGGGAGCACAGAGGTTTGTTTTCATCTGGATCACTCTTTACCTACACAGATGATTTGATTTTGACCTGCTTTGTTCAGTGTTTAGGCCAAGAAAGCATCCCAGCATCCAGCAAGCACAGCAGAGAGCACCCGATTGCAGCCTTTGCAGGGAAAGCAGAGCTCTCCTTGCCCTCTGGAAATACACGGGCTTTGCAGTGCCTCCTGTGCTGACATGACGCAGCGGCACAGCCCTGGCAGCCGTCCTAGCAAGCAGGGAAGAGGTCCAGAAAGGCCTGGGATTTCTTCTGGGGAGGATTAATAACACAGAAACCCAAGCGAAGTCCCACAGAGTTTCAAATGCAGGTGGCCTGGCCAGGAGCCAGAGAGGGAACTGCCAGAAGCAAGAGGACAGGGATTCCCTTTGGGGAATGCCTTTCCAGGGTGGATCAGTGGACCTGCATCCTCCTGTTGGGGAGCAAACCAGGATCCTGGATACCAGCAGCTGGTCAAGTTTTGACCCCCAGCCCTGTGTGTGTGATCCTGTGGACAGGAGAAGCGGGGCTGGTTCTGTAGAAGCTGCTACAGAAATATCTCCTCCTCTTCCTCACTACCCTGCAGCTCCTGGTGTGCCACTGGCATTGCTGCTTCCTGCCCCAGGGAGAGCAGTGTGGGCTGTTCTGAGCACCCAGCCCCAGCAGTGCCCTTTCTCACACACTGTGGGAACGTTGGTGCAAAATGCTTGGAGTAGAGATGCCTCCAGACTGGATGCCAAGCTGGGAATGGTGCTGCCGACCTGTAGAAAAAAAAAATAAAAATATTGACATTTTTTTGAGTGCAAATGAAATACCATTTGCTTTCCAAAAAAAAAAAACCAAACCCAAACCCAAACAAAAAAACCCCCCTTCTACTAACAAGCAGCTATGTTGCAACTTGAATTTCCTATAATCCACTCCATTTACATGAAGTTCAAAAACCTGACCCTGGGTGGAAAGTCTTTTGAAGCCTCTGTCACCCTCAGGCACCAGCAGACAGTGCAGACATTCTTGTGTGGGATCACACAGTAGCCAAGGAGGGACACAGAGGTGACTTTGGCCTGGCAGGTCCATGCACCTGGTGAGGTGCTGGGTGTGCCACAGGCTGAGCTGGCAGCAGACCCACAGGGACTGGGGGAGTTAAAGCCCACAGAAGTCCAAAGGCAAAACCAAGCCCTACCATCCTAGTCTGTAACTTATTCAGCCCAAACCAGGACAGATAATTCACTTCACAGGTGTGTTCAGCAAGTCCATGTGGGGCTGGGGACCAAAACTAGGAGATGAACAGGAAGAGAAGCAAAAATGTTGAGGATCTGGGATGGTCGTGGTGCCCCAGACCACTCACAGCAGAGGAGCTGCTGCCCAGCAGAGCACAAGGAAATCACATCAAAACTGAACCCCTTCATTTTCTGCCCAGATTAATTGCAATTAATCATTCCTAGCTCTAGCCACAGGGAATGTGTGTGTTTGCAAGGCCAGGAGGAGGTGGAGGAGTGGAAATGATATATGACTAGGATTTCATGGGTAGCCCTGGAGGAAATATTTATTTTCAATTGTATTTCACCCAGAAAAACCACTCAGATCAAAATGGCAATTTCATTTTGGTCAACCCGTTAGGGGAATTGACAAAAAAAAAAAAAAAAAAAAAAAGGGAAAAAAGCATGTGTAAAGAAGGGTATGATTTCCAAAATATTTAGGAAATGTCATTTAAGCAAATAGCTTCCTTCTCCTCAGTTTACTTCAACACAAAAAGAAGCTTTCAACATAATATATAACAGATATATATGGGTGTTTCATATGGAAGGAATAAAAATGTCATGGAAGAAGTAAGATGAAACTCCCAAAATATCTGTTATGTAGCCTGAAAGCCTCTTATCATTTTCCAATGCACTCTTGGCAAGAGATGAAATAGTATTGCTTCAGAATTTCAAAACTGGGCAGATTTATTTCCAAGAGCCACAGGAGGACTCTTATAAAGCAGTCAGATATGGCCAAGGGTGTGATCAACTCTTGCTATTGGAATGCAGGTCTGGAAAAACCTGAATCCAAATTGCACAGATTACCTTTTAGTTGCTGATCTGTAACTCTGGGTTTTGAACAGGGACTTTCATCTAAATGTCCAACTTCTGCTAACGGGCAATGGATGCCAGAAGGAAAAAATGGCCAGTGGTTGAATGTCATGGTGGTATTTGGGGTCCCTGCTTGTTCCCCCACCAGGGCTGGGTATCACTCACACCTGGTTTCACTACTGAGAGTCACTCCTGTTGATGAAGAAGAGGAGCACAAGAGGTAGGAACATGCACATCAGCAGAGGCCCATCCCCAAAGCACTGTGAGAACTGATGTCAGGTGGACCAGCAAGGTTTTGTAGCCTGCAGCCAGTAAGTGAACCCTCCAGGTTAGCCCAGGTGGTTTCTAAGCTGCTGCACGGGACAAGCCCTGAAGGAGAACATTCAAAACTGGCAGCAAGGAGTGATCTAGTTCAATTCACACAGAAGAGCATCACAAAAGGGACTCAAACATGGCATTAGCCACAATGGAGTTCACCATGTCCTAAGTCCCCGTATTAACTCAAAGGGAATTGAATTTAAAAAAAAAAAAGAAAAGAAAAAGACTTCTGGTTCAGTCACTCATAAATGAACTGAAGGAGTTCATAAAAGAGCTGAGGGATTTTGGTTGGTCTGTTAGCAATAAGCTACATTTTTGAAGACAGGACAGAGATACACTATCTTGATGTAAAAATATGAACTCGGTAATTGGAGAAAAAATAAGTCAGTTACTGACAACAAGCTTGCAAAGTACTTACTCAGCTAAAATAACAGAGCTTTGTGTAAATCCAGTAAATCTTTACACAAATCTTTAAGAATAGTTTTGGCATAGGCAAGTAACAGACAAAGTAAGGGGCTGAAATTTCAAAGTAAAATCAACTCTCTCTGTTCCAGTAACATAGATCCACTCTTCAGCAACTACTAATTTAACCACCTCAAACTGTAGTTAGTTAGACCTAAGGAACAATAATAATTAGTGTAAAAACTATTCCAAACAATTCATTTAATGGGTTCTGATCTAAACTTTGTCAGTCTCCCCTGTGCTGCCCAGTAAATGGGAAAAGGTGGCTCCTCCTCCTGGTCTCACTGCTTTGCTGGTTTGGTCCTTCCCCACTATGCCTGAATTTCAGGTCAAAACGGGAGCCAAGGAATAGGAGTGGGTTATCAGCTTCCAAAGGTTTTATGAGCCCTGTCTCTGGCATGCCCAGACTGTGGCCTTGCCACTGGATTTTGAAGGCCTCCAAAGATGGAGTCCCACCACCTGTCTGGGTTCTATCCCAGGGACGTGTCCCATTTTTATGTGCAGCCGGTTTCTCCTGTCACTCCTGAGGCCTCCTGCCCTTGCAGGGTCCCTGTCACCCCCATGGGCTGCACAAGGTGGGTTTCAATCCCCTCCACCTCATCCTCCAGGGTGAGCAAAGCCACACTCTCAGCTCTCCTCCCCAGCTGTCCCAGTGGCCTTTCACTGGACTTTCCACTTTCTCTGCCTCTCCCCTCTCCCGAGGATCCAACACAGGATGCAGTGGTGTACACTGAAACACTGGTGCTATGCAAACAAGTATTTGTACTTTAACCCCATCAGCGGTGAGCCTACAAACATCTGTCAAACACGCTGAGCTGTAAAGACTCCCTGTTTTCCAGCACAACTTTTGGTGCAGGAACTAAACAAGCTGTGGCTGACCTTAGATGAGGAAGCGCTGGTGGAGCTGTCTCTGCATTTCCAGACCTTCTGCAGGACATGGTTGAAAGAGGAAGCTGCCAGCAAAGTTCTTTACTAATATTCTGTTTATGATTGTCATAAGATGCTGAACAAGGAGAAGGCAAGAAAGGAATGAAACCCCAGAAGAGAGCAACTGTTAATCTTGACTCCCACCCAAGCCCCCTGCATGTATTACATTTTATTACAAACATTTCTTACAAAACTCCACACGTGGAGCAAACGATCCCAGAGGAGCGATATGGTTTAGCACTAGCCAGCCTACTAATATCTGCCTTGCTTGTTTTTCCTTTTTCCTGGCACATGAAGCATTTCAAAATCACTTGGAGCTTCCTGCTGCTTCAGGACTTGTGAGGTCTCAAAGCCAGTCATTCAGAAAACTCCTAAGTCACTCTTTGAAAAACTCTTGGGTGTACGTGTGACCAAGATTTTCTCTTGGAGCCTCGGGAAGGCAGACTGGCTGCCCCAGAGACCTGTTCCCTCTGTCACTGGATGTGACAACTGCACCAGTGAATATAGTCAAAGCTTCAGCTACACAGAAAGCAGGCAGCCAGAGTCCCAAAGGGTTTGATAAAACAGAGTCTGTCTTCATTCCAGATTACTACAGAGCCCCTGGATTTCAAGTTGTCCACAAAGGAAAGATCTGTACAAAATATCTGAGCCTTTCCAGAAAAAAAAACCCGCAAATGTTTGGACACAGTCCATTTTTAATGTAACATGCAGAAACTTTTGAAAAACTGGGTGGGGAATTGTTTCAGAAAAGGGAAAAACCTTCCAAACTGCTTGATTCCAAAACCCCTCCAAGCCCAGTGGAGGAGATGGACAGATATTTAGCTGGAGTCCCAGCGGAATCACCTCAGGGTGCACACAGTCATCCAGGAATGGACAGATCTGGAGCATCCCTGCCCCAGTCCAATTTCCCCTGCAGCAGACAGGCTGCAGTGAGAGGGACCAGCAGGTCATCACTGGGCTGTGCAGCTTCCCTGGAGCAGGGTCTCTCCTGCACCCCAACATCCATGGTTTGGATCACAGCCCCCAGTGCCAGCAAGAGAAAGAAGCTGCTCACTGTCTCGTTCCTATTCTCCCCTGAATAAAGCCTTGCAGGAAAGGGAAGGGATCATTTCATTTCTTAAAGGGCAGCTGAATCCCCTCTAAATGGCCACATTCTTGTCCCTCTTGCAGACTGCGGCTGGTGCCAAACTTGGTCACAAAGGCGTATTCACGGCTTTTTCCTTCCTACACATTCAGGAGTTGAAAGCCAGTTTGATACAAACTCCCCAAAATGACTTATTCAGCAGCTGCTCGCCAGCTTCCTGTTTGCAGAGCAGGGGGGGCTAGAGCAGGGGCATGAGCCCCCCGACTCCACGCACGGTGCCACAGGGAGATCCTGCTCCTCCGGCAGTCCCTGAGCCTGGCAGAGAATCAGCCATCGCTGACCGGGCTTGGTTTGGGCAAAGACCCCGTCACCAGACCGGCCTTTTCACCTCTGCTCTTGGTTTCATCACCAAATTTGCTTTTTCTTGAGGTCACTGATCCCTGGGACGTGTTCCAGCTGTAATGAGGATCTTTTCCATAGTAAATAATTCCTCCTCTCACCAAGGGAATGGAGCAAATGCTCAGCCTCAAGCTACTGAGCACTGAGGGCAGCCAGCTCCTATCCTTGCCAACAGCCATGGAAGTGATTATCCTCCCTGGGATCAAGAGACTCAATGTCTTGTCTAAAAACTTACAGGAAGGCACTAGGAGAACGGGTACAAAGTTGCCCTTCACTTCTTAGGTTCATTTATAGCAGGGAAATCAGGAAGAATGGACAAACCTTGCTCATCACAATGCCACCTTCATACCGGCACCCACAGGTCCTTCCTGGTATCCTTTCAGCTCCACCATTCTTTGGAGAAGTGTAGGAAAGACCAGGGCATAGTACTGTGCAGGTGCTTTTCAGCTGGGAGCTGAGCTTCCAGGACTGGTTTGGGGTGGCAGGTTGCCCCTGCTAGGGGAGAAAGAAACCCCTGGGTCTGTGAAAAACTCGTGGAAAAACAGTGCTGTGAGCAGGTCAGTGGTGGCTCCTGGTTGCAGGGGGAGGTGATCAGGATGTTTTCTCAAGGCTGGCTTTTGGTTATGTGGTTCCTTCACCATCTGTGGCTTTAGTGTGACTGCCAGCAGTATGGTTTCTCTTCTGAGCCTCCCACACAGCCTTTTGCTGGCAAATGCCTGTGTAGTGTCTGCAATCCCTGCAGCCACATTTGCTGCTCAGCTCGCAGGGAGCAACCAAGAACATTTTCATGTCCATGATGTCTCCAGTAAAACAACTTGCCTCATTCAAGAGACAGCCCTCCCAAAAGCATGCCACAACCTATGGGGAAGGATCCCTGTGCTAACTGTTATAGGCATATTTCTTTCACAGTGCCACCATCACTTCTACTCACAGGTTGTAACTGAGCAAGCTGGGTCCTTGTGGCCTTTCCCAGCAGCGGGTGGTACGAGACTGCAGGATTTCACTCCAGTGGCCCCATGCTCTTTCACAGATGCACACATCACATTGGTAGCCAGGTGGGTCGGCCCCTTCTCCCAGGGAAGCAGCAATAAAAAAGAGGATATAGGATGTACCAGGGGAGGTTTAGGTTGGACTTTAGGTGGAATTTCTTCCCAGAAAGGGTGATTAGATATTGGAATAGGCTGCCCAGGGAGATGGTGGAGTCACTGTCCCTGGACGTGTTTAAGGAAAGACTGGACATGGCACTTCATGCCATAGTCTGGTTGGCAGGGTGGTGTTTGGTCATAGGTTGGGCTCAATGATCTCAGAGGCCTCTTCCAAACTAACTGATTCTCTGATTCTGTGGTAGGCTCAGACTGTCCTCATGCAGAGCTCTTTAATCAGCAACATGCTGATAAGCTGACCACCAAAGCCGCCTCCTGACTGCACAGACGATCGTTTGCAGCAGGTCCTTGGTGAAAGAGCTCAGATGTGGTTTCCTGGCAGCAAGGGGACCCTCTCTGCTCTCTGAGTGTTGTTCTGCCTGGCTGTTTGTACACGCCAGCAGTGTTCACACCTAGCCCTGGCTGCAGGCCATAAACACTGCCTTGCTGCAGCAGTGACAGTGGCAGGGGAGCCTGGGGCTGTGGCTGCCTGCGTGGGGCTCCCTGTGGGAATGGGACACAATCACATGGGCACACGGCTGCATCGTGCTCTGCCATGGTGTGCTCCTGGGATGAGGGGTAGAAATACCTCTGCCAGGAGCAGCAAGCACTGCCCAGGGTGGATTAAGCTGGGAATGTGGAAGGATTTGATGGCTCAGACACCAGAGACGAGGACAGGGGTGCTGCAGGCAGGGAGCCGAGGCATGCTGGTGCTCACATGTCCTGGATCAGGCCTCCTGCCCCGGCAGAGGGGAGCCAGCCCAGCCTTGTCAGTTTGGAAAGTGTGGATCCCTCCTTTCTGGAACTGGGCCTATCCCCACTATCATCCTTTCCATGTGGTTGCCATGAAGTGAACAAATGTTTTTGTGCCTTCCCTGAGTTGAAGTTTGGATCCAGCTGCAGTGGAATTGATTAGCAAAGGTGACCTGATATCTTACTTGGCAGATCCACGGGGTAACTCTCTGAGTCCCAGGTCTGCACACCTTTGGGCTCATGGCATCAGCCCCACTTGACATTCAAACAGTAGCATGGCTGGGACAAGTGGGAGGGATCCCAGGCTACTGGGACAGCTCCATGACTGGACATATCTCCTGCATAAGCTCTTCTTGGTGCTGAGAATCACCTTCAGCATCTTAAGCACTGATCTTATATAATTCACTGGCTCACATACAGGCCGTGCTATGCAGAGGGGCTGCTGCATTCCAAATGGACATTTCCAAGGAAAAATGCTTTTGGCAGTGTGAATTCTCAGCAATCCCCAGAAGGATCAACACCAAACAAGCAAATCTCTCCAGGAGAAGCATTTGAAGGACAGGAGGGTGCCAGCATAGCACTCTGGACACAATAGGGACCAGAGAAGATGGAGAGACCATGACATCCAGTGCTGCTGACTCACACTCAGCCATCACAAAGCCTAATATAATTTTGTTGCACATCATCACCCCAAAGGAGCCAGCACAGTAGGTGAGCAGTGTTGCAAGTGAGGCCAGTTTTTCATGGTATGTGCTGTATTCTTACAGTTACTGATTCAGCTAAAAGCATGTTCCGCCCTGGGGCTGGACAATTACAGATTTAGCAGCTAGAGTTCTAGGTCCATAAATATCTTTGTGGTAACCTTTCTCATTGCATCTGGGAAGAGCCCAGACAGGAAATCTCAGGTAGAAATGGGAAATGAAACCTCATAATTTGAGTCATCAATCATATGGTAAAGTTAGGAGAGGAGTTAACCTGAGTACAAAGGAGCTTGTCTCTGGCAGAGCTTCTAGAAATAGAAGCAGCAGTTTCTTCTGGTTTCCTGGAAATCTTGTATCTGAACTTGCTCTTATTTTCGTGCTGGAAAAGGACTAAAATCTGACCTACTTTCGAGCAAAAGAGCCATTGGGATCAGAGTCCCAAAATAGGCCTGGGCATAGATGCCTCCTTGGTGCCCACTGAAGCTGGTTGTTTGGTGTGATGAGATAATGCTTCTCTGGAAAAATTTCAAACAAAGAGATTCTGTAACCAAGGCTTCAAATAAAATTATCTGCCTTGTTGTTCAGAGCTAAAGAGTCCATCATCATATTGAAAGGCAGTTGTGTTTTCTGTCTAGAGCTTGAATTTTGTCCTAATCTTTTTTTAAAAAAAAGCATGACCCTGGTAACCAAACCGCTGAGTAGCCACTGCTCAAAGTGAAGTCAGACTCTGAAATCAGCCCTCACAAACAGTTGTTTTTGTGGCCTTTTGAAAATGACTCTTTTCAGATGTGCAACTGGAAATTTGCCAGGCCGCTCCAGATATTTCCCCAGAGGTCCAGATGGTACAAAAAGACATGGAAAATAAGATATGTCATTCTTAAACAGGATTAGTGACACTCTGCCTTGCTGTAAAGTACTCTCATTGTATCAGCGAGGGTTTTGGGTGCGTGACCCATGGGTCTGCAGTCCTTTGCAAGCAGAGGGTGTTGTGAGGGACTCATGCAGAGTTCCCTGTGTCCAGGGGTTGAACACACCCCAAAGCAGTCCAGTCGCACTGGAGGAGATGAGAAGCATCTTCCAAACTAGCACCTTGGTGTTTTGTAGCTGCAGCACTTAAAGCACTGTCAGAATGAAAATCCAATCACCCTCAGTGCAGCCAGCAAGCCCCCGGCTCAGCCTCTCAGAGTGATCCTGAGAGCTGCCCTGTGACAAAATGCTTGAAATCTGCTTTGGGTGGGGAATTCCAGAGAAGGGGGGTTGGAAAAAGTTGCCATTCAGTTTCACAATGAAGACCAGATTTTCAAGAATTCCTACTGAAAGGAAATTCCAACGCATTTGGAAACTAATTTTGGAGAACAGAAATATTTCCATTTGTTTGGAGGAGGGAAGCAATACGTGTCCCACACAGAGTATAATCCCCTGCATGACTCTGAGCACCAGGGTGTCACTCTGGAGGACAGGGGGCTGAGGACACTTCCCAGTGCCCTGAGGAGCACATGGAAAAGATGTCCAAACAACTTCCCGGTAATCTGGTAGCATCTGCCCTGCATTTTTGTTTATATATCTGGTTTCAGTCTTGAACAAAAAAATGAAACAAGACCAAGCCCTGGAGAGCACTTGCTCAGTGTGTCTGGGCAAAACCATGGTAAGCCCAACTTGGCAGGCTCTGAGAGGGAAAGCTAAGCCGCTCCCCAGCCTCCCCATCTTCTCCAACAGAATGTTCCCAGAGCCCCTCAGGACATGGACGTGTGGTTTAGCAGGACTTCAGGAGCCACCTGTGGAGCAGGGGCGCTGCCCAGCAGTGCCAGCAGCTCATCCAGACCTCTTAGACTTCATCACCTGCACCAGAGCTCCCCAGAGTACAGCCCCCGGCTGCTGTTTGGGTATCGTGGGAGGGTCTGGAGCAGCGGAGCCGAGGGCTTGACTCATCTCCCTCTGCAGGATGGAGCTGGGATGGTGGGCAGCTCAAGGCCACTACTGGCCCTCACCCCCTGTGCCCCGTTGCAGAGCCCGGGAATGTTTCTGGGATAATGATAGCCCAGTGGAATCTGCTTGCCCGCCGGATTGCTGCACACTGCCCTTGCAAGGGACTATTTCTGGCCCCACCACCACCCTAAACCCCAAGCCATAGTGCTACAGCCGGAGTCTGCCAGATTCCCAGGAATTCCAGCAATGGACGAGGCAGGGGAATTTTCTCACACACCCACATAGGAACTTAGAAAACGAAAAGCTAAATACAAATGCAAAAGCTGGTGGTGGTGGTCACCTAAGCCCTACCTAAGCATCCAGCCTGGAGAAGCTGCTGTCTCCAGGGTTGTGGAATGCTCTCAGGAACTTTCTCCTGGCCTCTCTGATTGCAGCCTCTCCCCAGCTGATGGAGGTCTAGGCTGACCCACTGTCACTGAGCTCAAACGTGCCTGCCATGTTGCGAGGAGAACAACTCATTGTGCAATTGAGGAATCTGAGTTTCTCCAGGGATTATTCTCATTAGACACTGCCTATTTTTACCCCATATCGCATGTTGGAAATACAACTTTAAAACCACACTGGAGCAGCCAAGTTAAATACCGTAATAACCCTGAAAATAGGGTTAGTGACTTTAATGTCTAACAACATAATTTCCAGCAATAACTCCGATCCAGAGGGACTCACTGCCATGCTTCTTGGCACAAGTTGGGACTCCAGGAGGGTCAGGGATCAATCTGCAACCCTTGACAGTAGCTCTTGAGTCCACCAGTAGAAGCACTGTCATAGCCACTGTGAATGATGGGTGGCTGAAGTCGCTCAGATAAACACTGTCAAATCCTAGAAACAAATCACATTTACAACAGCTTCTTTAGTCATGAATATCACTACAGCAGGTCTCATAAATTTTCCAGCAAACCAGTGATTGTGGCTAACGGAAAGGAGGCCAATGGCTTTGTGCCCAGAGTAGCTTGGGAATCCTGGGCTCCCTCACAACTCACACTGGCACCAGGAAGGAGCAGAGTTGGGTCCTGCCCGACCACAGTCCCACAGTGCTGTGGTGCTGGGCAGCTCTGCAAGTCCAGATGAGCCATGGGCCTGCAAGCATCCAGCACCACTGGGCTTGATCCAGGTTTACTTTTTCTAGGCCATGTAGCAAGCCCCTGTACCAGGGCCTTGCTGCCTAAGCTGCATCCTCATCTCAGAAATTGAGGTTTGGCAAAAGCTCTGGGGAAAAAAATCCCTTCTTGTTCCCAAAATATCACACATGCTCTACAGTGGTCTAGTCTGGCACATCTCCATTTACGTGGGCACAGTTTTAGAAGGACTGGGCTTAAAGTGAGCTCCAAATGTGCAGAGTTTAGAGCTTATTTGACAGCTGTAGAACTGCTGCTCAGTTTAAATCCTGCACACCATTCCTCAAGGCCCTTTTGCTGCCCCCCACCCTGTCCCTTTTCAGGTGGGGGCCTGGTACTCCCCAGGGGGGAGAGAGATGCCCTCTCCTTGCAGTCAGCTGAGTGCCAGCTGATGGCCTGCATCCAGGTTGTGATGTTTGATGAATTTTCTGGACAGATCATCAGGTATATACCCATTCTCCTTCCCCAGGGCCACCCAGGACAGCTCCCTGGCACTGGAGACCCATCACACCCAGGTTTCCAGAGCTGTTTGGGCAGAGAGGCTCCTTGAGAAAGCTCCTGAGAAGCCCAGCTGCAAAAGCCCACAGCAGACAGCTTCCAGGGTCCCATGCATTTCACCAGGGGGAACCTTGAGCACAGCTCTCTGCAGAAAACTCTCCAGACAACCTGCCCTTACTTGTGGAAGGTAACATTCTCCTATGGTATCCATTTTCCATACACCTCTTAGAAAATACCTGCCAGCTAATCCAAGAGCAAACAGGGAAAGTACTCTGCCCTGGCACAGCTCAGAGAGGGTCTCCATAAGGGATTTTCCTGAACACAAGAGGACCAAGAAATTTTGACAGCACTGAGACAGTCAAAGACAGAGTTTGAGCTTTGGAGGGTTTTTTTTGTTTAACTAAGTTTCCTGTGACCTGGAAATACAGTGCCACTTTGGTACCTGTCCTGAGCTGTGGGAACACGCATCCCACAGACACCAGCAGGGTAAAATACTGCTCAGCAGACAGTTTCTTTAATCCCTCAGGTTTTTGGCTACCATAGCCCACTATGCCAGTGCCAGTTGCTCATTTCTTTCTCATTGTGGAACATCTCCATATCCCAGGTCTGTGGCTGCAATCCCACATCCCTGGTCCCATGCCCTCTCTGCTCGTGTCCCCCCTTTTTGCAAAGCTCTGAAACTCTCTTGACTTTCCTTCCAGCAGTCCCAAAAATAGTTTAAGTTCTTTCTATTTTTAGAGGCCAGTCAGGCTTGAAATCCACTGTGGATTCTGGCAGCAGAGGTCCAGGTGCCAATGTCAGAGGATGAAGGTAGACTCTGAGAGCAGCTCACTGTGCCATCGGAGGTGGTTCTTCTTGAACAAGACCACAGGAGCATGCTGGCATGGGAGCTCAGCTTCTCTTGTTCCTGGTCACACTGAATCCTGGGTATATATGTTATCCCAAAATAGTGGGATCAGCCACGTGCATGGACTTCTCTTGGGAAAGGGCAAACAGCACACTGCAGGGTGACAGGGCAGGACAGAGGAGTTACTCACAGAAGCATTTCCTTTCTCATGATCATTCGGTTTATCTTTGATTAGAATAGGGATTTTTTTAAACTTCAACCAGTTAGTCTGGGAAAATAGTATGGCAGTTCCTCTAACTGCCCAGCAAGCTGCTTCTGGAAAGCATTTGTGAGGGCTCAGCTAACCCACACAAATTGCTCCAGACAGGCAGCACTGACTCCAAAAACGTGTTATGCAACATTTAGTTTCTAAACCTTCCAGCCAAAAAATCTAAACTCAATTCCAATAGGAACTGGCTTGTAATGAATTTGGTGTTGATGCCTGTGCGAGGTGTGTAAATAGCATGTGCAAATAACACCTTCTCCTGTTTGGCTGTAGCCACTGTAGCAAATACATCAAGCTATTGTGCTTCCCCTACAAGCCTGTCATCACACACACCACCCCAGCTGGCAACTCCCCTGCCTTTCTTTTTTCCTCTCCAGATGTTTCAATCTCCAGTTTGAAGCTGACATGTGGAGAAGTGATGTTGTAGAAATGCTACACATCAGCAGGCCAAATATGGGATATGCTATGGAAATGAAAATGTAGTGACAGAACAAAATTAATGGGTGTCCAGATGCAAGTCAATAAGTGATACAGTGCCTGTCAATAGCTTCCTAGTGCAAAAACAGGCAAGAACCCTTGTTGTACTGAGAGGCCTCCCAGGAGGGATGTGACATCTGGCCAGCCACAGTTCTGAAAAAAGGCATACTCTGAAATCTGACTCCCCCCAGTTAGTCAACATCTCCCAGTGCCCTTCTCTGCTCGTCACTCCCACATCCTTGTTAAGCCACCTCACTCTCCCATCTTTTCATCCTTTACAGCCACTTCTGCCAAGACAAAAGTACACCTGGGATATCTCCTCCATGGTATTTTGGGGGTTTAGCCATCTTAAGTAATGAGACTGCAGACAGGGAGCATGGGGGATGGAGGTAGGAAGGACTCCTTTAAGGAACAGGCTCACAAAGACTTAAAAGTACTCCTTCAGGGAACAGGCAACTGCTCTTTGAGTTCCACTGTGGGCAGAAAGAGTAGATTTTCTGTGTGTTCTGTACTCGTTAGACTTGTGAAAGATGATAATTTCTGCTGGAGCATCGGTTACTTTTTTGGTGAACTCATGAAGGAAACCACTGCTGTTGGGATTCTTGCACCAGAAAGCCTGCAAAGTTGTGTGCTTTGAGTTGGGCAGAGTGGTGAATGTGTCTGACAGCAGCATGGACTGCTTGATCCTTAAGCCATACAAAAATACTGCAGGATTTTGGTGGGAGTTCTGCAGGCTAGCTCCAAACAGGGCTGACTGCACAGTCACAGCAAGTTGGTCAGTGCCTTACCCAGCTGAGTTTTGAAAAATCTCCAAGGATGGAGGGAGGTCCCACCACCTTTCCAGTTCCTGTCTGGTGCATGGGAACCAGAGCTTGCCTTGTTACTACCTGTGGCTTCCTGTGCTTACAAGATCCTTGTAAGCCCCATGAGCAGCACAGGGTGTGATCTGATCCCCCTCCACCACCTCCTCCAGAGTGACCAAATCCACTCCCCCACGGGCCCTTCCCTGGACTCTCAGTTTTGTCCCTGTCTGTCCCATACTGGTTGGCAGTGTCCAGAGAGGTGGACAGAAAGTGAAACAAATGTATTGGCTGATTAAGGCAGTTTTCAATTAATTTTTTTTCTCTGTAGACATGCTGAGAAATTCCTCAGCAGCTCAGACCAAAAAAGAAAACCCCAAACCCCAACTCTGGTCATTTTATTTACACAAGGAGGAATGCAAGAATTCTGACTTACTCCCAAGTAACTTCGGTTACCCTGTATCACTACAAATTTGTTAAGAGTAGAACCAACCCACAATCCCACTAAAGACACAACTGCAAGTTTTAATTCAAATAACTCCTGCAGCCCACAAAATGCAGCAAGACACAGCTCCTGCTGCACTTTCAGAAACACATCAGCAGAGAGAAAACAGGTAAGTAGGAAAAAGCCATAAGCTAAGCAAATGTGATAAATTTTCAGGAAGCAGGAAGAAATAAATTGGGAGTTTAGCTATTTTGAAAGTAATTCCTATTTTTTCAGTGGATATTTGTATTGGCTCTGTGTTCCTGTCTTTCCAGTGAAAATTCTGTTTCTCACCACGTGATGATGTATTTTAACATGAGGCCAAAAGGGATTCATATTCCAACTAAAGCGACATGGATGTGCACGTTGTACACACATGATCTGCCTTCAGTAAGGCTGCCTGGAGAAAGGCAAGAAAGTTACAGCTCACTGCAACCAGATGTGGTGTCCACCTCCACCAGGTCCTAGAGTAGAAAGGGAAACCAACCTCTGTCAGGCAGCAATCCACAGTGGGGGAAAAGGGATTTCTCCTTGAAAAGAGATAGTTTACAGTTCCTTATGGGTATTTATATATTCTACTGTGGGAATAAAACCTGCTTCTAATGCAAGTTCTTGACTGTCCTCTTTGGCCACCCGTGACAGTGGAAAGGTAAGCAGATGTGGCAGAAGCAGGTTCAGCAGCACTAGTCAAGACCTTTGGTCAGGGCAGACATGCCCTAGGGAATTGCTGGTATAATCCCCCCCAAACTGCATAGGAATGCCAGCAGGGGCTGCCTTAGCCACGTCATTGCCTGGCAGGGAAGGTGTCTTGAGTTTAACCCTGATTATGTAGGCAAGGTTAAACAGTTGGTTGCAGAGAGGCTTGGAGCTCCTGGAAGGGCTGGAGCCCACTCACCATCTTTGCCCAATTTCAGCAGCCATTGCTCAGCAGAGAGGATTCCTTAAGTACTTGATTTACCTTCAAACCTAAAACCACTTATAGAGAGATCAGGCTTATATTGCCAAGAAGTGTTCCTAGTTAGTTTTGAGGAACTACCAACTCAAACAGAGTAAGATCCCATAGAAAAGCGACTAATTTTTTGTTACCAATTAGATTTATACTGGGGTTTTCCCAACATACTTTTTATTGGTCATGATATGAACTTTTGTGTTGCTTTATTGTCTTTCTTTTTTCTTTTTCTTTTTTTTTTTTTTTTAATATCCTAAACTAAAAGCTACAGCAAAGCTGGAACACAGACCTGTCTTGACTGAAGCGGCGGGTAAGGACAGAGATGTTAAAAATGAGTGAGCAGTGCAGAAAGCATTAGTGATTTACATGCAAAAGCAAACTTTACCTATACTGTATTTATGCCTCCAGACCGTTTCTTTTTTTTCCCTGGGAATATGTGAGTTCCCATCTCTTCAAAAGGAGGAGTTTGTCTTCAGTGGCAGTTCTTGGAATGGAACACTAAGTCCAATGCCAAGTGAAAAATTGATATGCAGAGGGTGCACCCCACTGCTTTCCAGTTACTTAAATTCTTACCCTGGAGCTCAGGCTGCCTGCACTTTTCTGGGAGACAAATAATCACATCAAACCTAAAGGATTTATCTGAAGACAGATTTGAGGGTTTTGTTTAAATGGGGCCTCAGACAGAAACTGGAGATCCTTCATGTTTAAGTTGCTCTTTGAGCAGCGGAACAAAGTACAGTTTCCGAGGCTCCTGTGTCCCATTTCCCTTCCGTTCCACAATAATCTCTGTCTCCTCTTGTTTTCCTGAGGACCTGGTAGTGCTGACAGCTCCCCTATCCCCACCCACCCATGCACCACCTACCTCCTGTGTCCCACAGGCAGCATGCACTGGCTGGCCAGTATCTCTGTGCCAGAACACTTCAAACAGTGTAGGGAATTGCTGAGCACATTGTTGTTTCTTTTTGTAAGGAGGGACATGCTTCCAGATCTTTTCCCTCTACACAGAAACCAGGTTTTATAAAACCTACAGGAACTCATCCTGCAGATTCGAAAGGGAAAGAGATAGGTGGTGTGTGTAAATTTTCTTACCCTGAGAAATGTAGCAGCAACGTCAGTTACAATGATAAACTTGAAATGCAGACCCCAAAAGAAGGGGTCCCTGTCTCTTGCTTTGGCCTGTGAGCCCTAGGATGAGCCTCTCTATTCAGCATTTATAATTTCTCTTTTCATCTAAGAGTACAAGCAGGATGGAGTTACAAATTACTTGGCCTATAATTAACTTGCAGTGAATGCAGAGTTAATCTTTGAGTTGACAGAACAGTTACATGCAGTAAAGCCTTTCCTTTGTGCCAACACTTCTGGTCAATGATTATCCCTTGCAAAAAGCTCCCTCCAGCCACCTGTTTACATCCCAAATGTTCTTAAGTTCTGCTATTTCAAGCTTAACTCTTGTGACCTTAGTCAATGATACTCAATCCAAGCCTCCTTACCATATCCTGCAGGACAAACAACTTCAGGTCAGTTTTAGTAACCAGTGCTATGTCATGCCTGTGGTCAATGACTCTAAACATGCCCACGCCCATATGTTTCCTAAATTTGGAAGTCTGTGATAGCAAACACCAGGGTCTGGGTGGGCAGTCCTGTTTCACCAAAGAAGAATCTGGGGCATTTTTGCCCTTTGAACATTCTCTTTCACCTTCTGGGCATTTCCTGGATGAACTTAGATTTATTAGAAGATATCAGCTAAGCACGATAAGCAAAACAATTGTGACTCCTGCAAAATATCTGTAAGTGCTGGATGAGTCAGATAACAGACTCATGGAGCAGAAGATATCTACCCCCAAGAGCGGTGAATTGTAAAAGCTTACAGACAGTATGAAAACAGGTCAAGTATAGAGTCATATTTCTCCTAAATACTCCACCAGATCCAGTGGTTTGTGGCTCAGGGACTTCCTGAGGCAGAGATGCTGTGTCTGTGTGTAATAGCCTGGACAGACTTTTCTTCCTGATATTTCTTCAATAGGTTCTTGAACCCAAACAGTATTTTAATACTCACAGTGTCCTATGGAAATAAGTTCCTCGGTCTATGTGTGAATTGTCTATCTTTTTTTTTTTTCCCTTGATCCTGGCACTTTCTAGAGGCCACTTTCTTTCCTTTTCATTCTTTGCTCACTCTCTCCATGCCAGGTTTTGTAATGAACCTCTAAGACAGAGAGTAAGTGGGTTCCATTCAGTACATAACTTCTGGTCTCCGCTGGAAAAATTCTCTGATGTTTTTCCAGGGGAGCCAGTAAGTAGGTGACCAGTCTTTATCCCACTACACTCATACAGCACAAGGATCACCTTTGAAAGTTCCCTCCCAGCAGCATTTGTGTAATGCAAAGGGTACAGGATTATTCCTGTAAAAACAAATTATCATCATCAGATCAACTGGATCCTATTTTGCACATTTTTTGTCAGTTATGAGACACTGATGGAACTTATCTGAACTACTGCTATCTGCCAGCCTGCTGACATTGCACAGGATGCAGAAAGATGGTGATTAGTCAGTGTATTACCCTGCTCCCAGCTTTGCTCATTTGTGCCTGTTTCTCCTCTTACTGCTCTAGGCTACACCTGTCAGAGGTCTATTATTCAGTCTGGAGGGCACAGACACGGCAGCAGCAGCACAGGGATGAGATGTTAACCTCAACTAGTTCAGGGAGCTGGCTTAAGTTTAAGCCTAAATTACTGTACTGGTACAGTGTGGGGGAAACTGTTCTGAAGGAGAGAGACAAGAATAAGTGGCTTGGGGCAAAGAGCCAGAGGGATTTCTTTAATTGGCATTTCCCCTGCATCCAGCACGTTCTAAAGCACTCTCAGCAGAGAGGCAGAGCTGGAGATGGTTCAGAGCTCTTAGGCTTGCAATGTTCTGACTCAACATACATATATATCTGTATGTATCCACAAATCCCTCCACACTCTCATGTATACTCTTTTTCTGTTTTGACTGATTTATAAGCACAACTCCTCTTGATTTAGAAAACATCGAATAGGCTGTCTTTAACCCTTTCAGAAAAGGAAACTACCATGTCTAAAACACCTTGGCTGGTTGCTGCGGCAGCCCCATCTCATGCCTCCCAGTCTCCTGCCAGCTTCCCACTGTTCCTGTGCAACTGGGAGAGGCCCCCAGGCATAGGTGTCCTTATGGCATCACCAAAACAAGTTGCAGTGGAAATAGCACGTAAGCAGTGTGTCCTACAGATGTAGGGAGCAGAGCCTATGGTCCCAGCAGTTTGCCTTTCTCACTTGGTTTTGGCTTTTTAATTTTGTTTTAATGGTTTGGGTTGGAAGGGACCTTAAGGTCACCTAGTTCCAAATCCCTGCCATGGGCAGGGACACCTTCCACTAGATGAAGCCTCATCCAACCAGGCCTTGACCGCTTCAGGGATGGGGCAGCAACAGCTTCTCTGGGCAACCCCACCCTCACAAGGAAGAATTTCTTCCTGATATCTAACCTATTTGCTTCTCAGCACTGAGCAATCCTGTAAAGCCAAGCATTTCTGTCTTGTCAGAGAACAAAAATGTCTTTCATACAAAACAAACAAAAAAGACTCAGTAGAATCCCTTAATATGTGACTAAATAGGACTTGCCTGCCCTCTCTGGTCCAGAGATGAGGCTCCCAGAAGGTCTGTTGCCTTACTGTTTTCTCATTGCATGCAGTGCACTTGCTACGATTCCTTGCACCCTGAGTGCAAAGCAGGTGGACTGGAATTCACCATGGATGTCACCTAGTTTAGGATAAGCCATACACATCTGCTCACATTACGAATTGAATGGGCTTGATTCACAGAACTGGACATTTGGTCTCTGGCTCATCTTGGGTGTGGGAGATACTGAGGTAGCTAGTAACACCTCTCCCTTCTAGTAGCGGGTTAGCTCTGGTACTAATTTGAGGGTTGTGTGTACCTCAAACAGCCACAGGTTGGAAATAGCTCTGAATAAAACACACTGGCAGTTGAGGATAAGTAGGAAGCAGCAGCCAAGAGTGGATGTGAGGAGAGGCCAGGAGGGGATGTCATAAAAACCCTGTGCTGTTTGGAGAGTTTTCATCCACGGGAATTCCTCACTAGTTGGCTCACAAAGCGTTGCAGCTGTCTTGCAATGCTGGTGACAGAAGCATGGCTGTATGAAGTGGCCAGTCCCTGGTCAGTGGGGAACTCCGTGTCTCTTCCTAACGGGACAGAGGAGGCTTTCAGCTTTCAGCTAAAGCTCCATTTGGCACCTTACAAAGAGAAAACTTGAAAATCTTCCCCTTGTGCTTTATCCATGCTGATCTGCTGTCCTCACTGTAAAAGGATGGTTAGTCTGCAGTCTGCACAGCCTGGGAGCTGTAGGGAACCACTCTGCAAACAGTTTTTGCTCCAAGAAAAGCTCGGCGCACTCTATGCATCCATTGTGCCATAGAACCCCAGGGTCTCCGCCAGCCACATTGTCCAACCACAGATTCCAAGGCATTCCTCTCACATTAAAAAGTTTTTGCTCCGTAGGGAGGGGAACTCTAATCTTCTCGACCAGATCAGCTTTTACAGGAGGCTATTCTAGGTGTTGATTCTGTAACAGTGAAGTTATTGGACAAAAGAAGAACATGGCATATGCTGTAGCTTGGAGCAATTTGCATTCCTCAGGTGCTAAAGGCTTTAAATACTTCCTTTGGGCATGAAATAAATCTGCTGTCAAAGAAGCCAGCATTCCTGAGAGTGCCTGTCCCACAGACTCCCACAGGAGAAAGTCTGCAGAGCTGAACTAGCCTGACCCCAGGAAGTCCTTCCCACAGCTCCCATTCTTGCTTAGTTTCTCCTTTAAATTTCATAATTCGCTGAAAGGCTGGTTTGATGTTTGATTATCTTCCTTTTCACGCACTTTCTTTGCCTCCCTCTCTTATATTAATACCACATTAAAGTTGGGATGTGAACCATGCAAGTCAAGAATTCCAAGATGCTCTTTTGGAGACATTCAGTCAACATTGTTAAAAATCTCTCTTGTCATCTTTGCTGATACGCAAACAGTTCCTTTCAGAATGGAGCTAAACACATATGTGCAGCCAGCAGGTAGTGCCTCTCCAGGGAACCCTCCCTCTTGTAAGCTTATTTTTGTTCATTTTAACTAAAATATCACACAGAGATCTCTAGTATCAGTAACTTTAAGATTTATGCATGTTTCCTTCCCTTTCTTTTTCATACCACCACAGCAGCAGCACTATCATGCTTTACAGTGATGATTTAAAGGCTTTTCAGTGCATTCTTGGTGTGTTTCTTTGGGTTCCAAAGTACATCAGCTGTTTTTTCACGGTCAAAAAGAATGAATATTGTGTAACAGACTCTGTGTTTGCTGCATTCATGGTTGGTTTGGCCATTTTTTTTACATCTTCTTATTAAACTGAAATAGTAACATTTGGAAATTCTGGGCTCAGTTCATGGTTTACAGGAATGTCAAAGCTTTTTATCCGGCTTACTCACAGTGGAGCTCACCACTGGACTGCTGGTCCCCATTTCTGCTTCCATAAGAGCATCTTTAGCCACTCACACATCTGGCTGCACCTCCAAGGCTGTGAACATCTCCTAAAATAACAGTAATTTATCCTTTTTCCTTACAAATTCACAAAAGGGGTACACAGTAAGGGTTCACTCTCTGCATCGCTTGCTCCTAGCTGGTGCTGTCCTGGAATGAGTATTTTATTACAGATAATGGGAATAAATCCATTTTGATCCATCACACTTTCCCTCATACCCTTTGTGCAAACACTTGTTTATGAATCAACAGCCCCAACTTCATATCCCCAGAATGTTGTGAGGTAAAATCGTATTTTGACCCCATTTTGACAATGTTCTCCTTCCGGATAAAAGCTGAAGCCAAGAAATTTTTTTTTTCTGCAGACCAGGTACTTGTTATTCAGGGAACTGAGGGAATAATTAATGCAGCTCCCTGTAAAGCCAGCTTGTAACCATGTGTGTTCACCAAAATGTATATTCACCCCTTTACTTTCCTGAGTAGAATCACAGAATGATTTGGGTTGAAAAGCACTTTAAAGCTCACCCCATTCCACCCCCTGCCCTGGGCAGGGACACCTTCCACTAGCCCAGGTTGCCCCAAGCCCTCTCCAACCTGGCCTTGGACACTCCCAGGGATGGGGCAGCCACAGCTTCTCTGGGCACCCTGTGCCAGGGCCTGCCCACCCTCACAGAGAGAATTCCTTCCCAAATATCCCACCTAACCCTCCCTCCGGCAGTGGGAAGCCATTCCCCCTTGTCCTTGGCATTCTACTGTGACAAGGCTCCTAAAGAAGCCCCTTTAGGCCCTGGAAGGTGCTCCAAGATCTCCCGGAGCCTTCTCTTCTCCAGGCTGAACACTCCCTCACCAATAAATGACTTAACGACTAAACGCGAACCAGCGAGGATACCACGAGCGGATGCCGAAAACCCGTGGGGCGGGGGGAAGTTCAAACACGGTTCACAGAGGGCTCTGCGCCGCAGAAACCAAACCCCCGCAAGGAGATTTGAAGCGCTGCCGGAGCGTCCCCACAGCGCGTCCCGCCCCTCACGGCGGCTCCGGGGCCTCCGCGGGGCCTCGGCAGGGGCTGCGCGCGCCCCGCCCGCGGCGGGAACCGGCCCGGCAGGTGCGTGAGGGGAGGCCGGGAATAACCGGGAATAATCGGGGATAGCCAGGGATAACCGGGGATATCCCAGGATAACCGGGGATATCCGGGCGTGGCGGGGGAGGGAGCTCGAGCTCCGAGGGCCCGGGCGCGGCCTGCCTTGCCGAGCACTGCCGGCCCGCCCCCGCCCACCGCCTTGTTTCCCTTCCAAGTCACGAGTGTCCCCCACCGAAACGGAGCGTAGTTTTGCTGTTAATCGTCTTTGTTTGGGTTTTTCGTCATCCCTCGTTCTTACGTTTCCTCGTTCTTTACGGGTGGAGGGGTGAGTTTGATTCCAGACAGGCTGGAGATGCTCGGCGGGCAGTAGGGGCGAGGACTGGAATTGAGTGGGTGTCCTGTGGGAAATGAGATCCCCAGCGCTCAGTAAGGTGAATGAAAACATCCACTGAGGCATATTTTTGAGGTGTTAGGATTGCACATAGTGTCAAAAACTATCTGTGGAGAAACTGACTTTATATTAGCTCCTGCCTGTGTTCTTCTTTCTGGGCTCTTTTTTTTTTTTTTTTTTTTGATGCTTCTCACACTGTTGTCGAAGAAATCATACATTACTAACTTACTTCTGGTTGCTAATAGGATAGACTAGACAGGAACTCACTGAAGGATTTGGCTTAAAATGAGTGTCTGTGTAAGAGGTTACAGAACAAATAGACAGGAATAACAGGCAGGAATAAGTTGCCAAACTGGCAGAAACAGGCAGGAATAAATTGCCAAACCAGAAGAAGCCCCCTGGGACAGTGTTGGTAACGATGGTCTCAGCAACAAATGTGTCACTAATTTTTAAAGAGGGTTCTAGGGGAAATCTATGGACTGCAGACCTGGAAGTTTGACCACCAGCTGAATTAGTAGAAAATATGGCAAGGTAGGGTTACTGGACAGCAGCATAAATGTTATCTAGGGGGAAAAGTGAACATGGGTTAAAAGTCATGGCTTAAAAACGTGTTGGAATTCTCTGCAGGTCTAAATAAACACGTTGAGAGGTCTGGTTTACAGTCTGTACTCAGATTGCAGGAAGTTTAAACAGAAGCCCTCACCTGAGCAGCCCTTGATATAATAAGGGAGTTCCCTGTCATAAATAGTTTTTGCAAAGATAGGAAAGAGGATGTGACTAAATGGGCAGCTCTAGTGGTGGCTGGAGGTCACCACTGGGGTGCCACAGGATGGTTTGTAAATTACATGGAAAATCGGTGTTTCCAACTGGCTTTACTTTATTTGAGGTGGTAAAGAGGAGAGCTAGGGGTGATCAGTTGGAGATATAAATTGATTCACAAGCTGAAGGAGCAGTGCTAATTTCACACACGAAACGAGTGAGGTTTTGGAGCAGTAGCAACTAATTCTGTGAAGTTTTCTGCCTCCATTTGGATAATTTTACACAGGCTCAGGGAAGAATTCATAAGCTCACAGTTACTGAGTACACAAACACTGTGCCTGGGTCAGAAGGTTCCAGTCTAGAGACATGGAGGATGTGTGGAGAAACACCATGTGCTTATTTTGTTCTTCCCCAGGCCCCTGCTTCTGACCTGTGTTGGAGAGCAGGATACAGGGAGAGGTGTCCTCTGGTCTGACCCAACATTGACTGGTCGTGTATTCCCACTTAAAATCTGTGCAGCTGGGAATTGGTATGAGGAATTGTCTCTCCAGAAGTGGCAGTGTGTTTTTATGTACTCTTCTTCATCATGCTGTCAGAAAGATAGATGTACCTGAAGAAGGCTTTGCAGGTATCTGGACCTGTGAGCCAAAAGTACATGCAAATTGCTGGTGGGATTTTTTTTTTTTACCTCTTTTAAGTGAAAGGTCATTAAATACCTAAGGAAATGCCTGCAAAAGCAGTCTTGTTAGAAAGATTAAAGAAGTCTCCGTAGACTCTGCTGTGCCTTGACTACAGGGTGTATCTGCTGCTGAGCTGTGTTTTACACAAATTTTCAGTTTCTCTTCTGATTCTTTCTTGCAGGGTCCTGAACTACTTGCCTGAGATCAGCCCAACAGCCCTGACCACTCCAGGCACTTGTGCAGACTGATTCACCTTTTGATCTTCCTTTTCTGACTTCCATACTTATTTTTTGTACATGTGAACACACATGTACTTAAAAACCTACAGTTAGTTTGGTTACAACAGGATTAGTAAGAAGTAATTAAAACCCACGTTTGGTTATTTGAGGCCCAGTATAATTTTTTTACTCTACAAGCAAGAAAATCTAGATAAAAATGGACAGTAAAGTTGCAGGATTTGCCTGTAGACTTAGATGTGAAGAGGTAATGTCTCTTTATTCCCAAATACATAGGGCTTGGATATGTGGTATGTGCTGTCTTCTACAGGTGTTTTTTCGTAGGCAAGAGGGGATTTGTGTATACAAACAATATCCTTTACAGAAGGCATAGGTCGGCTTTGAGGCATAGGTGTTTCATATCTTGCTATGAACAAGCAGACAGACAGAGGGTAGACTGGAGTATTTTTGGATTCTGAGATGATGTTGCAGCCCTCTCATTCTGCAATCCCATTTCTGTATTTGAGCCATTTCTCCTGACCATAAGGCACTTTCCTACTGCTGCTTCTGCTGAGGGCTGAAGGTGCTGAGATGTGTGTAGGATCGGCCCATAGCAGTGAAATTACAAGTGCCCTGAGGCTGCTGGTGAAACATACACATGAGATCACTTGCAGCTTTTAAGAATTATTTAATTGGAAATGCAGTAGGAGCCAGGCAACTTGGATCCTGTTTCTGATGTCTCATTCCATAAGAGCACAAATTGCCAAATGAGGTGATGATCCACTCAAATCAGCCATGTTTGCACTGTGTCTTTATCTGTGGCTGATGAGCTGGAAGTTCCAGTTCATACTGTCAGAGAAGTCTGGAGGTATTGTCTTCAGTGGAAAGCACTCCCTTCACTGAGTGTTCCAGAGGGTAGTCTGATACGGGGGTGTGTTCCTCCTCTGGCCCTTCCTTGCTGCAATGCTTTTTCCTATTCTTATCCTTTCTCCTGGACAGGACTCTTTTGCCAAGGCCACCAGGCAGTTTTGTCTGAGGCAGTCTGGTGAATTCTGACAGAATTTTTATAAATTCTACCAGGTGAAAGCCAAGTTCAGAACTGAGTACCTGGGATGGAGCTGGCTGTTCTATGGCAAGCCTCTGACACCAGATAATTATTGCAATAAAGAATTAGGTGCGTAGAAAAAACAAATAAAACCATCCCACCTCTCTGCCAGTGGTGCCAATGTGATTTTTGATTTTTTTTTTCCTGCCTATTTTTATATGTTTGTGTCTGGATTCTTCTGATGTGAAACATAACACTGTTTGGGGAATTGGCAGCAGTGATTCAGAGTGTAGCAATGCTGAATTTGTTTCAGTGTAGTCTAAGGAAACTGTTGCTGGTGGATCTTTCCTTGTGAGAATCATCAGAATGGTTTTGATGATGAAAGATTTTGTAATCATTTTTGAAAGCTGATGTTCTGATGAAAAATGAGTGGCAACAGCTAATTACTTAGGGAAGTATGTATATACTTCCCTTTTGGGCTCAGCTGTATATAGGATTCTTTCTTCATTTCTAATTCTATATAATGTTGAACTTTGACTCTTTTCCCTTCCATCTACTTGTGGTTGAATTTCAGAACTGATGGGGTATCTTCTAAACCCTGTTGTCTTTGCATTCTCTTGTAAAAGTCCTTTTTTTGAGGCTGACACTTTCCAAGTTTAGTGTCAATAGGGGAACTTTAAAAGCTTGGTTTCAGCTTTCTGGGTATTCATTCAGTGTGTATACACTGCTTTTGTATAACAGAGGCTGAAGAGCATCTCCAGCACTGCCCAGCTATGACATGGTGTTTTGCTGGACCAACAGAAAACTGCAAATTGTTCTGAAGTTTGAGCTAATTAGACACTGTTGGTATCGTATCTCCAGCTCCAAAATCTCTTAGCCTATTTCAAAGTGCTTTGTACCCTGAATAAATAGGTTTGTTCCTCTTCAACAGGTACAAGGACTGAAGCACTGAAAAAAGGAACATTAAACTTTTGGAGCTTGCACAGTAAATCGTTGATAAATTAGAAGAAGAATTGTGGGTTATGTAATTGCCTGAGTGGAACAAACTGCTCTTCATCTTTCTGGTAGGTTAAATTTAAAGCTTGTTTTGGGGAGATTCTTCTAACAGCATGATAAACACATCTGTGACTGTAAATAGTGCATCTCCCAACTCAAATGTGCTGTGTCCTGTGGAGTTTTAGATTCTGACCTGGCTATGTTACTGTTTAAAAACACTGATACACAACTTCTGGGCTTTCTGAGGCAGCACAAATTTTGAAGTGGTTGTTTTCTACTTTTTCCTGTCAGCTTAAAAGATTACAGTAGTTTTAGGTAAAAAGCATATAGCACTGGTTCACCTTTGCTTTCCATTTCTACATTCTCTAACCTAACAGCAAACTTACTTACAGTGCTAATTGGAGCAGAGTTGCTTTTTATCTGCAGTCCTTAAAAGATGAATACTCAAACTGGCTTGTTCTGTTTGCTTATCAGTAGAGCCCAGTATTTGCCCAGCCTGGTGTAAACACAGCTAAATCTGTCACCTGCTTCTGTAGTTTGTGTAGGTTATCCAAGTAGTTGTAGATTTCAGATTCAGTGTTGTGGAGAGAAGCGTAAAAACAGGAATTTGTGGAAAGGAGTTACTTTTAAATAAGCTTTATATTTCTAATTCCATTTATATCCATTTTCTAGAATTATGCCAAGAAAAAGAAAGCTGTTGGCTCAATTAAGTGCTCTTCAAAGCAACTCCAGCTTGCCTCAGATCGATGCCTTGGAGAACCTGAACACTACTCCTGGTGGAGATTCTTCTCCAAAAAGCAGCAAATATTTTGTGACAGAGACAAAAAAAGCTTCGCGGCTGGAAGCAGATTTTTTCCACCAGCCCTGTGTTAGTCTGGCCAAGTCCTTTCTGGGACAGGTAAGACTGAATGCTGAGATTCCTGTACTGGAGCTTGTGCTGGCTGATAACTTAGTGTAAAAGGATGAAATTCTTTTTTTGCCATTTGACTCCTGGGCTTGGCTATTTTAGGAGTACAGTTCTCATTCCTCCTCTTGTTAAGTGCCGTGGAATTTAAAGACTAGTAGCCAAATCTATTTTGGATGAAGTCACAGGAGTAGTTTTCCAGGTTTAGTTTACTGTCACATTTTAGAATTAGTTTCTTGTGGAGTTTTCCTCCCTTTTTTCTGCTTACTGAAATGTACTTCGCTCTTTGTGGTTTGAAGATTGTTTCAGGCCCATTATTTTCCTTTCAGGTATTGCTTTATTTGTTTTTGGCTCTTGCTTAGCCCAGCGGAAAGTAATGCTCTGCAGTCAGCAGCATCTTCTCAGCCTCCGTTTTGCTGGCCTGTGCTGCTAAGGATTGCACAGTCCCACAGTTAAACTCTCTTCACTCCAAATGCTGCTATTCCTATCTTGTATTTCTGAGTTTCCAAGTCACTGCTTGTTCATGCAAGGGCCTTCTCCCTTATCCCCTTGCAGAAACTTTGAGGAGTCTTGGGATGTTTTTGAAAGCCTTTGGAAATCACAGTGGTGGAGATGAAACATGTCTCTTCTGCTTAGTGAGTCCGTCAAATACTCTTTCCTGCTGTTTCCATGGGAGGGAGTTCCTCCAGTGTTTTCCCTGTAAAAAGTTCCAGTCTGGAACCTTCTACACGCAGCTGCTGACTGTGTGTTTAGTTTCACTGCTCTGCTCTTATCTTCTCTGAGTCTTTTTTATACCTTCATTGTCTGCAGGGTGAGCAGACTCTCTGGGTTCTCAGGGGTTTAGATAACTTCAGGAATTTGTTCCACAAACTGTTGGTTTTGGCCTGGTTTGCTGTGTCTAGCCTTTTTTTATTTTCTAAGGATATTGTCTTGCTTGTAATTGACCCCTTTGCTCTGCTTTTTAACTCTGCTGGGTTTCTTTCTGGTCTGCCTTAACCTCTCTGTGATACTCCGTGTGTGTTGCTGTCTTTACAGACATTCTGATAGAGGTTTGCCTTTCCAGCCTTAACCTTTGGCTGCCTCTTAAGTTCTTCCCAACAATCTTTCTCACTTTACGTAGTTTCCTCTCTTTTCTGGTAAGCAGAACTCTGATAGATTAATTTTAGACCCTAATGCTTGTTAAAAGACACTGAACGTTATACTTCATGGTCATGGTACAAAGTTGTTTGTCAGGGATAAGTCTTTGGAAAATACGTTGTGTTTTTCTCTGGATCAGTTTGAGAGTTGAGCCTTTTCTTGTGAAATCCCTGATTACTCATTCTGCAAAGCATTTGATGGTGTCTAAGAAAACATAGCCTGTGTCCTGGCCTACTCTGGTGTTTACCTGGTCTACCTGAGGATACCTGAAGTCTCCCATTAGTGATGCATTTTTGTTGTCTGAATGACTCTGACATCCTTATGCATTCAGTTTCCCTGGGCAGATGATATTTGAGTACTAATTCTATATTTTTCCTTTTAGTCCTAGAATTACAAGCTCGGGGATTTCTGTCTTAATTTTACCTTTTCTTTAAAGTGTAACCCCCAGTCTCCCATGACCCGGTCTATTCTCTCATTTTCTTGCAATGATAACAATAAAGATAATTCGATTCATCATTTTCATTCTGCCAAATTTTGCAGGTGCCTGATGTATTAATCTCACTTACCTTCATGATACCTGAGTTCTTGGAAACAAAACAGTACCCCAAAAGTTATACGCAGTACATGGCCTCTCAGAATGAACATCAAGATACATCCTCAATGAGAAATGAAAACCTCTATGAAATAGTTTGCTGTGAGGTGTTGGGAATGATGACCGTTTTTAACTGTGAATATTTGGTGTGTCTGAATAGTCAGGGAAATAAGGTTAAAAGCATAACTTCACCATTGCATTTCATCACAGTGAGTGAGAAATTTGGCCACAGGGGTCTGCTTTTGGGGTGTTCACAGGCAGTTGCTTTTCTGAAGTCACTGCATTTGTCCTAAATAAAACCAATTGATTGCTTTCAACAATTTGTCTGTGCTGGAGGGAAACCATGATACACCCAAGCAGCAGCATTGGAAACTGACTTCTGGAGCATCCACACTGGATCAGGTCAATGTCTGCATTAGCAATCCAGCACAGACATCTGTTAGGAATTAAGCTCTGTTTCCTGAAGGTCATTTTTGAATGGCTGGTTTTCCAGTATGAAAGTGCTGAATGACATATAATTAGACTGAGAGCTGTTGCCTAAGTGAGACTATGCTGCAGTATTTCGGACACATTAAGTAAAATACAAAGTTTAGAAATCAGGTCAAACCACAGAAACCTTCAGACAAAGTTTAGTGGTTGTTTTATTTTTAAAGAGAATCTTTTCATTGTTATGTTTTGTTTCCCCTGCATCTGCTTTGTTTTATTTAAGGAGGTACCAGCAGCAAGGAACACACTGTAATAACAAAGATCTGTTGTTGTCTGCCTGGAGCCAATTCCCAGTTCTCCTGCACTGCCCCTCTCTGTGGCACAGAAAACACAGAAATAGTAGAGTGATGCTCACCCTGGTGCTGATTATTTCTGTGATGAGGGACTGGGACTTGTTTGAAACCTCTCTAGGGAGAGAAACTGTCTAATCATAGCAGTTATTTAATTGTGCCACTGTCATATTTCTTCTGATCTAGAGATTATACATTCATGATGCTTCAAGGCTGATATCAGTGGTGTTTTTTTGCCTCAAGCCTGGTGGATTGGAGTGGAGAATACAGAAAAAGCACACAAAAGCAATTCTGTGGGCTCTAGTATATGTCGGATCATAAATTGGTCTTATGACACTGCCACATCTACACACTCCAGGCATTTTGTGGGGTGAATGACAGGTAAGAATTCCTTGTACTGGGCTGTGGCCTGGACAGTGGAAGCTGAAAAGGTTGGTGTTAGCTTACAGACAGTACTGCTGGATGGAGAGCAGAGTATTTAGTACCACCAGGTCCTTTTTGCCCAACTTCTTTGTTTCCACAGCTCTCGCTCTGTTGTTTTGCACAGAGGGCTGCTAACTGATGCACTCTGACCTCTCTTTTCAGATTTTAGTTCGCAAACTTCCTGATGGCAGAGAACTCTGGGGCAGGATTGTTGAAACAGAAGCTTATCTGGGTGGGGAAGATGAAGCTTCCCACTCGAAAGGTGGGAAGCAGACTCAACGGAACGCAGCCATGTTCATGAAACCAGGAACTCTGTACGTGTATCAGATCTACGGGATTTATTTCTGCATTAATGTTTCCAGCCAAGGTAAGCTGAGGCTGAAAGAGAGTAAGTGCCTGCAGGAGAGGGCTATTTCAAGGTACACTTGTGGTGCTGCAGTGACTTGTGAGCTCCCTATGGCCCCTGTGAAGTCACAGCGTCTTGCTGTCAGGCTGTTTCCTCAGGCTTTGCCACTGTGAGCACAGACTACCTGTGGACAGGCAGCATGGCAGGCAGGGCCCATCTCCAGGTGCCCAGCTGGGTCCCAGCTGGGAGCTGTGTGAGCCTCTTCAGGCACACAAATAAAGACTAAGGTCTGGGGGGGAATCTGGATGGCTTTCAGTTTTGATGACCTGGGCTGCTGCCTCAGTCATGTGATTCAGTGAGCTTTGTTCCTCAAAAGTGGTGATGTAGAGGAAATATTTGGGAGTCATTAATGACAGCCTAAATCTTGGTGTCTCCTACCTTTATCTTCAGAGGCTTTAAGTGTTGGGGAAAACAAAATGGTCTGATGTCCTAAGCCTAAGCAGGAGTCAGTGTAGGAGCATTTTAGCTGCTTTGCTGTGTTTTGAAACCAAACAAACCCTCTCCCAAATCCAAATACCCAGACTATTACAGAATCTTCGATCTTCTTTTATTATTCTCAAGATAGAATAATCAAATTATTCTGGAATTTACTGAGACTGTCCTTCCACAGCTCCTCTTAACATGCAAGTGTTACTCCCATAAGAATGACAGTATTTGCCTTGCAATAAAGCTATTGCTTCAGTAGACACCTTGAAATGGCAGCAGGTATTTCCTAGGTAAATGCTCACTTTGTTAGAAAAAAATCTCAAACCCAATTTACTTTCTTTTTCACCATTTTGAAGATAAAGGTAAAAACCCCCCACCACTTGTATATTCCTAAGTGGAAAGGAAATGTAACAGTGACCAATAATCTGCAGGTTTTGGCCTTTGGACAGGAGCCAAGCAGGAAAACAGTGCTGGCTTATACTGTGGGGGAAGAGCCTCACTTTTCAAATGAAGGTCTGGAATCTGGTGGATGAACACATGTGAATTTCATTACATTGGCTCTGCCAAATGTGTTCAGATAATGAAAGCAGATGGTTCATTAGTCAGTGTTAGAAATATTAGGGATAATAATTTTAATTAAAGAAAGAAATACGTTTAGCCTTTGAATTCTAGAAAGACTTCTTTGAAATATATACTTTGGGATATATTTCCTTATATACCTGTGTTTAGTTTTGTAGGAAATCAGTTAAAGAACTCACTGTGGTGATGATTTTTTGTTACAAACTCCCTCTGTCAGCCTGTCACACAGACAGCTACTCTGACAGCAGGCACAGCTGGCACTGCCAGCTTTGCCAGGGCACTGCAGTAAACACTGTGGCTGTGCATGTTGTGCAGCACTGATGCAGTTACACAGGGAGGAACCACTTCTGTGTGTTTGCCCATGTGCAGATGTGTTGAAAGAATGAATGTGAGGCAGAATCATACCCAAGATGCTTTTCTCAAATTCGATGGAGAAGGAGTTGTTTAGTTGTCCTGTTGTTGAGTCTGAGGGAAGGATTGAGGAAGTTGTCTTTGTGGTGGCACCTTGGTAAAAGGCAAAAGCATTTCATTCTCTGGATATGGGGCAGATCTTGAAAACTGGTTTGAATGTGCAGAAAACACACTGGGAAAACCCCTGCCAGTTGTGGCTGAGCTTGTCTAGAATGGAGTGTTTGGCTCGTGAGATTCTGGCTCTTTGGAGACCACTTGTTTTGATACACAGCCTCATAGTGTTGTCTGGTTTAACTCCAGGTGGAATAAACCTTCCCCTCTGTTTTCTATATTGGCTTATGCTCGACTTCAGGCTCAGCAGTATCGGTCAGGGATAGGAAAGGTGTGTCACCAGCAGCACTGTGTTCATAAAACCACGAGTTGAGGGGTGGCTTCCAGTGTTTTTTGTCACTGAGGAAGGGGAAATCTTTGTGCATGTCACTAGATAAAGCTGCACCATGTGGGATTTTACTGTGAGAGGTCTTCCCATCACTGAGTAAAATACTGCAGCTGCCTGAAGCCATGGCAGGGATGACTGCATTTGGAGAAATCATGGATCATAGAGGAGAAGAGTTTATAGAGAAAATACAACCAATGTCTTTTAGTGTGCATAAATCCTACAGTATATCCTGAGCACCACAATAATCTTAGTACAAGGAGCTTTCCCTAGAGTTAAAAGGGATGTTGGGCTTCCCTCGACTCAGGAAGAGGATAAATGCCAGTCATGCTTCTCCTTGACTTAGCTGTGATTTGTTTCTCTGGAATTTGCCAAGGTGTGTGTTTTGCTGCCAGATCTGAAAGAATAGCCTGTAAAATCAAGAGCCCAGTGATGCTCAGCTCAGGGTCACGCTGCATGGCCTTCTCCCTAACTTTCAGATCCTAGACTAGGACTTCGAAGGAAGTGTTTTGGGAGCAGTGAGTCACACAGTGAAGAGAGGAGAAAATTTTCTTCTCTCCAGTGGCCAAGAACTCTTTCCAAGTGGGAGCTGGAGCCGGTTCAGGGAAGGAGCAGGAAGCTGCGCAGTGGGGGAGTGGGACTTCACTATCATTTTATGATTTCTAGCTGCTCAGGGAGGGAATTGGCCTCCGTGCCTTTGTTAAATCCCAGCTTTTAGCCCTGAATGCTGCTCATTATATGGAGTGCCTGGCCCTGCTGCTTCTGGCATGTCAGTGGCTGCATCCATGTCAGGCAGATGCCAAAGCCAGGTGAGGCCTGAGAGCAAAGTGCTGCAGGCTGGGAAGGGGAGGAAGGCAGGCCAAAACACTCTGGCAGGCAAGAGTTGAGTTGGAAGGGTTCAGCTACTCTTTGGGAGTTAAAATTTCTAACATGGAAGTATGTTCAGGAGGGCTCGGGGCATGGGGGCAAAGAAGGCAGTAGTTCATTGTGGCATCCCTGCACTCTTGTCCTGCCTGCTGTCTCCACCTCTTCCCAAAGCTCTTGGGGAGTTGCTGTCACACTCAGGGGCTGCTGAGTGGGCAGAGCATGGTGTCTGCTGCACACAGCTAGAAAGAGCAGAAAACTTCCAGGGGGAAATGCAGAAAGAGCAGCCAGGGACAGAAATGTCCAGCTCCCCCTCCCACGGCTCCGGGATGCTCTGGGAGCACCTGTGGTTTTTCCAATCTCTTCACATGAACTCCCAAGCACCCGGCTCAATTCAAGTGTGACCACAGTTTCCACTTGCATTTGTGATGGAAGAAAGCAAGTAGTGTAATTAGGGATTGTTCAGAATCCCATAGTTGTTCCTGGCAAGTGAGGCAGCAACATGATGTGAAGGATGTTTCTTTTGTGCATGGATAAAAAGCAGAATTAGGACATGGAACATGTTCTTAAAAATCTAAAGCGACCTTTGAGCTCTAAATCACTGTAGTCCAGGGAAGCAGCTTTTGGCTGCCAGATTAGCATCAATCCCCCTCCTTGGAGAAAGGAGTGCCTGGGAACAGATTGCTGACAGCTGTTGGAAGTCAGGCTGTTGACTTCACCGAGCTGTACTGGGGACAGCAGGGGCTCTGAGAAGGTTCAGGGCAACAGGCAACACCTCACGGAGCCAGAATTAGGCCCTTGTTAGGAGCCCAGAAGGGTAATTTAGTGTGGGATTTGTACAAAATATATGAGAGGGATTCTGTTTTTGGAAATCGCAGGTCCTTAGGGATCTGTCCGTGCCTCCAAGAAGAGCCTGTGCCAGGCGTGAGCATGGCCCCAGATGTGTGAGGCTGGAGAGGGAGCAGGCGTGCTGGCGGCAGGAATGCCGTGGGCGGCCCCGGCACAAGGGGAGCTGCGTGGGGCAGCACAGGCCGCTGGGCCAGGCACTCTCCTCGCCCACTCAGGGTCAGGAGAAGACCTCCCTTGCTGTCCACTGGGAAATACCAAGGAAGAGTTTATGTCACGGGGAATGTCTGCTCAGAGCTGCATCTTTGCCACCAAAACCAGGGAGGGCAGCTGGCTGTGACAGCTGGGAGGGCAGCAGTTTTCCTAAGGCTCCTGGCAGGGTGGCAAATCACATCTGAGAAGAAAATCTGTCAGTTTTCTTCAGTTCTTCTCAGAGGAAGGTCTTCTCTGCCGAGGTGCTGCTCCAGGGCTATCCATCCCACAGCCAGACTGTGCTGCCTGTCCTGCCCCCAGTCCCTGCCTTGGAAGACATTCCCTGGCACAAAGGTTTGGATTACTCTCCACCAAAGGCCATGGTCATCCCACCTGTGACACCTCCAGCGTCCACCTGCAGCCTGGGCTCCCTCACCAGCAGCACAAGCAGTGGTTGCTCCTTCCCAGGTTTATCTTTCTCCAGCCTAACTCTGCAAGCTGCCTCTTTCTGCTGGCAGCATCCAGACTCATTCCTCCTCTCCTTTATTAGCTGGAGTTCTTGTAATCAAGAGTTTATTAGAAATCCACTGGGTTTGGGCGCAGCTTTGGCTAGGTGTGCCAAAACTGAACCATATGTGTATTTATTCCTGAACACTGTGCTGACACAAGAAAAACCTCTTGCCCTCTGGAAAGCCTTGGAGCAGCAGCAGGACTTAGTAACATCAGGTGGGGCTGGGAAGGGCAAGTCAGCAGTGCAGAATAAAAAGCACAGAGCTGTGGGACACTGGGCATTCAGAGCTGAATTCGGGCTGAAGGCTGAAGCATTCCCAAGAACCAACCCTGCCCTAACACCTCGTTCTTGTTCTGCACAGGGGAGGGGGCGGCGGTGCTCCTGCGCTCCCTGGAGCCTCTGCAGGGCTTGGATGCCATGAGGGAGCTGCGCAGGGCCTCCAGGAAAGCACCCACCAAGCTGCTCAAGGACTGGCAGCTCTGCAATGGGCCCTCCAGGCTGTGCCAGGCACTTGGCATCGATAAGGCTTTTGACCAAAGGGACCTGACTCAGGACACTGACATCTGGATGGTGCCAGGGCAGGACCCGCCGGGGGAGCAGGATGTGGTGGCCACCACGAGGATTGGTATTGGCAACAGGGGAGAGTGGGCACAGAAACCACTCAGGTTTTACTTACGAGGAAACAGATTTGTGAGTGTTGTAGACAAGAAAACGGAGAGAGAGATGGCAGCAAGGGGACACTTGTCTTGCAGCTGACAAGTCTTCCAAGTGTCCCACCAACCAGGACTTGAGCTGTGCTCTGTATAAGGACCTCAAGCTGCATCATGACAGATACAGGGGCTTGGGGGTTTTTAACAATAAATGTACTGTGTCACAGTGAATGGGGCAAGGTGGAGTTTTGTTTGCAGGGCAGATTGGCACGGGCCTCCCAGCCAGAATTGATGGTGAGTTTGGACACTCTGGACACTTGGGAAGGCCACTTTCTCCCTTGTCAATGTATCCAGGCTTAATTAGGGTGAGTGGAGATTTACATCTCTGAGCTGCTGTGCTGCTCCCATTGCCCCAGCCTCCAGCAGAGGCCAGTGCTTGGTTGCTGCAGGGGAATAGTCAAAAAACTGGATGGCAGCAGGGCAGAGTGAAAGGATGAGAGCTGGGAGAGGAGCACGTAGAGGAGGGATCTTAACTGTTGTCTGCAGTTGCCTCATGGGAGGTGTAGAGAAGACAGGGAGGGCCAGGTTGCTGTCAGACAGGATGAGAGGCAGTGGGCACCACATGGAAAACAGGAAATTCTCAGTAGCTGTATGGAAAAAAAATTCACCATGGGGGTGATCAAATCCTGGAAAAGGGGCCCAGAGAAGCAGTGGGACATTCACACCTCCACAGGACAGGCTCCTGAGTGACCAAACACCTTTCCTTTGAGCACAGGTTTGGACAAAAGACTTCCAGGGACCCCTTCCAACCTATACCCATCTATAATGCCCAGCTTGGAGACCAGAATGGGTGCTCTTTGTTTTCCCAGCTGCTTTTGAAGCCAGTTCAGGACTTACCAGTGTGTGAGCCCTGACATGCAGAAAGCACCAGTGCTGCAGCCTGCCATGAGGTACTGGGGGGAAAAACCTCTAGGATTCAGGGCAGCACCTGCAGCCTCACTGGGTGGGTGGCAGGGACAACCCCCCAGCCCCACTCTTACCTTAAGGTTCACATGCAATTAAAAAAGCTCCCCATCCCATGAAAAACTTGTTTGGGCCCTTCTGAGCAGCCCTTGTTCTGCTGAGCTCAGTGGCTCACCCTGAGGTGCTGGGGCTGGTTGGGACTGGGGCTCTACAGTGATGTCAATCCAATTTTTAGGTCAGATAGGGCTTTTGCTCCTCTCTACCATCCTTGCTTGCAGCTGCAGACTCACTGAAGGACTGTGAGGGAGCAGCTGTACCTCCCCCAGTGCCTTGCTGCTGGTAGGTAAATTAGATAAAGCTCCCCGTTCCACCCAGTTTGTGTGGGCAAGTGAAGCTGCTCCCGAGAGCCTGCAACCCTGGGAAAAACTCCAGCTGCTGGGGGGGGGGGGGGAAGGACTGAAGGAGGAGCCTGACAATCTTTTACCAACAAACCCCTGCAAGCTGCCACTGTGGAGGTAAAGCTCTCTCATTTCAGTCCTGCTCAACAGCCAAGCTCCCTCCCAAGGCAAAAACTGGAAACCCTGAAAACCCAGGAACACCGAGGCTGCCTAGTGACAGCCCTGCTCCAACAAGACACTTGGGAATAGGATGTTGGGGTGAGGAAAGAACAAGCTGTGACACAGTGAGTCACTCATTCATTCATGAAACTGTTTACTTGTGATACTTTGCCTTCCTGTCCATGCCCTCACTGCTGCCAGGTAACAGTGATCAAACAGAATTCCTTGGTGCCCAGGGTCATTTCCCTCCAACCCAGGCCAGCTCCACTGCCCTGGAGCAGGGGCCATGCATGTTGTGCTGTGGGAACAGGCTGCTCATGGCTGAGCCATCCAGGAGTCACATTGAAGAGCAGAGGAAACACTTCTGATGCTGACATTGTGTCAGCAGTGCCACGGTGCAACTCTTCTTGTCCTGCTCTCGCTGGGTCAGGGAGGGGCTGTGAACATGGCATGGCAGGAATCCAGGCTGAGCAAGCACATGCTGTCCTGCAGCAGGCCCAGAGTGGCCTCAGCTGCCACCACAAGAGCAGGTGGGACATGAAGCACAGAGGGGGCGAACCTGCTCTGTGCCACGTGGCAAGAAGGAACTGAAATCACCCGCAGTTTTTAGGCATCTTTTAGCCTTCAGCACAGAGAGCTTGGCAGGTTCCCTTCCCGTGCCAGCAGAGTCACTTGAGGAGGGACTGGAAGACTGAGATGACGGGGTCCTCGTGGCTGGTGACCACCAGCACGCTGCGGAACTTGTCAAACAGCATGAGCAGCTGCGAGCGCCGCATGTTCTCGTTGTACATGATCTCCTCCAAGTGGTGCCGTCCTCGGAAGTAGTGCAGCAGCCTGGGGGAGGAGAGCAAGGCAGGCATGTGGGCCAGAAGCACCTGCACACAGCTACAGCCATACTGCCGCCCCCAAGAATCCTCTCCCACGGGATGCAAATCAGAAGGTGTTTGGGTTGTGTCCCTCATTTACATGAAAAGTGAATTACATCATGCCTAGCACTGAAATCCCCTGTCAAGGTCCTCCTTAGATCAAGAGGTTTCCTAGCCCATGGCATTTCCCAAGATTGTCAATTTTCAACATAGTTGTAACTCCAGAAAGTGAAGAAGCACAAATGCCAACAAGCCTTGAGAAGTCAGGATGTGGCAGATTTACTTCTGTGCTCTCCTAGCTAGTCCTACAATGGCCGTTGTCACAGCTCTGCATCAGAGGCCTGGGTACCTACAATGGCTTTTGGAATTAAGAGCAAATTTTCCCTCAGAACAGCCCAAGGCTGTGCACTTGGGATTTGGGCAGCTTGGGTTAGGTGGAGCAGTCACAACAGGGAGGTGGAAATTTTGGTGACAGGCACCACAGAGAAGCTCTGGGAGTCATAAGCCCCCAAACCCTGAAGTTTAAGCTCAAACTGTGCTGGCTCCTTTAAATTCCCAGTTGTCCTTAAACAGAGACAGCACAGATACCCCCTTGGTGGCCACCCACGTGCTACAGCCATCAGATAACCTCAGCCCTGCACAGTCACTCATGGCTCAACTCTGCTGCTCAGTCTCTTGTCTCACCCTCCCAAATGTCAGAGCCATCCTGCACGTGTCACTCAAATACTCCCACCCCTCAAGGCCCAAATGCCAGAATCCCCTTCCAGCTCCACAGACAGATGTGCATGCACATGTGTTACACATCACACTCTGCACTCCAGCTCGTGTTCCATTACCCATCTGCAGCTTTACACCAACTGACAGTAGAGCTGAGTGGAGATGACATGAGGTGTTTTCCAATCCATTCATACAGCCCTCATGCAGGAACAGCCCTAAAATACACCAAATATCCACTGGAGCATTCCTGCCTGTTCTCAGATGGCAGCAGGATGGGGCCTCTCATGCCTTCAGGACCAACACTTGCCTGGCTGCCTTCTGCTGCTCAGGCTGAGCACTCCTGTCACCCCCCACCCTTCACAGGCGACTGGAAAGGAGTCACTGTGCACCAGGTCTCCCTCCATCACACCCTCCCTCCCCAATGCACAGGAGGTTTCACCTCAGGGCCACTGCCATTGCATTTCTGTGCTCCCTGAAGCGCCACGTCCCTCCTCTCACCCGCTCCTGCCCCTCCACAGAGCTGTCTGAGCCCAGAGCAGGATCCTGGCTGCCTCATCCCTGCTGGCAGCCCCAGCATGCTGCCAATTCACTTCTGCTCCTCTGCCAGCTCTCAAGCTGGCACCAGCAAGGGGAATACAACTGCTGCCTCTCTGTACCTGCAGCACAAACAGCAGACTGACAAGCTCTGGTCCTGTTTACCTCCTCCCTGTGCACTGACAAGTGGCCATTCCCAGGGACAGTGGCAGTTCTTGTGTGTTTGTGTCAAAACCAGACTGTTCCCTGAGGTATCAATAGAAATTTTTTTATCTTGTATCACACCTCCCAAAGTGATTTTGTGTGTTCTCTCCCAGGCTGCTCCCCATGCCAGCCCATGTGCTCACCTCCTGTGCAAATGGTACAACCTGGTTTTCAACAGCAACACAGGCTGAGCAGTTTTCCAATAAATAAATCCATCCTATATTCAAAAAGTTTGGATTTGTAATGGGTCAAAATGAAATACTTTCCACTCCAATAAAAGCTAGAGAGGATATTAAAGAATATCACAAAAATGCCAGCTGGAAGACACCTCCAAAGTCCAGTCCAGCATCCTGCTGCAGCAGGACTACTGCCAATGCTGTAGCTTTTCCTAGCCAAGCTCAAACCCTTCAGAGATGGAGATCCCCCCACATGCTTGGGCATTCTGCCCCAGCCTGCACCACCCTCCCAGGGGAGAGGTTTTGCCAAGAGTCTGACTAGAATCCACAAAGCTCTCCCTGGGGCTCAGAGCTCCAGTGAGGATGGGCACTGCCTTCACCTTTTTGGATAATAATCATTTATGAGACACAAACTGCACAAGATGGCACTTCTTTGGGCAGTGACATTTGCAGTCAAGCCCCTCTGAAGCTGCACAGATGTGTCTGCTGACATATGTGCAGATCCAGATGCAGTGACAGAAGATACTGCTTTCCATTGCTCATCACTGTTCTTCCCTCTTCAAGCTGCCCCTCTAACAGCACTGTAGTGTTCTTACACACTAAAAACATCCACAGTTACCTCAGACTAGTCATTCACATAGAATTAGCTTATTTCTGGTCAAGGAGATGCCCCTTGCACAGCACTGCTTGAAAATGGAGCAGAACTGTCCACAGCTTGGTGCTGCCAATGAGCATTCCTGAGTAAAGGATCTCACCTCCTCATCTAAGAGCAAGAAAAATAAATCCTGAGAGCAAGTCCACACCCATGGCTTGGGAGAGGAGCCATGAGTGAAGCCTCAGACTTAAAGCACTGCTTAATGTGCAATGAGGAATGCTTTGTGTACATTACTGACGACCTAGCTCAAAAAGAACTTGTCTCCTGCTTAAGCTTACTCTGGAAGGACATGCCAACCCTCCTGCAGCTGCACCTAAGGAAGAAAACTCAGATTTCAATTCCCATTCAATGTTACGAGGGTTCATGCAGCCAGTGCTGGAGCCAAGCTCAGAATTCCTTATTTTCCCTTAAGGTCCGTGCCTTGCAACCATGGGCTGTGCACAGCCCTGGGCAGGCACCAGCACTTTCTGCTGTCTGTGTAAGGAGGAGCAGGCTCAGAGGCATCAGCACAGGAAAATGTACTGGGCTGAACTTCCCTGCTGTGCTGGAAATAGCCCATCCCTTTGTGTGCACACACAGCCCCTTGGAAGGGCAGCCACGGGCTATTTAGGGCACTGCATTTATAGCACTTTGCTCTGGGAGGCAGCTGAGACAGCAGGGCTGGTTGCCAGAGCACAGCCCCAAGGAAGGGAAGGGCTGGTGCAGTACCTGGAAGGGGGTCCTTCACTGCAGCTTCTCCATAGTTGTTCACCCTTTCATTGAGAGCAAGAGATTTACCCAGACACTCATTTCTGATGGTTATGGCACAAAAGGAGTGAAAATACACCCACAACCTGCAAGTTATGGTGTCTTATAAAGCCACTGGTAACCAAGAGGGTCTTGCATGAACATTTCTGTGTGCCCACAGGCCCCATCTGGTTATCGAATCTCCCCCCTCCCTGTTCCTAAGAGCACCCTGAGCACGTGTCAGTTCAGCCTGCAGTACACTGGAAATTCAGCAAGGCCATCCTGGGGATCTGCAGAAGAACCTGGTGCAGGAGCAAACTGCAACATTAACATCACTCAGCTGCCTGGTTACAGCAGCTGCTTTCACAAGGGAATCACAGTCATTTTTTTGCAACTGCAATTCCAAAGCTTTTTCAAATGGCTGTTCTGCCCAGATGAGAGAAGTGAAAGGGGAGCAATCATGACATCCTTTCCTCTCCCTAGGATAAAAAAGAATCTGCATTGGCACTGAACTGGTCCAGAGAGTCCCCCACAAATTCTGTCTTAAGATATCATTAAATATAATTTTGTTTTTACTTTCCTTTCTCACTGGTTCTGTAATGACTGGGCTGGTAATAAGGAAAAACACACTTCAGAGTTCTCAAATGGCCCAATGTTTCCTCTCAATGAGAGAATATCCTCTGAACAGTTGCAGAAGATGAAGGAGACAAGTAATTCAGAGAGCAATAACCACCCCCACGCTCTGAGAGCTCTGTCAAAGTCCCTGAGCTGCACTCTGCTGCACACAAGGGAAGTACTTCCCTACTTCTGCAGTTTTCCTGGGCTTCCTGACTGTATCCAGCCTGGGGTGAGAACCAGGTTTCCAGGGGATTACCAGCTGAATCCATGAGTATTGAGCAGCTGCAGCACTTGCCTCGGGTGGTTTTCTGCTCCACAAGTATGAAAACCAGTGAAAGTGGCATTCCAATGATGCCACTGTGCTTTGCAATCCTTGGGAAGGAAAAGCATTTCCCCCCAACCACCTTCTTCCCAGATGGGCTGCTTAGGAAGTCATTTTGCTTTCACCACGTGCAGAACCACACTGTGTGTGTTTCTCTTGTGTGGAAATTTGTAACGACAGACTGTGTGCTACTAATCACACACCCTGATGCCTTTAACCTAACTAACCTCAGCTAAGGAGCTCCCATCACTGCAAAACACACCTTGAGACATTCACAGACTGCTCTGCAAAAGGATTCAGGCTGGCCCTGTGTCTTGTGCTCTTTGTCTCATATTTGCATGGAGTTTACAAACCTTAAAATCAACAGACACAAAAGGGCAGCAGCAGCACTGCTGGGCCTTCACTTTGCCTGCTTAGAAGGGTTTTTCAGGCTGTGACGTTTTGTGTCTGCCACGTGTGGACACAGGAAAACTGGCAGGCAAGCAGTGAAGTCCAACCACATGCCCTGATGCTCCTTCAAACATTCAGGACTCATTGTTAACAAGTGTTCCCGTGTCACATGTATTAGTTTTTGTCAAAAACAGCTGTGCACAGATGAAACCGGTATAAGGAGAACAAACCAAAAGGATTTATCCTCCAAATCCCCAGGCTAACAGGATTAGCTCAGAGTCCACACCAATCCTTCAATAAAACAGGAGAGATAAGAGACACAGATTGCCTTCTGCACTCCTCACCTTGCAAACATGCGGAGATCTTCAGGATTTTGGGCAGCAGGGACATTAAGGATCGCTTCCCGCTCGTGTTCCAACAAGCTGGCGAGGAGATTCTCTGTCATCCTCTTATTTAGGGGTGAGTCCCCACCAGGTATCAACTCAGCACTGGAATTATCCATGCTAGGGCTTGTCAGAGTCATGTCATCACTACTGGCTGTCAGGGGAAGAGAGAGAGATACACACCATTTTTATATTCCTCAGCACAATGATGCAAAGATACCAATCCGGGCTGTTCCTTTGCAGCCTTTCCAACAAATCCCTTCAGATTTGTGGAGCAGAGAGAGTGGGGCTCGAAATGCTCCATGAATCTGCAATTAGTCAAATGACAACACAGCGATTTTCTCAATGGGAAATTCAAATGTTTCAACAAAGTCATCAATTCATGTGGAAAACTCTACTTCTGGAGACCATAAACAGTCCATAAAAAACATCTGACAAGAAAATTCCCAGCCAGCTCTGCTGGAATACCGTGAAGTGGTAACATAAAAAGCCTAACAAGCACAGAAGGTGGGAGCAGGCAGAAAGGCCAAGAAGCAATATCCTCTTGTGAGTGAGCCAGAATAAGCAGATCACAGACTTATCTGACTCACTTTCCAAGATTTCTGCCCTAATTCAGGACTTCTGTAAAGCTCAGAGTTGTAGAGAGGATCTCTCCCCACATCCAGCCTCAGTGGTGTTCTGAGAACACCGCTCAGAACAGCACAGGCAGGAAAGTTTGGGGATTTCTGCATTGCATCTGACTCACGCTCTTGAAAAAATGCTTTCCTGGAATCACCCTGAAGAGTGGCACTGAGATTGAAGAAATCAGGAGACATAAACAGAAATCAATAATTTGTGAGAACAAGAGCCAGCTCTGTGTCTCTTCAGGTGGCTCTACAGCCCACAGAAAGCAGTGGTGTTTGAAACAAATTCTCAGAGTTTCATTTCTCTCCTGAAAACCACAGTTTGGGCAGTGACAGTGATGCAGCCAGAGGAACACAGGGGTTACTGCTGAGAGCAGCAAGGGAGGAGAAAGTTGCTTTAAAAAAAAAATAGAAGTACCTCTCATAAAAATCTTCTACATGACCAAATGGGAATTTGGCAAGTTGCAAAGCACTACTTCTTTTTAAAAAGAAGAACTCAAGGTCTAATAGTCCTTCAGATTTTCACCAATGCCCAGCTGTGAATTTAGGAAAGGCTGGACCTAATCAGCAAGCACTGCAGCAAGAGCAGTCGCCTCGTTAGCAGGGCCTGATGGCCCTTGGCAGCACCAAGGGAAGCTCTAGGAGTGAGCTGGAGCCTGAACAGCAGAGACAAGTGTGCTCATACTTGGAGAACCAAAGCTGAGAGCATTGGGGGTGCTTAAACTTCGGCCTCCAACTCTGGCAGTGAAGGGCATGTCTTCATCCTGGGCTCGGACCTCCTCCTCGTTCGGGGGCACCATCAGACACACGTAAGTGTGGAGCTGGATAAGGAGCCTGTGTTGGAGCATCCATATCACCATCTGAATGAGCTGGGTCTGCAAGGGGGAGAAATGAGGGATTAAACATCTGGGAAATGAAATACAGTGGGGAAAACAATGCACAAAGGTTAGACTTTGTGACTAAGGAGTCAATGAGAAATGCTTTTCACCCCACACAAGAGTTTGTCTCTTTTCCAATCACAAAAAGGTGGCCAGGCACAAACTGTTCCTCACACCCAGAGCCTCTGTGGGTGCTTAGGCTGGGAGGGAGCCTTTAAGGATCCACATGTCTCGGTGCAACACTGACCTTGAAGGAACCAGCCCTGCCCCAGTTTGCTGGTTTCTACACAAGGGCCACTAAAGTAAATCACCAAAGGGTCAATCCCGGTCAGACTGAAGTGCAAGCTCCCCTACAGAGCCTGGGAGAGGGCAGGGTGATGGGGCAGAGCTGAACAACCAGGAAAGGTGCCCAGGAATAGGAGCCATTTGCTGTCAGATGGGAACCTGATGAGTAGCCATGGGAGAGGCTCTGGAGATCAGAGCCTGCCAGGGCTGGGAGATACAGAGACAGCACCACCAGCAGCAGCTGCCTTGGCAAGGAACAGCAGCTTGTGCTGCCAGGGAGTCCCCTCTCAATGCAGAGGGTGAGTATCCCTGATTTGCTGCTATAATAACACAGGGCAAGCTTATCAAGACACCTGGGGTTTCAGGGTGCAGGCAGGCAAGAGTTTCAAAAGCACTGAGAGATGTCTCTTGTGTTAAACATGCACAGCACCTGCAGCTGAGCAGCTGCAGACCTGCACCACATCCCCTGAGCAGTGCTCTGCAGTGGGCAGAGCAAGGGGCAAAAGTGTCTGTAGGGTCTTGGCATGGGCTGTTTTCAGGAGCTTGGGAGGAGCATTCAAAATGCATCATTGTGTCTGATTTCTGCATAAAAAGCCTTTTCATATCACTGCAGGCAACCCTGCCCATAGCTGACGGCTCTGAGAACACTGATTCACTGACAAAGCTGGTTGGGGATTTCATAGCAACCAACACTGTTTTGGGGAGAGAAACACATGCAGCATGAGCTCAGACTCTGAGAAGGAAGCCCTCTCTGCTGCATTAATCATTAGGGTAACAGGCCAAATCTCAATAAAAGCCCCAAACTCAAGTTCATCAGCCCACATAATTTTCCTTTTTCCATAAATCTTATAATCCTCAGTTCCTCCTCTGCTACCCAATCACAAAAGAAGCCCCTTCTGTTTGCAGACAGACCCACACCCTGCCTTTTCAGGGATTTCCACTTTGGGGGGGCTCAATGGATTTTCATATCTGGGATCGCCTTCAAACATGTATTTTTTGCAAAAGCCATAATTTATTTCACATGTTTAATGAAAAATCTACAGAAGAGGAAGGTTGGCAAAAGACACCAAAGACACAGTGCTTTGCTAACATCTGAAGTCAGCCTGGAAGAGTGAGGAGGTTTACTCCAGTGTTGCTGAAAACCTTCCTTCCAGATGCAGGCCTGGATGGAAAGATGTCTCATTTGTTTTACTTAAATTTCCAACCTGCTGGCACACAGTGATGCCTGATTAGCAAATGAAAGAGGTCTGCACATTTCACAGCACAAAACAGTCCTGCAAAAATCCAAGCCAGCTCAAGGAGACAGTAAGCCAGGCTCTACCAGGGCTGCAGAAGCTGTGGGGAGGGCCTGAGCCAGACCAACCTCCACTGGTCACTTTGGTGCTCTCATGGACTACAGAAACAGCCAGTTGCTTTGGTGACAACTCCACACGCGTGGAAAGTCTTATCCAACACTCTCTGATCCTGCATCTGCACCTTCACGTCTGTGCTCTTGTGGAAATATCTACAAAGCCACCCCACACCAGCAGCAACAGCTCAGTGGAACAAGAAGCCAGCAGAAGTGGTGTCACAGCTTTACAACCACAGCCTTGTACAACCAACCACTGCCAAACACCTTTGTGCCATCTCTGGCTGGGAGAGCTGGAGATCAGCTGTGACCAGAGAACTAGAGGAAGCTCTTCTTCCACACTGAACTGAGCCTGAACAGTCATCCCTAGACCAGAGAGACTGATGATCCCTGATGGTTATCCGTACTGAGACTTCAGCAGGAATTTGGTACCTCTTAAAATCCAGTCCTGGAAAAAACCCCAAGCACTGCAGGAGCCTGCAGCTGGGCCCTGCCCAAATGGTGTGCTCTGTGCCCCCACTGCCAATGTGCCTCACACCATTCCCACTTCGGGGTTTAAACCCATTTTGTACCAACAGGTAAGGTGTAGCAGAGGCTTTGCTAACACATTCTGCTGCATGTCCTTCTGCACACGAACACTGAATTTCCATCCACTCTCCATCTGCTCCTCCTGAGCTCTGATGGAGGTTTACAGACAGGTCTGCAGGAGCAGAGGCTTCCCTGCACCATCTGTGCTGTGCTGGCTGTTGGAGATGCTCCCCCTCCCCCAGAAGTACAGGGTTATCTTTGTGTCTGGTCTCAGCCTACTTGATTAGAGCTGGGCTCCTTGCTGAAGCCAAAAGGGCTGGGAGTATCCCAGGCGAGGGTATACTTCAGTCCCAGGACTGCCTCTGCTCCCTCAGCCATCCTCTGGCACAGCAGGAATCCACAGCCAGCCTTTTTTGGCTGAAACACAGGACCGTGATGGAAATATAAAGCAAAACATTCTCTGTTGCTTAATTTAACTACCAATCCACTCCAAATTTCACATAATTCCTTTCATCCTTCCCATCTGCCCTTGCTGCCTCTTTCCAGCCTGCTCTGAGGGGTCCTGTCTGCCACAGCATCTGCTCTGTCCCTGCTGGCACAGATCAGGCCAGGCCATCCCCTCCATCTCCCACCCCGTGGCACAGCAGGCCCGGGCACAGGGAGAGCCCGTGCAAGGCAGCACGGAAGGCACTGGGACAATGCCCTGCTTTGTGCTGACTGACACAGGCAGAGATGCTGCACCAGCTCCCAAAACCACAGGCACTGCATGTCAGCCCAGCTGGGCAGGTCGGGATGGCCAGAGGAAACCTCAGCCCTAAGTCTTGGAGGGACAAGATCCAGCATCCCTAACCCCCTGGAACCAAGGGGAGCATTTGTAAAACTCTTGAGAAATGTGTTAAATAAAACACATTTCCTGCAAGGATTCTTTAAGGCTGTTTTTTTTTCCTCAGGGCTAAAAAGCTGAAGATAACTGGGACAGCAACAAGTTCAGGAAAGGGAAGTGGAAACAGCAAGCCAGAAGCACTCAATCCTAGCTTGTTTCTCATTACATGAGGAGACACTCAGTTAAAACACTTTGCCTGCTGAAACACAACAAGCCCCTTTCTCCAGCCTGGATTATCCAGTTCCTTGACACGTGCACCATTCAAGGTCCAACTTGAGAACTAAGGGCTGCCTTGGCTCAGTAGGATGGCACCTTCAAAGTCAATGGGGTGCAGGGATGTTTGCTGAAATATATTACCTTTTTTCCTCATTCAAATCACACCATTTTATGGAAAACAGATCAGCTATTAAAGTTTCTCCCTACTTTACTGAAAACAGACTCTGAGAACTCCTACTAATGTAGTATGAAACATTTACTGTCTAATATTGCCATCTTAATCATTAGGTAACAGCTCTAAATTCTCAGCTTAACCATTCCCTCCATTCAGGCCTAGCAAGAACGTACTTTTTTAACTTAGTGTGGTAATCCCATTGATCTTATACCTAGTCCAGCTGAATATAAATGCATCCTACTACTACTTCCCTACCTCTGCCAGCAGAAGCTGCCATGACTCCTAATGCCTTCCAGATGCCCAGCAGAGCAGTCCCACGTGCAGAGTGGCTCTCTGAAGACACAGCTGCCTATTCAGTGCCTGCAGGAGCTCCCCTCCCACCCACCCCCTGACACACAGGCTCCTTTTCCACTGAGCCCCACACAGAGCATGGCACATTTGCCGGATGCACGAGGCAGAGGCTTCATCTACCAGTGCCTGACTCCCAGCAGGATGGCCACACTTGCTAAAACAAAAGTGAAAAGCTAAACAGATTTAGTTCAGCAGCAGCTGTCGTGCTTTCCCATCTGGTTTTTCCTGCAGTTATGCACATGCCATCAAGGGAGAATTAGAGAACTGCAGCAATAATAACAACACTCACTGTGGATGCAGGGAGGAAATGAGATGTCTGGTTCACCCAGGAACACTCCTTTGGCCTGATGGTGGAAGGATCCCTCCTGCTAGTCCACATTTGTTCAAGGGTAGGGAGATGCTACAGCTTCTGAAGCACATGAACTAGCTGAGGTCACAGTGCACAGGTGAGGGGAAGCCACAGGCACCATTCCCTGCTCTTGGTTTGCAAAGGAGCTTAGTGCAGAGTAAAACTTTGACATTGCACAAAGAAAGCCTTGCACTGGAAAGCAGGTTAAATAAAGCCTTCCCATGCACCAGTGGCAGCGCCTGGTACACATCCTGTCGGTAAAGGCTTTAAGTCCCCAAGAGCTCCTGTGCTTTCCGAGGAGAAGGGGTGTGCACCCCACTGAACACCCACATCAAGGACACCAACCAACAGTTCAGAGGCAGCAAAACAGGGATGGTTTCTTTGGGGTTGGGGTAGTGGAGATGCAAACTGCTCCTTCTCCAGCAAAAACACTAAAAGGGAAGATGAGTTTCCTTTTGTATCAACTCACAGGATCCCCCTACCCCGTGGCTACTCCATCTTTCAAGGCAGTCCTGTCCTTGCAGGCTGTTCATAGCCCCTACCAGCCAAAAAATACCACAGCACCCCAAGGATAAAAACCAGTGCCACTTTTTTTTCATCTACCCAAAGAAATGAAGAAATTCCACCCATGCAACAGCAAACAAACAAAAATAACATCGTCCCCTTTCAAATACTTCTGTATAAAAAGAGGAGGAAGGTCTTTCGAGAGCTCTCCTGTTCCCCTCATGGGCTTTATTAATGCCTTCTGTCTCCTCTACCCATCCAGAAGCAGATGCCAGAAGGAGGGAGCCCATCCTTATGCTTAAGACCAGAATCAAATGGGATGGATGCCATGAAACCCCAACAGTCTCTGCAGAAGATGACAGCCCCTTCCACAGCACTGATGACCTTCAGAAACACAGACAGTGCCATCAGCCTGATGGAAAGCACGAGATAACAGACAACCAGTGAAAATCTTCAAAGTTAAAACAACACCTCACATCCCCTCCGGTGCACACAAAGAACAAAACTACAGGGAAAGCTCCCAACTTTGTCAATTTTTTTCAAAGGCAAAGCAAATACATTTTGACAATATTTACAGTTCAGAGTACAGCACCTTTTATCACTGCACAGGGGAACAAAACCTATCCATATCTCGTTAGATTAATTGCTAAATTGACTAGATCTCTGTTAATTACAGTTGGAGCCTGACCACTTCAGGACAGGGATTCAGGACATCTCTCTCAAAAGACCTAACAAAAAAATAATACAAAGAGTCTTACGTAAGTAAATCAAAGTAGAAGAAAATGCACTGATATGAAAACATCTAAAAATTCTCTCCACCCTCAACTCCCCCAGGAGCTGTCACACTTTGCTCTATCAAAAAGCTGCTCACCATGGCTCTGAACAGCCCACCAGGGCATGGTGGGCTCCATCTTCACACACCCACCCCTTCCCAGTGTGGCCCTGAGTCTCCTGCAACCATGGTTCTCAAGTCCCCTTTTCAGCCTGTAGAAAGCAATTCCCAACTTTTCCCAGCATCATCCTTCCACACAGGCTGGAAGGATGATGAAAGCAAGCCGTGCTGCTGACCTTTGGGACCCCACCATGGACAGGCAAGCAGCTAAAAAGCCACAATAGCACTCCATCAGCTTTTGCAAACATTTATTGTACTGTTGTTTCAAGGCAGAGCTGCAGCAGTAAGTGGCAGACTTTTATTTGTGTATTTTAAACAAAAGCAGCACGTCTGAAAACAGCCAGAAGTACTGGAGAAGTATTAAGGCAAGGGATTAATTTTAAAAGGAGAAGTGAGAACGTCTCCTGAAGCTGCTACAGCTAAAATAAAATTAATGCCATGATTTCAGCTTCAACTTTCAGGACACTACAGTGAAGTCTTGTTCTTCCTCTGCCTCCCAAGGTGGCAGCTGACCAGTACATACTATTGGGATTAGACCTACCTCATTACTTGTCCTTATCTCTGATCATCATCTCTTCCAACCTGTAATTACAACAAATTCTTCCCTCACAGTTGTGCCCGAGTGCGCAAGTGATGTTAATCTGCCCTGTGTCTGAATTCATGCAGCCAGCCAGTCAGCCAAGCCTGAAGGCCAGAGACAACACAACAAGAGATGAGCCAAAGGACCCTGTCAATGCTTCCTCTGCCACACTGAGCTGGGCTCAGAGGTCCAGGCTCCTTCCTCTGGGAACAGAACAGTGTCAGCCAGGTGAGCTCACATTATTGAGCTCTTCCTTGCATTTCACCAGTTCTCAGAAATGCCACAAGCCATGATCGATCGGTGTGCGAGCAAAACAGCTCACAAATCCCAAATCCATACGTTATTAACCAAATCTGAACACTGAAAAAGCTAATGCTGTAACGCATGGATTCCTGCTGACTCCATGCTGAGTCTACTTCCTCCAACAGCCTTTAAGCAATTCCAGTTTCACAGCAAAACTGAGTGAACAGACAGTTTGCTTTTAAAAACAGATTGTGAACTTGGAGCAGATGGAATATAATAAAATTAAATGTGATTGTGAGGAATCCACAAACTTGCACTCAGCCCTACTAATTTATGACAGTTTGCAACAGAGCAAATGGAGTTTCAGTTTTTCCTACTACAACACTCCAGGAGAAGAAAGGACTTCAAGGACTGTGCACCTTGACCATCCCCACAGCTTCTTGGCGTGTGGATATGAGACAACAAATCCCAAGGCTGGAAACACAGTAACTGGAAACTTCTCAGCCCGCAACAGAAGGTTCCTGACTGCTCCAGAAGCAGCACCATTGCTTGTTGTCATTAGCAGGAGAATGAGGAGCAGTGCCCAGCTCACCTCCTGCACGGGCGGCGCCAGCGGGTTCTTGAACTCGGAGAGGGACACGGGGAGGGAGAACTTGGCCAGCATCGACGGCAGGTTGTGGCCCCGGAACTGGCAGGAGAATGCCTCTGCTAATGGGGAGTAGCTGCAGGAGACAGGGAGAGGTTAAGTCCTACAGGGTCACATTTATCCATTTAAGCATTACAGAAGTGCCAGCTGCCAAATGAAATACCCTCTGAGATCTAGAAAAACCCCAAGGATACTTTATGGCAGAGGTAACCAGAAGCTCATGCAATTTCACCTCAGCCTTACATTCAGCTCCAGGATGTTATTCAAGGTGTGGAGGAAATCCAGAGGAGGAAAATAAAAGCAGTAAAAAGTCCAGACCTGCACAGCCTCTGATCAAAGGGACAGGCACTGGGCATTCCAGAGGAGACAGGGATGAGCAGGATATACACACAATCTCTGAATTGCAAACTGCAGCTGCAGATGTGGCTGTTCTCCCTGCCTATGCTGGCAGGACAAGCAATATGACTGATCAGAAATAAAGGAGAGTCAAGTTAAATATTAGAACTGTCTTAAGATTTCCATCTCCAAAGGTCTTCCAGAACAGCACTGCCATATATGACACAAGCACAGTTGTTCCTGAATGACCTCAAGGTCCCTTCCAGCCCTATTTTTATACTTCCATCACAGAAGTTTTGATTTAAAGCTATTTTCCTATAACTGAGTTCCACCACAGAGTCTAAAAATGTCTCAAAATCCAGCACAGGAAGGGTTGCCAATCTTCAGCAGAGCAAAAATACCCAGCACTGCCTCCACATCTTCCTTGAAGTGCCTCTGCCTGCTCCCCAGATGGCCACGTTGCCTTCTGTCTGTGAGAAGGCCCACAGTATAAAACGCCAGCACATGAATCAATGCAATAGTGATGGCAACACTGATTAGATTTGCTCCTTTTGATTCATTTCAGGTGATGCTGTGTGCCAGACACACAGACAGTGCTACAAAACACCCATTTAACTTAACCATGAAGTATTTTGTTTTGTAAATGTCTCCCTATTGCTTCAGGTCCATACGGCCTTCCTGATACGGCCACTCAGTCAGCAAGAGCACTAAAAATACTAAGAGCAGCTTGACAGGGTAAATACTGCTTCCAGAGCCCACAGCACCACAGGAGCACATTGATCTGCCTTGCTGCTCCTGCCTGCCCACACTGCCCGTGCAAGTTCAGGCACACATGATGGTTTGTGTGTTGTACAGTCCCAACAAACTCATATATGAAGGAAGATCCCACCCTGTATCCAGTCAGGGAGGGAAAGTGCATCTGCACTCACCCCTGTGCTGCTACAGACACTCATCTACTTACAGACAGACACTGGCATTTGGAGAAAGCATGTAGACATTGTTTTCACAAAGAGGATAAATAATAATTGCTTTTCCCCAGTAAACAAGATGTGCAGCAAGCTGGAAAACCTGCATTGAGAAAACAGGGGAAAATTAAGGGAGCAAAACCAGAATTCAAATTCTCAGCAAGCATTCCATACAATGACAGGAAAACCTTGCCTGAGCTGAAATGAAAGAAAAATGTTCCATCCTTTCACCCTGCCTTCAGAATAAATTCATGGTTTAATATAACATGTGGCACATCAAAAAGCATTTGACAAGGTTATGAATTTCCAAATATTCGCTTCACATTTCTAAGCAACTTAGTATTTCCTGCCTCAAAGGAATTTCTTCAAACTGTATCAAGAGAAGTTTAGTTACTTGTCATGCCCCAAAAAACTATTTCTGTTTATGCACAAAATGCATTAAGTGTTATACATGAAAAATGAAACAAAAGAATCAGCCTCTACTCTGACACAAACACAAAGGAAACCAACACTGCCTTTTTACTGCACTGAGGTATTTCAGTAATGAGCTACACAAAGTATTTTAATGTGTTAAACAAGCCAGTGGTTGCTAATGGCTCTGGAAAAGCCACATAAATAGTGTCTACGAGACATAAAATCCAGCCTGTGTCATTAGATGCATTTAACTGTGCTTTTTTGTGGAGAACAAACCTACAGAAACAGAAGGGAATTTCCAGAGTTCATTCATCCCACAGCTCTGTAATGCCAAGGAACACCACAGACCACTGTAGGCAGAGCTGCAATTTTATTACAAAGCAGGACCTTTCCCTTGGAGTAAGAGAAGGTGCAGACTTGTGATCTGGAGCATGTGTGATGATGAGCCACAGAGAGCACAGGTTGTGTCCCTGGGTCTGAACTGACTCAAGAGCATGGAGTGGCTCCTCCCTCTCCTGTAACATCTCATCCCCAATGACCACAGCCTTCCACAGGGGTCTCTGAGCAGCCTTGTGTTTCATGTGAGTGCCAGAGGTCTCATTCCCTCCACTGGCCCAAACTTCCTTCTCCAAGGGCTCATCACATCACCTGCAGCAATTCACATTGGAGATCTGGCTGTCCCTATTGGAACGGTATTTGGAAAGAGCTGCTGACTTGGAAAAACTGGCTCAAAATTTTTGCCCAAGCCTAACGTAGAGCTTCTTCCTGGGACTTTGCAAAGTCCATGCACTAATGGACTAAGGGAAATTGGTATGTCGGTTTGCACAGGTGATGGTAGAAAAGATCTTGGCAAATCCTGGGAAAGCAATGTATTTGGCCACGGCAGCTGTAAATTTTCACTTGCATTTTGAGTGCCTCCATTTGCACGTCAGCATCAACATGGCAGAACCAAGACAGACCACTGTGGTGTAAGTCAAGAGTATTATTTGTTCTGGTTTTAACTACCAAAGGGGAAGGCACAGGGAAGACAGAGAAAGTCTTTCTCAGGGGGGGCACAGGGATGGGACTGGAGGCAACATACACAAAGTGGACAATGGGAAATTCCCATTAGACATGAGGGCAAAACACTGGACCAGAGAGGCTGTGGGAGGCAGCCCTGGAGCCCAGAGAAGTTTCTGCTCAGCCTGTTTTAAGGGACTTGCTCTGAGCAGTGGTGGGGACTGGAGATGTGGCTGCAGGACTGTGAGCACTGTCACTGCCCCTCTGCCCTTTGCTTCTGCAGCCTTTGCCCAGGCCCCAAGGCTGGTGCTTTCCCCATGCACCCTGCTCACACTGCAGGAGCCGACGTGCTCCTGCACCACACAAACCCACTGGCACACAGAGCAAAACTCCTCGTGATTTAAAAGCATTTCAGCGGCCCTGACAGCTCCCCGTACCTGCAGCAATGCCAAGTCAGCATCTTGAGCCAGTTGCTGCAAATTCTTCACAGCAGAGGTAGTTTTAATTACTCTCACCAGGGCAGGAGAGCAGTCCAACGGGAGCTCATTAAGCAATGACTTCTCATCATTTAAAAGTAATAAGGCATGGTAAGGCCTGCAGGAAAATAGAATACATTTGCACAGTAAACTGCAGCTTTTCCTGAAGGCTTAGTTATTCCCACACCACGATGCCTGGGGTCAATCTAATGGTAAAAAAGAACTTCTAGTATCATCCTTTTGCTCTAACTGGGTTCAAAATGACCTTATTTTTATGTCATAGGGTAAGATGCTCCCTGTAAAACAGGGACAGAGGATTACATGGTAACTGAATACCCCAGTTACAAGGAAAAAAAGATTGCACTTTGCTGGCACATGACTAAGAAACTAGTCTGAAAACTGCTCATCTGCATTACCGAAATACAGAATGGAGTAAAGAAAGGAAGAAAGCAAAAACCAGTTCCTTTTGCAGGATAAAACACTGCACACATGGAATGCAGGAAATAAGGTACCACAGAACCTGGGCTCTGTATCTTCTAAAAGCAGAATTACTTCTGGATCAAAGATTAAAATGAACACACAAATCCTCTGACTCCAAACAGTGCAGGCGCCTCTTGCAGCATCACCTCAGTACAACCATCTGACGTTAACACAAAGGCCGTGGCTTCACATCCAGCAGCACCTCAGTGCCAGGGCATCACCTTCAGGGAGCCCTGTCTCAGCCCAGGGTGCCCCACCAGTACAGCCCAGTCCCACCAGTACAGCCCAGTCCCAAGACCACTCCCCCTGGCTGAGCCAGTACAGGTGTTTGCAGCACCACCCTCACAACTAAGGACTGGCCACACCCTGAAGGGCAGAGCTTGCTCTTACCTGATAGATTTCAGACTTCTCTCGATTGCTTCTGGGGGGATAAAGTTGGTGGCAACATAGTGGATTTTGTGAGGCAGGCAGAAACTCACTTCCAGCCAGTTGTTGATGTGTAAACGAACCACCCCTGTCGTGCAGAGACTAAAACAGGAAGAAAAGAAATGCACACAGCATTTACCAGGTATCACAAATGAAAACAGTGGTCCAGACTCATCCCTGCACAGGAATTGGATCGAGACAGGAACAGACTGAATGCTGTCTGTCCCCAGGCTGGCTGAGGAGCAGCTGATTCCCAACCACAAGGGCTTCCTTAACTTGTACTTCCAAAGCATCATCCCCTGCAGCATTTTGGGGGAGATTTGAAAGACTTCACCACTGAACTTCTGCTCCCTCTGCTTTTAACACTGCAGCAGTATCTCAAGTTAAAAGAGTTTCTTGAAGATCTCCTGCAAGGCAAAGGAAAACTCCCTAGCCAGAGCTGCAAAGGGCAAAGATGAATTGGGCACTTTGTTTTCACCTCCTGTTTCCATCTTTCTCTCCAAGGGAAAAGAAAAGGAGATGTCTGTACTGGGCAAGGGCTGTTGCAAGCAGCACATTTCCACAATAACACCCTCCTCCAGTTCTGCTTAGGTTGTTTGTTTCCTACTAACCTGTTCCTGCTTGTCACATGAAATCACAAACGTGCTTGCTAAACGGTTTCTTCATTCTAGGAAACCACAGGGACTAAGCTAAGCCCTTAAGCTGAATCCAGACTACAGGACTGGAGTGGAAATGATGGACATCTCGGGAATGACAATGAAGCCTGACCCTCGTGTTCAGCCTGAAAGCAACAATAAGCCTCTTTTACTGCAAAACCCCAGAAAGCCGGAGATTAGAGCCATGCACGTCATTCAGGTGGTTTTACAAAGTCTGGACATCTGGGTGAGAGATGGAATATACCTCACTATTTGCTTCAAATGAGCTAAGCCAGCACCACCTTGCAAACCACGCAGGGATGAAGCAGCAAGGCCCACCACATATATTAAGAACACATATGCACTTGCAAATCAATCTTAAGCAAACCTTGTCTACACCAGAGAGCTGCGTTTCTGAAGATGTCCCCTGATTTTAAGCTTTCTTCCAACAGAATGTTTTTTGGCCTAAAATCGAATTTCAAGGTTTGCACTCTGAAAATTCCAGCCTGAATTTTAGGTTCAAGTGTGTTGAGATTTGCAATATGACTTTTGTGTCAATAACTCCTGTGAATTTCCCCTCTACACAACACAGATTTAAAAACATGCCAGGAACAGGGTGGGAGCAAATGCATGTCTTGGAAACTCTCTATGTGGTGATTTAACCATTTATAACTGTCACTCAATTGCAGGCCACAAACTCTTTTTCAAGCTCGTCTGGCTGCATAAAGGGTTTAGAAAGACCTGAAAAATTCAGCTTTAAACAAAAACACTGGGCAGCTTCGGCTGCTGGTGTAACTACTCACCAAACCACAACAGAGTGCTGAGGGAACAAACATGATCCCCTCCTGCCTCATGCATGATCAGACTCATTAGGGAAAATCTCACTGCAGACACTGCTTTTGTAAAGCTGAGGCCATGGTTTTGTTCTCAAATCTTGCACTGAACTCCAAAAAATACTGATTTTTCAAGCTGCAAAGGGAGCAGACACTGTATGTGTTTTCCTCCTTTTTAAGAGGAACTGAAAGGATGAACCCACTGTCTCTCTGGCCCCTCCACCTGCTCAGAGGCTCCAGACCCTGAAGGAACATGCAAAGCACAAACAGCTCCCTTTTATTTCATTAAATGCTGCAGCTCCAGTAACACTGCCTGTCCCTCCAGACATACCCCACTGACAGATAGAGCTGGATTCTCTCAAAATACATCAAGGAAAAAGGCACACTGAGCCTGTGGTTATCCACACAGGCCAAAACCTCACAAGAGAAAACATGACAATAAGTGATTGGGACAAACTATTTAAGAGGCCACCTGAAAGTTATTGGGGTGTTAAATCAGGTTACCCAAAAGCAGCAGATACAGGAAAACGTGATACACTTGCAGGGATATTTTCCCTGCATAGTTTAACATTTAGGAAACAGGAAAAAAAAATCCAGTTGGTTCCTTTCATTCTTCAGTCCAAGTGCACCAAGGCAGAAGCTTTAATTATGTAATTACCCTCTCCACAGAATAATTTTGTCTACAGTGCACTATACAAGAGTCTAGAATTAAAGACAACAAGAAAACCAGATTTTCAGTTCTGATCTGGATCTTAATTTCATTCTTCTGCATTTGCATTCAACTGTACAATTTCCAGCCTTCATTATTGCTTTGTGTACGTGATTTCTCCTTCACCTGCCCCTCCTTGGATGGGAGATAATTTAAGTGTCTCATAATTTGACAAGGAATAAGCTACACCCTCCAGCAGCAACCCATGTGACTGCCCTTGGCCAGACAGCAGTTAAATATTGTCACCAGTATAGACCAAAAAAATCCTGCAACAGGATACACAGGTCCTGCAGAGTGAAGTTCTGACCCACATTTGCCTTCATTTTTGCACCTTCTTTTAGGGGCAGAGGCAGAACAGCAAAAAACAGCAACAAAAGAGAATACCAAGAAAACAAGTTTTCAGAGTCACATCTGGCTCCAGTTCTACTTTATCCTCCCTAACTGGCTCAAATTGTGGAGCAAAGAGTCCAGGATGACGCAGGACAGTGGGAAGGTGAGAACACTGCACACCATGAACCTCAGGGACACAGTGTAAGTAGCTCCTGACAGGAAACCCAGAATCCCACCCAGATTCCAAGGTGCAGTAGGAATTACACCGGGAATTTGCAGATGGGCTCTCATTTGTTCCTTGCTCCTTTCCTAACGACTCTGCCCATTTTGTAGGGATTTTTGGCAGCATTACTGCACCCTGAGCTTTTCCACTGGGTTGACAGCTCACTGAATTATCTGCTGTAATTCCAAAAGCTCTTTTCAGAGCATTATGTTTGGCCTGACATGCATTATTTCACATCCATCTATACTGACTTTTGCCTGCTGTTCTAGCAGTTAACCACTATCCAGAGGCTCTGCTGCACCTTTTCCTTTTTCCACACAGACTTTAAAACTAACTGGGTAAAACCAGCTTCATTCCCCATACTATTAAACCCTCAAGGACATTCCATTTTATTTCATGACAACTTAGTTTCAACACTTTTTTTTTTTTAATATCTGCTTAGATAATACCTGATGAGCAATACTGAGGGATACATGGATTAGGATACTGAGAGGGGATACCACAGTCCAAAACTGACACAAGGGAGAAGCGAATAGGAAAAAGCTGTTTCATGTCTCTCCATCATAAGACCCAGGAGACATCTCACAGTAACACACAAGGAGCAAAGTTCAGAAGAAACAGAAAGAAACAAAGAAACTAGTTAAGCCCTGGACCTGACTTATCAGAGGATGCTGTGGTTGTCCAATATGTACTCTGGCTCACAGGATTGTGGACTGATTCTGGGAAGTGAGATCAGCTGAAAGCTGTTCAATACACAGAAATCCCCTCCAGAGCTGCAGGATCCTGGGGAGTATTTTGGGGATTATCACTACTCTGCTGTGCCCTGAACAGCAACTGTGAGCCCCTGCCCCAAAATGGGAAGCTGAAAGTTGAGTACTATCTCACAGAAATGCAGCCTTTTTCATAACTATTGGCAACACAAAGCAATCCCACTTCATATTTATAAAGGAGTTATGAATTTTTGCATATACACCCCTCATTTTGTGTCTATTCTATTTATACCAGAAATTAATAATATGTTTTCTAGTTTGGTGGAGCTTGTAGCTTTGGAGTTTTTTCCTAGAGGTTGTATTTATGTAGAGCTTTGAAATTATTTCATATTTCCTCATAAGGGACATGGGGACTACCCTTTGATGAAATAACTGTAATTGGATTATATTTTACACTACAGCCATGGAAATCACATCTAATAATTCAATAAATCTCATATAAATATTCCACTTCTCCCTGAGCTGCTAAGGTGGGCTACATCTACCAGTCAGTGCATATCCCACTGGGCTAAAAATGTATAAAGGCTCTCTGTGTATTAAAAGGAAGAAGAAAACAATCCAATTCTCCCCAAAAAAACCCTCCAAACTTTCACTTTGATTCCCAGACAAAGCTAAGAGAAGTTGCTGTAAGCAGACAGGCAGATAGCTCTTATCAAGCTCACATATTACCTGAAGCTGCAGATAAAACTTGGTGAAAGCTGTTCTAGTTCCCTAAATTGAACACTGGCTTGAAGGAGACACCCATTGTAACACTGGTACATTTGTCAGTGCTGGAGGTGCTGGCAGCTGGAGTTTCTTGAGCCTAAAGCTACTGCTTTTTTTTCCACACCAATGCTGGAGTTTGGGGACAAGATGAACAAAGACTCAATTTTTCTGAACTAATCAAAATATTCTAGTTCTCTCCACTCGAGTCCAAAAAGGTCCCAGGAGCCAGATGTTGATTACCTCTAACCTGCCACTTTAACAACACTCCATTTCTAGAGCAGCAATAGTGCTACACTCAAGATGTGCTGGCTACTGATCCTGCCTTGTAAAACACAGGCATGTCATTCAAAACCCAAACAGCATCCTGAACCACAAAAAGATTCACACACTCGTGGTTTTGCACAAACCAAGTTGCTCAGGGACGTGTTGGGTCTTGCCTGAAATACCTCAGCACCATCTACAGGAAGGCAAGGGCTCGACAGCACCTCTGGAGCAGCCCTGGAGATGGGGCTGGAATTGCAGGAACCAGCAAGCACTAGGAAATGCCGGATTGAGCAAATCACCGAGGGGGAGCTGGGCTCCATCTGCAATTCAAAGTGCCCTCTCCACTCCCTGTCCTCCCACAGCCAAAGGCTATGCCAGAAGTCTCTGTCAATTTAAACCAGCACATTGTCACTGCGTGCATTTGACGGTTTACCCTTCCCACCAGTCCTTTTCCTTCTCTAAAAGTAACAGACCAAATCTTTCCATCTTTTCTCTGAGGTCATTCTCACTCCTCCACACTCTCTAGGTGGCCCAAATCCCTCCTGAAATGTGGTGTCCAAGACTGGATGCAATGTTTATTATGCAGAGGCTTTACAACCCCAAGTGGGGTTGGTTCCCATCTTACAGACAAGACTTTTATTTTGTGCATTCTTGTCTTTCTTTTTTGCAACGCCATGTCAACTTATGCCTAACTCTCATTTCACAGACGACCACACAGACTTCACTCACAAGCTGCTGCCACACAGGAATAATTAATTCAGCTTGGACTTGCAGGAAAAAAAAAATCCTATTTCTAGACCACTTCTACCTTACAAAAGAAAAATAAAATTAATTCTTTGTCTGCCTGCCAAGGTGCTGCAGCTCCTCTCAACTGATCTGATGCAGGGGCAATAACTGTATTTCTTATTGTCTCATAGGAAGTATTAATGGAAAAACACTGCAGAACACCACCTTATCACCCAGCCAGACAATTACACTGGTAGCTACTCTTCAAGTACAGCTTTACAATAGAGCACACAGGCACTTTATAATTTTACCAACACCTTCTTTCTTACATTTGCCTATGACAATGTCATGCAGAAGTGTCAAAATCTAACTTGCACCACTTCTTCCCCACTCACAGTGCCTAGATGAGGAAGAAATTGCCTTATTTTACACCTGGGGGGGCAGTACCAAAGTGTGTTTCTTCATGGTCAGTCCATTCCTCCTTATCTCATGGGTCATATCAGCACAGTCCACGAGCTTGGGCTGTGTGTTGCTCCAGTCACAGTGAAATGCCACAAGATGTCACTGTCTCACTAAAATGTTTGGAAACAACATCAGAATTTGCCCAGTCACAAATACATAGCCCTAGAGAAACAGAAAAATGTAAACTTAATATTAGAATCACAGGCTACCCAAAAAGTGCCTTACTTAAAACTTTAGTACAGGTTTTGTGTGAGTTGTATGGACCAATATACCACATTTGTTCAAACAAGCTGAAATTCACAGCTCTTGAACATAATAAAGAACAGATTATTAGTTTTTTAAGGTGCTTTGCAATCATTAAATTCTTTAGGCTCCCAGTGCCTTACCTTACATGGCTTTGCAATGATCCTGCTTGTACAAGGGGAGCCACAATCCCGGGAGGATAAAGGATTTGTCTGGTATTATTCAATGTGCCCTAAGGAGCTCCAGCCTAATTCTCTGAATCCCTGACAAACACTCCAATCCTCCTCCCCACCCAACCCTTCTGTGCCCCTTTGCCAAGGCCTTTCTCCCAGCACAGATCCTGGATGGAGGAGCCAGCACTGCCAGGCTGCCAGAGCTGCCAGAGGAGGATGGGGCCAGCTCCTGCTCAGGGTTCAACACCAACTCCACACTCCTTTGAAATCTTTGCCAGAACTTCTGATCCAGTCAAGAAACAGCATGTTACACTTTCCATTCTGCTGAAAGTCTCAGCATCTAATCCAAATTCGCTGTCCAGACATGCACAGTGTAACCAAATGAAGCCAGGGAAGTACCTGACTTGCCATCAGTGTTCATGCAGCACTTCTCTCTCAGCTGCAGGCTTAGAGCACTTCTAGAGTGACATAATATCCATATTATGACACTTCTCAATTCTACAATTCACTTGTCATTATGTGCCTCCGTGTTAGGGAAGAAAATAATAATTCTTAGAGCTCTGACAGACATCACCAACTTTTAGGAACCACAAGATATCAAAGAGAGACCAAGGTAATGATTAGGATAGCAGTTCTGCAAACACTTCACCTGACTTCTCGTTGCTCTGCCTGGTTTAAAATCCAAATCCCAATGAGTCAACAGCATGAGGAGGTGGATAGTATGCTTAGGAACAAGGCCAGGAGGTTTCTATGAGAAGCAGTATACTGTGATCTTGGAATAAAATCCAACTTACCTGTCATATGTCTCTTTGAGATCTCTGGCCAGCTTGCACTTGGGTAGGATGTGATGAAAAGGTGACTGTGGCCCTTCTGTGGCTATGGAAAATTTCAAAAGAAGAAGGCAAACAAGTGATCCCAAAGCAAAGAGAGTTTCCTCTTTCCCCACCATGTATCAACCCATATCTTAGGGACAGAAATCATATCTTTCTAACCTAGAATTATCTTTCATAGCTTTTACAATAACTCAAGTTACATGTTAAAATAATAATAGTGAATTATTGCCAACTTCTCCTAAACCTCAACTCAGTTAAGCACATGTAACTGTGAATTTGACAAATGATGGTTTTAAATGCTTTGTTTTTATAGATGTTACTTTAATTTTTAATGCTTGCAGCAAGATGATGCATCACTGTCAGACAGTGCTCACCTTAAACACTGCATGTTATTACAGTACATTTTCCTGAAGTACAGTCTATAAAGACTCTGTAACTATTTGCTAGCCATGGTAACAACATGCAAGAATAAAGCTACCCAAGATGTCTGGTGACTCAGCACACAGCATTAAAGCATGGAAAACTCGCTCTGGGTTGGGGGAAGCAGGTTACACGTGAGCTCTTCTATCTCAGCCTGACAGGCAGATCCAAACAGGATGGCTCAGTGCACAGTTTCCAGGGACTGTGCTGAACTGAGCTGGTAAGGAAAGCAAAGCTCCTTCACCCCTAAAGCTCACACACAGCCAGTGATGAAGAGCACCAACACTTGTTCATACTGATGAAGTAAGAAGGCACAAGCAGCACTTCTCTGAAAAAGTGCCCCTGGACAAACACACTGCTTGCCCAAAGCTTCAGCTCAGCTCACTTTCTGACATGGCAGACACTTCATCCTGGATGGCCAGGATGAGCTTGGCCTCTCTGGTGAGGTACTGGCAGCGGCGCTCCTCGTGCTGCAGGACGATGGCGATCCTGCGGGACAGGTTGTGCAAGCAGTTGATCACGGAGGGGTCCGCGTTGGCCTGCGGGAAACACGGGGACAGACACTGAGCCACAGCCACCAACACGGCACTGCAGGCACGGAGAAGCAGCCAAATAACCACCTCAGATCAACAGTCAGCCTCTCTGGCTACTGGCAAAATGGAAATGTTCTCTAGCAGCAACCAAGCAGAACCTCAGAGATGTCCCAATGTGTAGGGGAGACTCATGGATTTCTAGGCTTGTCTATGTGCACGGAATGAACACCACACCTGGAGCATGATACGGGTTTTCTTTTCCAGTTGTGAATGGGCCTTCTACTAGCAGAGAGCAGAGGACTCAATTCCACACAGTGAGAAAAGAAAGTGTGTGCCATTTGAAAAGGCAGAATATCCCAGTGTTCAGGTTAAACTCACTGGGAGCACAGGGACTGCAGTGCCTGTAATACCCACATGATGTTTGTCCTATGGACTGACAAGGCAGTAAATAAGTAAGAATTACCAGCACATGACCAACAATTTCACCCCAAACCCGAATGGATTTGGATTTATGCTCCCAAACATGCATCCCAAACATGGCTTATTACTAACACTTGCATCCGGGCAAGTCCCTGGAAAAATCTATCATGTTAAGTCCAGCTGCCACAGGGGCTGAGGGGGGGAAATGGTGGCTCCACCGTGAGTCAGCAGCTGCTTCATGTTTGCTAAGACATTTAAAGGAATTTAAACTCCTGGCAAATGATCCCTTGGCAAGCAAACTAGCAAGCCATGACTCATCATTTTTTTGATTCTGCTCTTCTTGCTGAGTCATGACACACTGGTAACTCTAAAGCTTAAACACAGCAGGGTCAGTGCTGATTATAGCACTTGGGTCTTTGCCTGCTCTGTCTGCCCACTGCAGATGGACACTCATCTTTATCTCAGAAGGCCTCCACCCACCCTCTGTGCTGCACTGCTCTGTCCTAGGAAAAAATTGCCTCTTGCTTCTTGCACAGCACTTTCCAGAAACATGACTGCTTTCTGTGAACCAAGAGTGTCTCATTTGGCAAATGGATTTAGTGCTGCATCACACAGTTACATCAGTGTCATCACACAGCTGAAGTGCAAAAAAAAAGAGCAAGTTTTCCTAGAACCACTAGAAACTAGATTCTAGAGAAACACGAGCTAGATAAAGTCTTCCCTGCACTTTACCAAGCTCCTGTGAATGAAGGAGCATTGGTTTCACCCCTTTTGCTGCCACAAGACTCAATGTGCATGGATGTTTGTGTTTGCATGTGCATCTACACACACTTCCCTACAGCCAAAGCATGGTGCTTCATCAGCACACCAAAACAACAGCTCTTAATGTATGAAATCTAAAATCAACTCCTGTTTTGCAAATTCAGCACTTCCTGAGCTAAGAGTGTCCCAAAGCAGAGCTCAGAGAACGATTTCTTGTTTGATTCAGACTGATTGCTGGGGTAATTGCCCTGTGTGAAACCTGCTCCTGAGCTGAGGACAAGACACTGGACTGGGGCCATGTCCATGTTATTCACCACTGGAAAGCCAGGGCTAAGAAAAGTACTAGTGCTAAGGGGGGAAAAAGGTCCTTTCACAAGCAAGGAGCTGGAGGCTTTTAAACTATGAGTTTATATCCAGCCAAGCTAATATCAACCATTTCTATAAAGAGAGCTATTCCAGCTCCCTCTTTTAAACAACCCATGGGCAAGGAAGAGAAAGCCAGAGCTCAGAAATCAAATAATGCTCAAACACAATGAAATTTCTAGAGCTTCATCTAATCAGCCAAGCCAGGATCCCTTAACCCCAACATTTAGTCAACAGAGTAGGCCTGAAAAAAATTTCAAGCAGAAACTACGTATTTGTTCCAGGTTTCTGCAGAGCATCAAAACCTCTTTATTCTTCATTTGTACCTTCTTCTCATTTAGCTGCTCAGCTGCTGTTCCCTGGCACTCTCCCTTTACAGTGATCTCAGTGCTGAGAAGAGGCAGCTTTCAAACACTGTCCATTAATTATAAAACAAGCCTGGAGGCACTGAGAAAAAGCACGTGTCTCTGTATCATACAGCATGAGTAAGGGCTCAAAACAGTGCTGCTGTGAGCCAGAGCAGGCTTCTGACTCTGCACAGGGCAAGGGTTGGCCAAGGCCATGGTGGGGTGCTGGCCAAGCACGAGCCACTGCCCATGGTGCTGCTGCTGCCTCTGGAGCAAAAGCAGCTCCCAGGGTCTGAGCTGCAGAGTCACAAGGGCTCGGCACCCTGTTCCCGCAGCCTTGGGGATGTGGACCTGCCCTGGGCAGGAGCAGGGCACTCAGAGAGCAGCACCTGGCACCCAGGTCAGGCCCAGGCTGCCCTTTCACAGCACAGTGGGCCAGGGCTCAACTGCAGGGTCTGCAAAACCCAAACCAGACTGCCAGCTCACTCATGACAGAAGACACGGCACACACAGGACTTGCAGCTGGGTTCGTATCTGTTTTGCAAAGTGTTTTCCTTCACACTCTGGGTATTTCAAACCAAAATCTCTGTGAAATGCCCTGAAGCGAACAACTGAACTCATTTTCCACTGGGCTGGCAAATTTCACACTTGTCAATGTCATATTCTACATGTTTGTTGTTTCAAATTAAAATATCCCAATAAAATCAGGAGTGAATGTTTTGCAAAAGATTCCTGGAACGTGAGCCTACTGCATTCTCTCATACACCTGATGAACATCCCACTGTCAGATGGAATGAGAACAGTCCTTACCCTTAGTGCAAACACCACGTTGAACAGAATCATAGTGGGCATCTCTCTCTTTGGTGAGGGATCAGTTTTGGATACCTGAAAAACATTTATTAAAAAATCCCACAGGGTAGGGTCAGTTGGAGCCAGTAATGAAGGGAAAGAAACTTAAAAAAATGAAATGCCTTTGTTATATAACAACTTTGCTAAGAAAGCAGACAAATCAAATTGCATCACCAGATTTGACTTGTAAAAAATAAAACTATGATTTTTTTTTTCTTAATTAAAATGTCACAGTTACTCTACAATACCACCTTTGCTGAGCAGCTGTGAAGACTTAAACCAAAGCACTTTGGTCATGCCAATGGGAATGAGTATCAGCTGAGACATCAGTCTTACTTGGTGTCTTTGCTATTGCATTGCACCATCATTAGGGACCTTAGCACAACTGTCATATATATGTTGTTAAATAAAGAGATGTCCATAGGATTTCTCGTCCCAGGCCACACCTATTCTTTCTTTTCCTCAAATCCCCATTCGAATTGCATCCTGTAACAAGGTGTTGCTTTCATCAGAGAAAATATGCTCTATAATATCAGAGCTAAAAGAAAAGGTTTGATTTCCCCTTCCTGCAGGATTTCAGACACCTTCTCCAGCCTCTCTATTCTCTCTCCATCAGAGAGCCCCATCCCTAGGGCAGACTTTCTGGTGAGGAGGAACAGTGGGAGCCAAGACAAGCAAGTGGAATTTGCCCATCCAGAGCAAGGACTCCTAATGTCGCCACAAGATGGAGCACAAAATGCAGAGGACATTCCAGCCTCCCCTGAAGCTCTCTGCTGAACACCCACCCAATCCCAAGAGCAAAGAGCTGGAACAAACACCCAACTACCCTAAAAGTGGGTCTCAGCTTGCGTGTAGCATCTGAGATGGGGCAAAAGCAGAGCAGCTGGTAAAGGTATAGCTGCATCCACCCGTCCCAACAGGTCCCAAGCATCAGCAATGAACTGCTCAGTTCATCCCACTGCTGTCACTCTGAAGTCTCAAAAATTAGAAAAACTAAAAGAGGTGATACGTATTTCTGGGTTTTTTTCCTAAAGTGAAAATGTCATGCTATCAAAAAGGCAGTGATGGGTGCTAAAGCCACTTTACTGTGTTTATTTGCTCTGCAGTTACAGGTTCTAGGATTTCTTGTGAATTTCAGTAAATACTCAAAAGCATTTCCAAGCTTGCTCCTGTTCCTTCCGTAAAATCAAAGAAACTCCCAGCACTAATATCCGTTGGGAGGCAGGCTTGACTGCATATCACCTCCTGTCCAGAAAAAAATGGAAGAAAAGACTTAAGCTGGAAAAGAAAATGCTGAAGGAATTTGAAGAATTCAAAACATTGCTACATAAAAGGCAGTCTGGCACACAGGAGGAGATACTTGAGTTCTTGTAACTCCTGAATCTCATCTGAGTAAGAATTTGCTGAGCTGTCCAATGGATTAATCTACTGCAGAATGAACTCTGAGGAAACCCAGAGCAGAGGCTGCCAAGTGACTCTGGTTGCTCCATGGGAAAGGAGCTCCATCCAGCTTTTTCATAACTGCAGGAGGGTCCCAGTTTTAGACTGACATGAACTAGCAGAGGTGGCTGCCACATCTAGAAGATTCAGGACTCTAGAAAGTTCTGGGATGCCTCCAGGGGTGATAAGACACACCCAAAGAGAAGATCCTACAAGAAGTAACAAAAAAAGTGTTTACAGCACTTTATAACTGTGTTTATTTACCCAAATGCAATTCACTTAGGCAAATTGAAATGAAGTGACATTTCATGTAACTAGGATTAAACTGACCGGAAAGTGGAGAGAATGTATAAAAATATGTGGTGAATAAATGCAAATTATGAATTTTCAACCTCATTTACACCACATTTAGGGATTTGGGCCTTTCAGATGAGATTAGTAAAATAAAGGAAACTCATCTGAGGTAGAACAGACCACTGCTGTCAGGGCCTTGAGGGCACCCAAAGGTCTTAACGGCCCTAGACACACAGATCTCCTAGTCTGGGAGCCCCATTGAAGCTCAGCCCAGGGCCTGGAGGTGTGCCTGCCTCTGGGATGAACCTTGGACCTACAGTGCAGGTAGCCTGTCTCCTGGATGGTTAAGCACTGCAGCCCTGTCCTCCAGCCCTGCCTCCTTCTGCTCCTGGCTGGGATCCCTGTACAGACCCTGGGCTGATGATGGACTGGCACAGCTCGAGCACAAGTCAGTTCTGTCTTCCAAGACAGTTTCAGCTTTTCAGGACTGAGTCTTGGTGATCCCCCATCACATTCCCTGTAGACTCACAAGTGAGTTTCAAAGGGGACCACTTGCATCTTTTGATGTTTGAGGCCAGCTCCTTGCTGGGATTGAAGCAGTCTGGGCCTCCAAATATCAAGAGGCAGTTGGTAACAATCTGTTTCTACCTCTAATTATAGATAGAAAGCATATTAGAATTGGCAAGCAGATTTTTTTTTCCTGAAAAAAGGAATGACTTAGCAAATTTGATGAAAAATGAGACCAAAGATCACAGTGACAGAGATTAGTGTCGGATTCAGAAATTACCAAAGCCTAGTTCATCCTTACAGTCAATCAGGAAGAAGGAATGGCACAGGGAATATTTGGCACACAGAAGCATGTGAATTCTTTCCTAGCTTTAAGCAGGACTTTTCCCATAGCCTAGGTGGCAAACTGCTTTCATTCCAAGCAGGCCACAGAGCCAAGTCTCAATGCAAACAGCAGCCTGACCTGGTCCACGAGAAAATTTTACACCGCTTTTAAAATCCTACATATCCCACCCGAGTCTTGTGGATCATCTTCAGGAGGAGTTAAAAGCCAAACAAGGCTGAGGCAGCTTTTAGCATTTGTAAAGGTTTGGGGTGGTGTTTTTTTAATTGCCATACTAATTAGAGGTGCTAAAAAGCTAAATTGCAGTAATAGTGAGAAACAGCTTTTGGAGCTGGACTGGTTGGTATTACTTCTCTTTACCCACAGTTTTCCACAGGAACCAGAAGAGGGTTTCTGTAATCACTGACGCAGCTCCCTCAGTTTGCCACTCACTGGAAGTAAGTAAAGGACATCTTGGAGCACCAGAAAGTAAAAACAGCATCAAAAGTCAAACAGGCACGTTCTGAATTCCAAGTTCCTCACTAAAGCCAGGCAGTTTGGGAAGAAGGCAGGCCCCAGAGGGCAGCTCTGACCGTACCTGCCCGAGGGCGTGTTGAAGCAATGTGGGATGGCCAACAAAGCGAACATTATCAATCTTCAGTTCAAACTTCTTGCCACACATATCTGACTTGGTAGCCAAAATTGTTGCCAGGATGACATCCGAAAACCTTGAAGAGCAGAAACAGAAGTTAATACAGTTTTCAAAAAGCATACCCCAGAATACTCCTCCAAATACAGATATATTTAACTCTGAAGTTTATAAGGTGTTGTAAATTGTGGCTAAATTGCTGTACCTGGAGTACCACCAATTATGTACAATTAAGGACCCCTAAATTACATCTCTCAGATCATGACAATTATAAAACAGGAAGCATTCACAACAAAGACTGCAGGGTCATGCTTATTTAATTACATGCTCGGCAAAATACATTGGAAAGATTAGAGGCAGTTTGCTTAAATATATAAACAGCTGGAGTTAGCCATTGCCTGGATTTAGCTGCAGGTTAATGAACTTACTAAGCACTACATATTGACACAGCCTGTCACTCAAGCACAACAGAGATCTTAAAAGCCACTCAGTATGGCAGAGGGGAAGGCAAGAAAGAGGTGATTCAATCAGAGGAAACACACAGCCAATGCTTGTCCTTCCTTTCCCAAAGCTCATCGGTGAGATTCCAAGTTTCTCACTCAGCAGGTGGTCAGCAGACCTGGCCTGGCCTGGCCTCACCTAGGCTTTCTCATTTGATAAACCAAATTCATGACAGGGCGGGCCCTTCCCAACACCAGCCATGGATCAGTGGTGGGAAGAAGGTAGATGTGAGTCAGGAGGGCAAGTATCTACCATGAGGGTGCCCTGGAAAACACAGCTACTGCTGCAAAAATGGGGAAGAATCCAGTGTGACAAGGGGAACTGCTCTTCCTGGTGGCCCCACAGCATTGGTCTAGACTCTACAAACACTTGTCTTCCTCATGGTGTCCCCTGAGACAGTGAAGCTCAAATCCACAGGGAAGAGAACGTCAGCTGCTGGAGTGAATTTGTTATTCTACATAATAGGAGCACTGCAAGGCTTGTTATTAACACGTTCTTTCCTCATCTGATTTCCCAGAGGCTCCCATTTAACCAAATAAATTTCAAACCAGGTGAGAGTCGGTTTTTAAGAATGAAAATGTTTATTTCATTTTCTTTATTTACATTCAGGGATGCGTGTCCCTGTCAGACCATCCCCCTCCAGCAGGCAGGTATCCCAGATAACCCAGTATCACTGGGAGAAGAGGGCAGGCATGGGTGTGTGCTGTGCTCACCTTATCTCTGGGCCACCAGTGAGCCCTCAATGCCCCAAGAAGCAATTAATGCACCATATTCCTGCTTCTCCCTGAGTTATGGAGTGCTACAGAAATTAAGACAAATGCACACAGCCAGGTCTTTTGTGGAACCCAGGGGAAATCTCTTTTATTAGACCTACAAGTACTGGAGATGAAGGACCACACAGGGGGTTTATAAACTGTCAGAGCTCCTGGTGTGTGTACAAACAGCTCACCCTGACCACAGCAGGCTGCTTACATTTGGCTTTTGGAGGGAGCAGCTGTCTACAAACTTCCAAATCCCTGACTGCTCTGCTCCAAACTCCAAGCTAAGGGCAAGCAGAGACATGGGGAGCCGAGCCACAGACTCCAGAGCCCATGCTCTCAGCCACTGCACTGGGCTGTACAGCTCAAGAAGTCTGGGAAGAAATGGGAAAGCATCCTCAAACAGGACCTGGACTGACAGTCCCTGGAAATCACATTCAGAATGAGCTTTTTCTCCTCTTTTTGCCCTGTTCAGCTGTTCATTAATAGGCTCATCATGGAGCCAGGAGGATGGTAATAACATGGATCCAAAACAAGCATATGTTTGAGGGGTGAAAGAAGAAGGGCAAACTAGAAAATGTCAGCTTTCTGGTAAGAAATGAGTTACCCTTCCCTCCTCCAGCGTTGGCAAAGGATACCTTGGGAGCTGAAAACTGATCATTATGATGACTTTCACAAGGAATTACAGCAGCAGATCTTTTAACAGATAAATGTGGTGCTGCAGGTAAGAGCTCAGGAGTCCCCCAAGAGAGCTCATGACACCACAGCCCTGGCTGCCCTACCTTGTATGGGACTCTGTGGGGAGGAGGAGATTAAAAGGTTCATTTTGGCAAGTCCTCAGTACCTTCTTACTAGCAGGCACTTCTCTTTTGGGAGAGGGCTAGAACTGCAGCCAGATGATACACTCAGGACAGATAACCCTGAGACAGGTGCTCCCTGATGGGTACAGACACCTGGGATCACCACAGGCTCTCCCAAGAATCACCTGGACTCCAGTCCCATTCTCAGCCTGGATTTATTGGTTTGACTGATTTGGGGGGGTTTTCCCCCCAGTGCTCTACAAAATTTAGACACTTCTTAGGCCTCAGGACAATAGGGAGATTGAGGGACAGCAGATACATTATTTCCATTATTTCAATTCACCATTTCATCTTAGAAAATAACACTTTTACTTTAAATATTGTAACACTCATTTCCCAATCTCTGGAGTGTAATAAGATGACCTAAAAATACTGACTTAACAGAGCTCAAGAGTTTGTTAGAACCAGATTAGCTTTTGCAATTGGGCAGTAACAGTCCCTTCTCTTTTTATGAGATTAGTCTGAGGACTGTGAATTCCAGAGGGAAGCAAACTTCTCCTGTCCTAAGGAATTCAGCAGGCAGAAAGTAAAATACAATAAACAAAAGTTTTGATTTGCCCAAAATATCCTACCACTCTTATCATGAGCTCAATGTAGCAACAGCACACAGAAAAGGAGTTGGGGGGGGGGGTGGACCTCAAACACAAATTCATTTTTTACCCCAAGAACAGATAATAACTTTTTTATGCCACAGGAATTCAAAGCAAGGTTTTTATAAAGAATTCTTCTTTGAAGTAGTTTAGAACAGGATACGAGCATCTAGGTGAAGCTTATGTTAAGCAAGGACTAGAGATGCATTTTTTACTTCTGGGGCCCTGGGTAGTTAAGCACTTTTCCCTCCACATATTTAATCATCCAATTTAGCCTAGTGGAGTACCAAGAGCAAGCAACCAACAGAGCTCAAACCCAGGTCTCTGAAGAGCTCTCCATCATTACTCTGGGATTAAATAGCTTGCTCACTGATCTGTAACTTTAAGTCATTGCTTATCAGAAAGCAATTTGGCTTAAGGCTCCTTGCTGGAATAACTAAAATGCCAAGGCTATATTTGTTGCATTCTCACAGCTTTTCCCAATTCACGGAAGGGACAGTACCACACCCATCCTGGATTCCCTACAGGAAGCACAGAAATGTTAGTAAGACCTTTGTAATTATCCTGTCACAAAACTTTAGCAGTACATTTCCTACAGACACTGTGATTTAGCATATAATTATCTCATCATTCGGTGTAAAACAGAAACCAGAAACAAAGCACAATTAAAAGGATGGTGAGAAAAGAAAGCCATTCTAGACAAAGGTGATTGTTTAGAACGTTTGGTCTTACCCCGAAACCAATTGCTCATCAGTTAGAGGACATTGGTCTCTGAAATGGGAACATGGCCATAAACACAAAACAAAACACAACAAAAGAAAATAAACGAGGCAGGTACACAAAATACAAAAGAAAAAAAGAGATATATTAAAAACTAGAATGAACTATTAAGGGTTAAACTCCTGTAAAGGAAATATAACTGTTGAGAAGAGTCAATAGTTAATGAAAGATGAATTCCAGGGATATATTGCAGGCTTAGACTGACAACAGGGAGAAAACAGGCTCAGGCAGTTTAGTCCTTGCACTAACACTGGCTGCTGCATCAGGTTTCCCCACCACACACTGCATATATGGAGCTGGATTTCCACCACCCTTTGTAATTCATGCTTACCTTTAGAGAAACACAAGAGATTGCAGCCTGATTTAGAGCAGTTTATTCCTATCATTTTCACCAAAGAACATCCCATGCAGCCCCAAATGACCCACAGCTCTTCCCAATTGGTTCTGGTGCTTCCATACCCATAAGGCTTAGGAAAAGAGGATGCCCACCATTTATTGTTGCAGGATTCTGCCAGGGGCCTGGCCACAGAGCCACTGCTGCACCCCCAGAGATCCACCCAGCAGGTACAAGTCTGGCCAGACTCGCCGCACACACATGAAGTCATTCTCTGTCTGCCCCAGGCAATAAATACAAACTTAGAGAGAAAAGGTCTTCAAGGCAAAGAATCCAAAAACCTTCCTTACAACAGCTGTGCAGAGCAGGGTTCTGTAAGCAGCTGTGCTCACTTCTATATCAGAAACACTTGTTTCCATTTTAACAGTCAACTGCTTTTTTTTTTTCTCCCCCTCCAATGAACAAGATACAAAAGGACTTGTTTCCTGAAACAAATTTCCTAAATATACTGGAAAGTTAATTTGACAAAAGCTTTATACTATCCACAGTAAAGAGGGGAGACAAAATGAAAACCTGCAACATTTATTTAATACAAAACACAGATTTCTGCTGGTCATGCTGAAAAGAGAACTTACAGAATCTACATGACAAACTACACAAAGGGGGTGATATTACAGGAAGGGTGTTTCAAGGGATGGGTGGATGAATAGAAAAGCACAGACTTATAGAAAGGAAGCCTTTCAACACAAATACAAGGAAGAACACTGGAGTCCAGTGAAAGAGGGACAGAGGAGACAGAAATGTTATCACAGGAGAGCTACTGTTTGTTAGAAAGGGACAGTCAAATCCTTGTTTGTCACTAACTTGGGTTTTTTATAACAGAAGCGTTTGGCCAATTAATGACATCAGTGCTGCCAAATTTGCTAAACCTTCTCCAGTTAGTCAGTTATGCTACTAAAAATGCAAAGTCTGGTGTAACATATGTTACTATATGTGTCTCTTCATTAGAATATTTGCTTGCTGACTATACCACCTTCAGAAAAGCTACAAAAACCATTTCAAACCAATTTATTAAGCATTATCTTACAGCTTCAAAAGGAGAACAAGTGCCTCACGTTTCAGGGAAAAGAAAAAAGACTGGCAGGCACCTCCATAAACTGGGAGGGGGTTGTGTATTCCTGGTAAAGCACTCAGAAACCGAAGGATGTTTATAAAAAGAGAAAATGATGAAAGGCTGAGAAGAAGCCAACAAAGAGAGACACTTGACAGGAAATTTGTTTTGACACTGACAGTCTTCTGAACACCTTTTTGTTGCATGGCCACCATCAACACACCTCAACCGCTCTTGCTGCTCAATTTGCTTTTAAGGGGAAGTAAAATCTGTATTCTGAAGACCCAAACACACAGCTCCACTGAGCAGAAATTAATGCAAGCAAACACACACCAGTAACCTGGAGGGAGGATTATCATGAATAGGCTGCCATTGTCTATTAAAAAAAAAACAAATCAAAAAGCATAACAATGACCAGGAAATTGAGATGGGAGGCTAAAAGAAATCCAATTATGTATACAAATATGTTATATGGAAGTGGAGTTAAGGCACCTAAACTGATTGATTTTGTACTTTCTGAGGCCCTAAAGAAATATATACACCTCGACTCCTTTCCTTTCTTAGTTTGCAAATCATGTGCATCTCACTCTCCCCAGGGGATCTGCACCTTTTTATCTCCACTCTCCCCTTGGAATCTCTTCTATTACAAGGCACCAACTTCTGCTACTCCTAAAATGGTCTGATACAAATCAAAGTCTGAGCAATCTGTTGCACACAGTTTTGAAGATGCATTTTCTGTTTTCTGCTGGAAGAAGCATCTGTGTACCTAAAGTCTGCATATTTTTCCACCTGTATCTGTCAGTGAAAGATATTAACTTTGCCAACAAACCCACTCTTGTCTTTTTTAAATTAACAGTACTCAGTATATAAAGAGCATCAGCATTTGCTTCTAGGAGCAGGTACCACTGAAGAGGACATGTTACATCAGACCTGTGGGATGCAGCATACTTACAATGCTGATTACACCGGGGCTGGGGAAAAGCTTTTCAATAAACAAACACGACTTTGAAAGAGACTTTGAAATTTGGCCCGGCCAAGTAAGCAGCACAAGTGTTGTGCTGGACCCCAATATGTGGCCTTCAGAGGAACCAACACTTTCAGAGCAACAGAAATGCTGCTCCTCTTCTATTTCCCCTTCCTCTGCACGGCAGATAAAGACAGAGCCAAATAAACTCTTTTAAATAGTAAAAGTTCAGTAACAAATACCTGACCAAGAGATTAAGCACAAACTTTAAAACCCAGCATCTTGGACACCACCACAATGAAATCATCTAAGTATTTGTTTAATATAGTTTACATGCCAGCACATTCACTCTACTTAAAACCAATTTCAGGAAAACAGCAGCAGTTTTCTCATCTGACCATCATTTGAAAGAATAAAAGCTTTTCCTACATCACTGCAGTAACCACATACTGTATCCCACTAACTCAGCAACACAGGCAACATCCAACATACACAGATACACATTAAGGGCTTGGCCCAACCTGCCAAAATGGCAGAGGCCACAAGAATCAGTATCAGACAGAAGTTGGTATCATTCCAAAACCATTCTAATCTATGTAAGGAAATACCAGAGTCAGGGGTTCAAACAGCAACCAACAAAATCCCAGCAAACATGTGCACTGAGCCTTCCTGCCCTCCACAGTCCAATCTGAAACACCATTGACCAGTTCCCAAATGTGTTCCCACTGGAGTTGTGCCCTGTCTGTACTGCACTCACTGGACAGGCACCCAAAAGCGGTATGTGAAGGCTTCAAAGGCATCAGAAAAGGCAGGAGATACAAATGACCTCAAGCAAAACATGTTTTCATAAGACCCCAGTCCTGGAAAACCAAATGAATTGCTGATGCTTACTGTAATAGGTGATTTTAATTTCAGCTAAACTATTCTCAAGCATAAAGTTAAGAACAAGCTTACATTTCTTTTTTGGGGAGAAGTGATGATTACTTCTGTGGTATCTGAGTGAAGAGCAGCAACTACCCCCTTTTATTAATATTGGAGACTAAAACACGTATCACAAAAAAAAAGATCTGCAACTGAACTACAGGCCAAGAGACAAAAAACCCTTTTTCTCTCCCAGATTTATCTCATATCTAATAGTGCTCAATTTAGAACTATGCAGCAGATTTCAAATGCTCTCCAAAAACTAATTAGAGGGTCCATCCACACATACATACATGCTGAAACACCACACTGCCTGTTTTCAGTGCAAATGTTACCCAGTGATTTCCTGTAATTAAAAAACTATCTTTAAGTCTCAGTTTCCTCTTACTATGTCACTGACACAACGGCAGCTATATCTGGAGAAACAAAATTAGTTATTCATTAGTGCACAGCAATTCCATACGAAAATTACACGAGCTAGGGAAGAATTTGAGGCAACTGAATAATGTACCCAGTTAGAGGTAGGCAGGTAAAGAAAAGTGGAATTTTGCCAAGGGACTAATAGTCCTAGTTTTGAAAGGGTAATATTGCCTTTCTAACAAGCACAAAATACCTGGCCTATGCTTTGTCCTGAAAACAACAGATTCAGCAGCATTCCCTCATGAGACATTGCTCACTACTAAGCACTAAGTTGTTCATAAGTTGGTATTAAAGCATTTTTGGCAGGTTGTCTTCTATACGGTCAGAGAGAATGGAACTAGAAGGCAAGAGAGCAGGAGGCCATCTCTCCTTTGTTTCAAACTCTTAGGCAAGGAGAAATGTTTGCCCCCTACCTGGAGTCCCCATCTTGATCTTCTGTGGTGTCACCAGAGCCATTCACAGCGTATCGACTTCTTGGTTTGTCTGAAGCAAAGGATAAAGACAAGTTTATCAAGGAACTATCTCCTTAAATAAGTGTTCCTGTTCTCACTCAAAATCCACAAAAATTAGGAGAAAGAGGTTTTATTCTTCAGGGGGTGAAGAGGAGAAAGTAAAATATTTACAGAAATTGACACAAGTAACAGTTTGCTCTTTGAGAGAATGGAAAATAGAATTCTGGCCACTGAATTTCCTGCATTATTGCTCAGGTTTTGGGACAACGGCAATGCTACAGAAGCCCCTCATGTAGTCACAGGAATGGAAATCTTTACCAACAAAAAGTAGGAATGGGGTGGGAGGGAAGCAGTCAGCCAAAAAAAAAAATGGTTTCAGATTTCACCTATAAAAATGAAAAGGGATTTAAAGACGATTCTCCCATGGTAAAAAGTGACCCACAACCTAAGCAGGGGTGTCAATGCTCTCAGGACACACAGCAGTTAGCACAGGAGCCAAGTCAAACAGCCTCATCACACCTTGAGGCCACTCACTGACACTAGTCCAAAGTCAGCCCCAGGCACAGTCCTGGATCAGGAGCCTTGGAGGAAGAGGGAGAACCAATGCTGGTACCTGCACAATCCCGGGGTCCTGCTGTTCTGGAGAAATTAAACCTTCTCCAGTCCATTATTCAACAGCAGGGACTAAAGTTTCATAGCTTCTACCCATTATTGGTTAAAGCTCAGTGTCCTGAACTCCCCCAAAATCAGTGCCTTAACTTCCCACCCTGCCTCCTCCTCCTCCTCCTTCCCCTGCAGCTCCCAAAGCCGACGGGATTCACCTGCCCCAGGCGCAGCAACAAGGCACAGGGTCGGTAATAACACCTGGCACTAATGTGGCTTAATTAACGTGGGGTGTGAGGGGCGCCTGGGCATCCTGGAGGGTATGAGGGGTGTTTGAGGGGTGCCAGGTACCCTGACAGTGTAAGGGCTAGGGTTAGCGAGGAGTGCCAGGTCTCCATGGGCAGCGTGAAGGGTTTGGAGGGGGAGGGGGGTGCCAGGGACACACCGACCCCCATGGAGGGTGTGTGAGGGGTGCCAGGGATACACAGACAGCGTGAGGGGTTTGGTGGGGGTGCCAGGGACACACAGACACTCATGGAAAGTGTGTGAGGGTTCCCAGGTCCCCACAGACGGTATGAGGAGTGCCAGGGATACACAGACCCCTATGGAGGGTGTGTGAGGGGTGCCAGGGACGGGACACACATGGTCTGAGGGTGCCAGGTCCTCACAGACGGTATGAGGGGTGCCAGAGACACACAGACCCCCATGGAGGGTGATGTGAGGGGTGCCAGGTCCCCATGGGTGATGTGAGGGGTTTGGGGGTGTGGGGGTGTCCCAGGGACACACAGACCCTCACAGAGGGTGTGTGAGGGGTGCCAGCTCCCCATGGACTAAAGGAGGGATGTCAGGGAGGGACACACAGACAATGTGAGGGGTGCCAGCTCCCCGTGGGTGATGTGAGGGGTTTGGGGGAGCTGCCAGGAACATACAGACCCCCATGGAGGGTGTGTGAGGGGTGCCAGGTCCCCGCGGGCACCGTGAGGGGTGTGGGGGGCGCTGCCAGGCCCCCCGGGCGGTGTGAGGGGGATGGGGGGGCGCTGCCAGGCCCCCCGGGCGGTGTGAGGG
>JAWWEU010000034.1:2935876-2956132 GCA_035583155.1 Acropternis orthonyx | reverse complement strand
CAGTACAGCCCGGTGCCCCCAGTTCAGATCAGCACCTCACACACAGCCCCATGCCCAGTACAGCCCGGTGCCCCCAGTTCAGACCAGCACCCTGCACACCTGCAGCCCAATTCCCAGTACAGCCCAATGCCCCCAGTTCAGACCAGCATCTCACAGACAGCCCCATTCCCAGTATAGCTCAGTGCCCCCCCAATTCTGTCCAGCACCCCACACACACATTCCCTCAATCAGCCCAGTGCCCCATGACAGCACTCCCTGTTCCACACACCCCCAGTTTATCCCAGTGCTTCCCATGCCTGCAGCCAGCACCTTCCAGCTCATCCCAGTGCTCCCAGTTCAGCCCCACACCCGGGCAGTGCATGGTGGCCCCAGCTCTGGATCCTTCCACAGGGGCTGGCAGGGCCTGGACTGCCCATTTCTCTTGGCCACTCTGGGTCACTTGTGGCCTTCCAGCCAGTTCAGTCATTAACATCTCCAGAGCTTTACCGGGAGCTGGTGGCAAAGAGCAGCAAGTGCTCTTCATCCCCTGAGAGTTGTTGTACTCATGGAAAGGATGGGCAGGCACTGGAGCTGCCCAGGGCAATGGTGGAATCGCCATCCCTGGAAGTGTTCAAAACCTCTGTGGGTGTGAGGACATGGTTTAGGGGTGGGCTTGGCAGTGCTGGGGTAATGGTTGGACTCAGAAGGCTTTTCCAGCCTGAATGATTCCGTGATATCAGGGTGCCTGCTGTGGAACTCAGACCTCCGGGCTGCCAGTGCTTGTGGCAAGGCTGGATCGAGCTTGTTGCTCATGTTTGTGATCTCAGGACACTTCCCAACTCTGATACAACTTGCTGCTGGGTTAGGAAGGGTGACGGTACTCCCCTGGCAGCTGCCTTGGTGCCTTCGTCTTATTTTGTGCTTAACCAAGATCAGAAATTATCAGCAATTATATTAGAGGATGAACTGGGGTTTTGTGCAAATTCTTCTGTATTTCATTGCATTACAAAGATATTTGACCCCTCTGAGATATCCCCACTGTGGATTTTGCTCTCCGGCCCCCGCGGGGACAGGGGCAGAGCTGGGTGGCTGCACAGGGAGATGAGCAGCCGCAGCACGGTGTAATCTGCAGGGCCATTCTCCACAAGGCCAGTGATAACCCTTGAGCCAGAGGAGGGGACGCCAAGGGGACAGACTTGTCTAGGGGTGATTAAAGAGCAGTGCAATTATCGCAGCAGAGCATTCCTTGTGCACCAGCACTGGGCAGCCACGTTAAAATTTCAGTGTGTCTCCCTCAAAATATAATTTCACTTTCTTAAAGAGTAATTTGCAGACATATCTGTCATTTCCATCTCTTGGAGGTTTAGCTGTAATTAGTCTTGCAGTTTAGTTAAAACAAAGATTGCAAGTTCTTCGAGCACTAGTAGGAAATTAAAGAGTAGAGCCAGGATTTAGACTCTAGTTTTAAGACTTCAAAAACTTAATATGCCTCAACTATTTCAGAGTCAGAGCAGATATAAATGCCACCTAAACCACCGCACTCTCCTTGAGGGGAAAACAGTTCCTGTGGATAATATAGGCCCATGGGAAAAGCTATCCTTGATCTCACAACAATGCCATTCAATAGGTTGCTGTATTTACAATCAGGGCTGACAGAAATTATAATCCCACTTTTAAAATTAGCTAACAGGCCTGTTGCTTGTTTCTGCTGCCTAAAAGGAGAAACTCAGGAAGCTGGGTTTTGGAACCGGAATAAAACAGACCTACATTAATTTAAAAAAAAACAATCCACTTTTGGTGATTTTATGGCAACAATTCACCATCTGCCCGAGGATGGACATTCTGCTATGGGACATGAGAAGGAGCAGCAGAAGAGGAAGGCAGGTTTGATGGGGTTTCCCAGAGGCCATGGCTTCAGTATTGGCCCTGTGACAGAGGAACACCAGCAATGTTGTCCAGCTCCTTGCATTGCTGAGGCCAGGACTGCCCTGTGTCACTATTCCATGGGCAGCTGGAGCACGGGGATGGGGAGCTTGGCTGAGAGGTCCATGCAAAGCCAGAGACAGTCACTTTCCATTGTCATGTTGTGTTCCACAGCTGAGGGTCATGCTTCTTCCACCAGGCATGTTCCTGAGGAGTTCCCTCAGCCATTCCCAGCACAGCCCTGACCCTGGGTGGGCAAAGAGCTCCTTCGAGCAAGCCAGTCACCTGGTGGCTGCTCTGGCTTTTGTGATAGTGCAAGAGTAGGTCTGAGGAAAAGAATTCAAATTCCATAATGACTTCAGTGACTGTGAATCCTCCCATGCACACATCACTTTAAGCATTGTGCCTACACAGACCTTAATCCTGCAGCCACAGAGGGCCAATCTTTCAGGTTACACAGGGTAGCAAAATAGGAAGGAATCCTGATGGTGTGTGCCTTATCCCTGTGTATATCTGGGTCACAGCATTGATTGAGTAACCCCTGATTAATTGCACTCTTACTGAGGAGAGCTTGGAGCACAGCCATGGACACGCCATGTAACAGGCAGTACTTTGGGGAGGGGACAAAAACATTATATAAATGAATACTTGACAACAGCATCATTATTTTCAAAGTAATCTTTCTACTGGAAAACTGTAAGTTCTGGAAATGTGTGTAGCAAGGGACAACAAAAGCCTCCTTTGGTACTGCCATCCATTTAAGCTGTATAAAGTGAATATCATGTTGTCCTGTGCCCTGGCTGCTGCCCATGCTGTCAGAGGCACTTCAAATTGGAGACTGCACTGCTCTGCACCTATGTAGGCAGTTAGCTCAGGTTTTCAGGGGACATGCATGGCATTATTGAAGGGAAGATATACAAAGAGTTCTCTGATAATACTCCCTATAGTAATGTGATTGTCCTCCCTTGCTCTCAGGTGAGCCCCCTCTTGTATCCCCTCTCAAAGTGAATGACCCAGCCTGTGGGCAGGGGGGCTGAGGAGCAGCCATGGCACTGAACACCATCTGAGATTAAATCCCAGATGAGTTGTTGGCCTCGACAGAAGGGATGATAATACAAGATCACCAAACCCAACCAGGCTCACAGACCAAGAGGCATCAAGTGCTTTGTGCCTGCCCTTTGGGAAAGCCCAAGGTTTCTCCTAATGGATGTGACAGATGACATGCAGAGAGGATTAAATTCAGAGCCCAGCACAGAGTACTAGGGGTGAGTCAGAGCTCTTCTGCAAGTGCCACTTGCCCCAGGGCACTGGGAACACCAGAGGATACAGAAGTTGCTGTCTGACCCCAGCCCTACACTTTCCTGGCACCGCTGGCTCATCCCTAGCTGACCCCAGGATACAGTGGCAGAGCCACACTCCCAGGAAAGTGGGGTTTGTAGCTTATGGATCAAATCCTCCAGGCTGTGGAGTCTACCCAGAGAGGAGAGACCTACCCCCTTGTGACAGCACAGAAGAGACCTCTGTCATACACACAACACACGTGGCTCCCACGCCAAGCCCAGCACCTGCCCAGCAGCACAGCACAGCCTCCCTGGGGCTCCCACAGGGCTCCAAGGCTGGTGCATTCTCTGATCCATGCATGACCCAAGGATCATTACATCCCTAGGGCTTTCCTCTTAGCAGGATGACCCTGGCTGGGGATCACACTCTGTAGCAGTGGGGGTACCACTGCTCTTGGTGAGGAATCTGGCTGAGACATATCAACCTTCTCTGCACAGGTGTGCAGGACTATTTGGGCAGCAAACACTATCTGAACTCTCCAACTGGACCAGCCAGCTTTCCATGCAAGGCTGCCAGTGCTCAGTGGTGATGTGTAAGGCTGCTGTAGTTTATCAGCATGGCAGAGAGATTTACTTCTGCTTCACTTGCTGGCAGGATATTCATTCCCAGAGCTTTGACAGTGACCATCTCCAGTGGCACTTTGGCACTTTGCCCACTTATCTGTGATTACAGACCTCTGCTGGTCTTTGTTTTGCTTCTTTGGTCCTTCACCCATCCAGTGTGCCCGTGCCCTGATGCTACCAGGAGTCTGTTGTGGGACCAAGTGTTCCTGTGCATGTCCAGCACTGGCTGTGGTGCTGAGGGCTATTTTACAGTACAAAGGGTAATTAAGAGCAGGACCACACAGTTAGAAATTAAAGGCTTGCAGTATGAGGCATGTAGTGATGAAAACGAAATGTCTGACTGGGCTTTCTCAACAAACACACCTTTTTTTTAGGACCATGAGCTCTCTTACCTGTAGGAAACATTACTACCACTGCTGTTATAATCCATATTAATTGCAGAGTAGGTCTCTAATTCTTTGCAAGCAGCTGGCAAAGTGAAGTCCTGGCAGTGCTGAAGAAAGTGGCAAAATCTCTGCTTATTCTCACAAAATCAGGGTTTCACTGCCTCTCTGAACTATACCACACCTCTGCCACTCCCTAGGAACCATTTCGTGTGAAATACTGTGCCACAGGGCAGCCACATATTCTGGAAGTGTATGATACGGCCCCGAAAGGCCCAGAATTTTGTGTTCACACCTGTGACCCAAGAGAGGAAATGTAGATCCCTCTCCAAGCTCCTTGGTCTGTTTGAAGTCCCCACGCTCCTCAGCTCAAAGATGTGTCCTAACAATTCATGGATGGGATTTTCCAGCATTATCTCCCTGTTCATGTATCAATACACGTCCAGACAATTTCTTTGGGCCACACAGCAGTTTTGTTAAGAAGCAAGAGGCTGATAAGGCCAGCAAGCAAGGAGGGCAGTGCGCTGACCCTCGCCGAAGTAGCCACTGCTCCTGAGGGAGATAAGCGTCTCCCGCTCCTTGGGAGGGCCTGTGGAGTGACCAATGAGTGTGGACAGGCGCCACGGTCTGCTCTCCCCTTCCCCTTTATAACCAGGCGTGCCGGGGTGGGGAGTCCAAACCTGCTCCGAGCTGTCACTGCGAGGGACAACCAGCACCTCCCGCACAATGACGCTGACCCAAGCCGAGAAAGCCGCCGTGGTCACCATCTGGGCCAAGGTGGCCACCCAATCTGATGCCATCGGGGCAGAATCACTGGAGAGGTAAGGCCCCAGCACTCCTCGAAAGAGGGCATTGCTATTGGGGTGCATCTCAGCTAGAACTTGGGTGAGTGCGAGCAGATGGGACCGCTGAGGGTTGATGGGGAGTTGTGTTGCTTGGTTAGTAATCATCAGGAATTATGTCTGTGCTACTAAATGCTTCAAAATCTCACGGCAAACCATCATTTTCTAAACAATTCAATAGGTCTTTTCTCCCCTTACAGCAATTCAGAAAAATTCATAGCCAGGAGCTCTGGTGAGGAATTCAAAGTCATTCGTACTCAGTGTCCTGAAACAGCATCATCCCTGTGAGGGGATGAACTTGAAGTGCTTTATTGTACAAGTGGTGCCCTTTCTCTCACACTTTCTAAGATAATAGGTATCCACTAAATTCACTGGATACTCAGATCTCATTGTTCCAGTTGATACGTAACACACTCTTAGGAAACAAGACAACTGGAGCCCCTGCCTGCAGCATGGCACAGTAATCCAAAGTTCATACCTATTAAGCAAGCTGGAACAACAGGGATAACAGTCTGGAAATTGTTCAGAAATTCTTATGTTATTCCAAGTTCTTTAAAGTTTATTTACAGCTCAGTATGAAGTATCATGATTCCCCTTCCAGGACTCTGAGTACCACTCATATTGATTCTGATTCATTTAGCTCATTTCAGTTTGAAGGTCCAGGAAACTGGGTTACAATGTAAGAGAAGAAATTTGGTGATGATTTGGGGCTGTTGTTTACTAGAAACCAACTAAAACAAAAATGCATTAAGGTTTAAATTGTTTAATTCTTCTCTACTATGTACAGATTACCCGGCTGCTTAATCTGCATGTGCTGCAGAGGTTTAAGAGTAGGAAGACCTGCTCCCATAGCTCTCAAGGCCCTGTTACACCACTGAAGGTTTACACTGCACTTGCTCTGAGTTTTTACTCAGTGGATGCCCTTTCCACTACTGAACCTCATTCCCATGTTCTCCTCCAGGCTTTTCTTCAGCTACCCCCAGACAAAAACCTACTTCCCTCACTTCGATCTCAGCCAAGGCTCGGCTCAGCTTCGTGGCCACGGCTCCAAGGTCATGAATGCCATCGGGGAAGCCGTGAAGCACGTGGATGACATCCAAGGAGCTCTGGCCAAACTCAGCGAGCTGCACGCTTACATCCTCAGGGTGGACCCCGTGAACTTCAAGGTGAGTGAGCACAGAGACTTCCAGGGGTGCAAACTGCCAGCAGAGGATTAGAGACCACAGGTCATTTGGGTTCGTGGCAGTTCGATCCCTGACTGCATTGCACAGCTTGTTCCCCACCTGATTTTTAACCTGAGATCGGATCTTTTCATGAAGGATCTGGTCTGGTGCAGGCAAAGAACTACTCAGGGGCTCCCACTGTTTGTGTTCGACAGACCAAAGTCTCAGTTGTCTTTGCTGTAATTCATGAACCTCCCTCACACATCAAGTTACATCCCCTGTCCTGAACAAAGTCTTAATAAATTCTAAACGTTTCCACTTTGTTGCATTTCCCTTTGGTGAGGGAGGAAGAGACATTTGGCAGAGGGAGTGGGAGCAAGCAGTGCATTTTGCCCTGTACCAAAGGCAACTGTGCTTCTTCCCTGCTTGGGTCATTCCAGAGCATGCTGGGCCCAAGCTCCATTGCAGATCCCCCAGACTAACACCTGATAGTGATTGTAATGGATTTCATCCTGTTTTCCCTTACAGCTGCTTTCCCACTGTATCCTGTGCTCCGTGGCTGCCCGCTATCCCAGTGACTTCACCCCAGAAGTTCATGCTGCGTGGGACAAGTTCCTGTCCAGTGTTTCGTCTGTCCTGACTGAGAAGTACAGATAAATGTCCTCCACAGAGGCTGAGGGAGGTACATCCCATGCTCCGGGGTATCACCCCTTCCTAGGCAGCCCTCTGAGACCCCCTCTGCAGGGGTTTGGTCATCTGCAAAACCCAATAAATAATTGAAAAAGTGAGCAATGGTCTCTGTGTTTTATCTCTGTGTGTTCCACCTACACCTGACTGTTCAGGCAGGGGTGTTCTGAAGTGGCTACACAACATGGAGGGGGAAATAGTAAACTTTGTAAATTCATATACTATTCATGTGCTAAGATATAAAAATTCAATGGGAACAACATAATATTCAGTGGGAACAACACCCCATTGAGCAGAAGCCCAGAACAGGTTACAGCCCTGTGACTGCTGCTGCTCACCAAGGTATATCCACCAAAGACTGTTTACAGGCTGACCAGGAAAGAGTCTTTTGCCCTGCCAACATATTGAATAGATCCAGGCTTTTTGTTTGGCCTATCCAAAACCCAGCCCAGCCTGTTGGGAACAAAACCTGCATTGCCATGTGTTGTGTTGTCTTCTCATGCCTCTCTCCACAGGGTGTGGACATGGTATCTGATGTGCTTCATGAACACCTGCTGGACAGGTTTGCTAAAGGGACCATGCTCTCAGCTTGACATCCCTTGTGTTAATACAAGGAACTTTACATGGATTTGAAATTTGGGAAGACTAGGAATTCTCCATACATACCTGTTGTGGGTTAACCCTAGTGGGCAGCCAAACACTACACACTCACTCACTCACTCACTTCTCCCTCTCAGTTGGATCAGGGGAAAAAGAAAGGAAGAATAAAAGCAAGAAAAATTGGAGGTCAAGATCAAACAAACAAACAAACACACAGAAATTATTGTTTAATAAGGGAAGGATAAGTGGAAGCAGAGGGCAGGAAAAAAAATAAAACAAAGGCAATCACTCGCTGCACCCTGGGTGTAAACCCATGTCCAGCCAGTTCATGAGTAAAAAAAAACGGGAAGTCCCCCTAGAATTCCCTCAAACCCCCTCTTTTCCCTTTTATTGCTGAACATGGGGTTATATGGTATCAAACGAGTTGGGCTCATCTGGTTTTGTCCCCTCCCAATACCCTAAAATCTATTCCCTGGGTGGGGGCAGAATGAGAAGCAGAGACAGCCTTGATACTGTGCAAATGCTCCTCAGAAAAATCTGGAATATCAGCATGTTACAGGGCCAGTTCAGCCAAAAATGTAAAGCACAGCACCATGTGAACTCCTGTCTCAGAGGACTTCTGGCCTGAAAAGGTGGATGCAAAGCCTTAAGCCTGCTCTGACAGACAGCCTGAACTGGCACTGCAAGCAGCGATTCTTACCTCCTTCATGGAATTTAGGGACTGTGGGCAAGGGGGAAAAAGGTGGTGCCAAAGCTCTCAGGTCATCAAATGGCTTCAAACATGTCACTCAGTGTGCCACAGCAGCTTTTAAAACATTCTGCATCTGTGGGTCTTGGCTAATCTGAAGGTTTCGATCCATGACTTAGGCGGTAGGTCAGCATCTGGTGTGTCCCTAACCCCGAGTTTGTACCAGAGCCTTTGTACACAGCCTGAGAGAAGTTAGAGGAATTGGCCTCACGTTGCACCAGGGGAGGTTTAGGTTGGATGTTGGGAAAAATTGCTTCATGGAAAGGGTTGTCAAGCCCTAGCACAGGCTGCCCAGGGCAGTGGTGGAGTCACCATCCCCAGAGGGATTTATAAGGTGTGTAGATGTGGCACCTGGGGACAGGGTTTAGTGTTGGCCCTGGCAATGCTGGGTTAATGGTTGGACTCAATAGCCTTAGAGGGCTTTTCCAACCTTCCTGATTCTATTATTCTATAATTCTGTGGTTGTATGCCCAACCACTAGGTGCCCTGCAGGATGTCCCAGCATTTATGGGGACAGGCAGGAGCACACATCGTGGTGGGAAGAAGGGAAGGAGCCCAGGCCTGAGAAACATCACAGGATAGACTTTGGGAAGACCATGTACTCAAAAAGGAGGTTCTTCCCTGCCCAGGTTTCTCCAGGCTGCTGGAGGGATGGTGTTTCTCATGGCAGACCCCAAGCATGATCCAGGAGGGCTTATCCATGGCTACTTTTCAGAGGCCATGGGGTTCTTGGGGCAGAGAGGGGCTGGATGTGCCAGAGGACCAGGGACACTTGTGGGACCCACCCCAACACCCACAGAGCCAGGGAGGACCCTGGTCCATCTAGGGGGAAATGGTGGATCACAACAGGAGGCTGGAGGACATTCCAGCCAGGGCAGGCAAGGCTGTGACACAAACAGGACACTCCTGGGGCTGCTGCTGACCATGGGGCAGCCCACAGGCTGGTATGGTGCTGGTGCAGTGGGGCAGGAAAGGACAGCTGGGCCCCCCAGGGGCCTCCTTAGGGCTGAGCCCCCAGTGGCAGCCGGGGCCCCCCAAGGCAGCGGCACGGCCGCTCCCTGGCCCCGCTGTCCCCCCACCCCTCGGGGTGATAAGATAAGGCCGGGCGGAGGTGCTGGCGGCTATAAGAGCGCGTCCTCACAGGCGCTGCTGCCACCAATCCCTGCCTACCCTGCCAGCCATCACCATGCTGACCCCCGAGGACAAGAAGCTGATCCAGCAGGTCTGGGAGAAGATAAGCGGCTGCCAGGAGGAGGCTGGAGCCGAGACCCTGGAGAGGTGCAGGCCTGGGGACTCCATGGGCAAGGGGGACAAGCGGGTGGGAGCCCCATGGAGGGGCTGGTGTGGTGGGTCCGGCTGGGGTGAGCCCCACTGACTGTCCCACTCCCCCAGGATGTTCACCGCCTACCCCCAGACCAAGACCTACTTCCCCCACTTCGACCTGCACCATGGCTCTGACCAGATCCGTGCCCATGGCAAGAAGGTGGTGGCTGCCTTGGGCACTGCCGTGAAGAACCTGGACAGCCTCAGCCAGGCTCTGTCTGAGCTCAGCAACCTGCACGCCTACAACCTGCGTGTGGACCCCGTCAACTTCAAGGCAAGCGGGGGACAGGGGACAGGGGGTGGGGGATGAGGGTTGGGATGGGGGATGGCGGACAGGGGATCAGGGTGGGAGTCAGGGATGGGCGTTGGGGAATGGGGGACAGGGCATGGAGGATGGAGACTGGGGGATACAGGATGGGGGACAGGAATTGGGATCGGGGATGGGGGACAGGTGATGGGAGCCAGGGATTAGTATGGGGGACAGGGGATGGGGGATGGAGACTGGCGGATAGGGGACTGGAGACAGGGATTGGGGTGGGGGACGGGATGGGAGACGGAGGCTGGGGGACAGGGGTTGGGAGACAGGGATCAGTGTGGGGGACAGGGGATGGGGAATGAAGACTTGGGGACAAGGGGTGGGGGACAAGCATCAGGCTGGGGGACAGGGGTCAAGGAAGAGGGGGTGCTAAGCCCTGTTTCCCCTTGCAGCTGCTGGCGCAGTGCTTCCAGGTGGTGCTGGCTGTGCACCTGGGGAAGGATTACACCCCCGAGGTGCACTCTGCCGTTGACAAGTTCATGTCGGCCGTGGCTGCCGTGCTGGCTGAGAAGTACAGATGAGCTGCCACCTGTGCCCAAGTGCCATCAATAAAGACCCTTTTGCCACAGCACTGTGTCGTCTGTGCCGGCGCCGAGGGCTGGGGTGGGCTGGAGAGTGGCAGTGCTCCTGCTGGAGGGAGGGGGAGGTCGGATGTGGTACAGGAAGGGCAGCACCAGCCATGGGCTCCCTGGGTGTCCCCCAGCGTCCTACCTGCTTCCACCCCTCCCCAGCATGGTATGCAGCCGACAGCAGGACCCCTGGAATGGAGCTTGGTCTGGCACCTGGCTGTGCCTGCATCCCTCCAGGGAGAAGGGGGAAAGGCTGTGCCGAGACAAATGTTGTCCTTACACCCCTTTGAAGGATTCTTGGGGGGGGTGGTGGGGATAGGAGAAATCCTGCCTGTCTCCATCTATCAAGATGGCTGTTTAGGACTTTATTAGGGATGCTGTGGGAGCTAAGTGCTTGCATGAGCTCCAAAAGCAATCAGAGAGTTCATGGAGTGAGAGAAATCCACCACAGATCATTAAGCACAAAGGCTGTTCTTCGCCTCAAGTCCCTGAGCCACAAATCCCAGCCGATTGCCAGGGAAGAGTCTCCATACCTGTCCCAGGTGTCTGCACTTCCCCTGGGACACGGGCAGGCTGGGAGTGGGGTGGGCAGAGCCGCAGTCCAGCACAGGGACACTGGTTTCAGGGCTTTGGAACCTCAACTGAAAAGAAATAATTGATCACAGCTGATGGGCTGTGAGATACTAAACTAGCCTTGGGTTTGCTCTGTGCTGTGACACCAGAGGCAGGAGATGAGGTCCTACAGGAGAGGGGTGCCTGAGATGTCCAAGTGCAGGCAGAGGGCAGGTATGGGGGGTGCAGTCCCTGCACACAAACGGGACTGATAGTCCCTGGCCATGCCGGCCCTTCTCCTGCAGGTGGAAGCCACAGTGTTTATCCTCCATCCTCAGACACATCCCAGTCTACATCCCAGTGTGCTCGCGTGCACTTACACCCCTTTATTCCTGTGCCACTGAAGGGCTCTGCTGCCTTGGCACGTTCCCCCCGATGCACACACATGCAGCAGACACGCTGCCCCGCCGCTGTCTCCCAGAAGATCAGCCCCCCCCTGCCCTCCGTCCTCCCTCCCTCCTCCCTCGCCACTCTGAAGCGCTGCCAGACCGAGCTAATCTCCCCCAAACACAAACGATAAGAACCGTCGGCCACGGAGGAAACACGGGTGTGAACTGTCTCCCGCTGGACTGTGCCAGCTCCCGAAACTGCTGGAAGCTCCTCAAGCCCCCTCACCCTCCGCATCTTCCTCACCATCCTCATCTACCTTGCCCTTGTTACCTGGCTCACCTTCATCACTTGGGGCACACGGGGCTCGCCATAAACCGCCATGGCCCGGAGTGTCTTCCTTCCCACAGCACCTACAGCAGTGCTGATCCCCGTGGGCTCTGCCGAGTGTCCTCCTTCCCAGGAGTTGGGGTCGCCCAAAACACCGGCGCCAGCACAGACCGTGTGCGGTAGAGTGGGCTGGGGCAGGGGAGCTCCGGGGTCTGTGTGCACAGGGGTGTGACCGGGGTTCGAGGGGCAGGGGCTGAACAGGGCACGCACTGTGGGGTAGAGTGGCTCAGGGTGCACTGATGGACCGAGAGCAGGGGGTGCGGCAGGGCAGCTGCGTGCCCAGGGGCTGTGTTGGATGGCAGGCGGTGTGTACAGGGACAGCACATGTGTGTGCAAGCATGTGTAGGGGCAGTGCATGTACTGGGGGAACTCCCGTGCGTGCGGAGGCTCTGCTGGATGGGTCAGTGTCTAGGCGCAGGTGCCCGCGGGGCTGTGTGTGGGTGGCGGGGGTGTTGGGCTCAGTCTGGGGGGCACAGACTCCCCCACGCTGCTGTCCCCACCTCCTGGCCAGAACCCTTCCAGGCTGTGCCCGGAGCAGCTCGGGCTGCTCCGCCTGTGCCAGTGCAGACCTCAACCCGTGCCGGCCCAGACATTACACCTAAACCTAAACCTCTTCTTGAGCCTAACCCTAAGCCTAACGCTGCTGTCAGCTTATGCCAGAGGGGGGAACCACCACCTGCGCTGAAACAAGCCCTGGCCCTCCCCGTGACACGACCCCCGGGAATGCCGCGGCACAGCCCCCCGCCGATGCCGGTGCCGGTGCCGGTGCCGATGCCGGAGCGGGCGGGGCGGGGGCGGGGGCGGGCGGACGGTGCCCGCTCCTGGCCGGGGTCCAGCGCCGGCGGGCCGGGCCGGGGCCGGAGCGGGGCGGGCCGGGGGGCGGGCGGGTCCCCGGCACCGCATATAAGGGCGGCGGCGGCCGGCGGGGACACCCGTGACTGGGGGCTGTCAGGTCGAAGGTGACATCATGGTGCTGTCCAGTGCCGACAAGAGCAACGTCAAGGCCGTCTTCGCCAAAATCGGCGGCCAGGCCGAGGAGTACGGCGCCGAGACCCTGGAGAGGTACGTGTTCGTCGCCGGCATGACCCTCTCTCCTCTCATCTCCGTCCCATCTGTCCCCATCCTCTCCCCATGCGCAGCTGTCTCTGTGTTATGTCACCCTGCCCCTGTCTCACCTGCCCCCGAACCTGTCTGTTCCCCAGGATGTTCACCGCCTACCCCCAGACCAAGACCTACTTCCCCCACTTCGACCTGGGAAAGGGCTCTGCTCAGGTCAAGGGTCATGGCAAGAAGGTGGCAGCTGCACTGGTGGAGGCTGCCAACCACATCGATGATATCGCCGGCGCCCTCTCCAAGCTCAGCGACCTCCACGCCCAAAAACTCCGTGTGGACCCCGTCAACTTCAAAGTGAGCATCTGGGAAGGGGTGACCCGCCCCACTGCCCTCCTGCACCCCTTGGCCACCCCCTTGCTCACCGTCTCCTTTTTCCTTTCAGCTGCTGGGCCAATGCTTCCTGGTGGTGGTGGCCACCCGCTGCCCTGCCGTCCTGACCCCAGAGGTCCATGCCTCCCTGGACAAATTCCTTTGCGCCGTGGGCAGCGTGCTGACTGCCAAGTACCGCTAAGGCGTGTACCGTGGCAAGAGCTGGACCCAACACACCACCAGCCCTCCAACAGCGAGCAGTCAAATGTTCTGAAATAAAATCTGTTGCATTTGTGCTCCAGCTCTGGCGTCCTGCTCTGTTTGCTGCCTGCGGGGAGGGAGCAAGGAGGAATCTGTCTGGGGTCTGAACTGGGGGTCCCCCCGCCAGGTGGGCACACGGAGGAAATGGGCACTGGTTTTGCTGTCCCTGGGAGGAGGCAGCATTTGGGGAGCGGTGCCTGACAGGCAGACACTGCTCTGCCAGCTGTGGGGCTCCAGGAGCAGGCAGAGCATTTCCAGGCATCTGTGGAGGGGAAAGACTCACAGAGGCTTGGGGGCTCCCCCAGAGCTCCACGCTGGGATCCTCTCTTGCAAAAACAGCCCCATGCACCACTTGTTCAGGGCAGATTGTCTGAGAGCATCTCCTCCTGGAAATGCCTGTGGGAGACAGTGGGCTACAAGGGGCCCCTGGTGCCTGTGCCCCTCTGCTTGGGGCCACAGTGTGAGGGCACCCCAGGACCTCCCAGCACCTGGACATCTTTCTGTGCGCCCCCAGCACAGAGATCTGTGCAGTGGTGTAGGACTTCTTCTGTCTCCACCTAATGCGGCATTGCTGGGGTATCGCTTTGGAGGGGTCTTGGGGAACTGCAAGGGGGGCAGATGGGGCTCAGCTCCAGATCCAGCAGTGTGGGGGGTGTCAGGGCAGGGAGAGGAGCCCGGGCAGTGAAGTGTTGCTGGGTGTTGGCGTCTGCACAGCCCCCAGCCCTTATCACAGCCCACAGCAGGGCAGCCGTGGGGGGCTGATAAAGGAGAGCATGGGCTCTCCTCCAGCTCTGGGTGTGGTGGGAGATGGGGTAGCAGATACTCCTGGGGGGCTACAACCTGCCAGGTGCTGAGTAAGGCTGCCCTGTCCCTGCCAAGGCAGGGAGGTGCTTGGTGAGGGTGGGGGAAGGCTCAAGGAAGCCCTGGTGCCATTCACAGACCCCAGCCAAGGTTGCCAAGGGGCCCCTTTGATCCCTGGCACTTGGAAGGATGGATGCTTGCCCCAGCCCCATGGCCTCCAGTCACTGCCAGTGAAGGCACAGAGACAGGATAGACTCCAAGGACTCCAAAGAGAGAAGGAGACTCTCCAGCACCTGGGATATCTCCTGCAGAGCACCATAGCATTGTGGCTCTCCATCCCCACCACCTCTGAGTGCAGTGAGGAAGAGAGGAGGGAGCCGGTCAGGGTGTCACTGGCCAGCCTGATCTACCCTTGTAGGGAGCAAGAGTTGGAGCAGGTTCCACCCTTCCAGCCAGTGTTACCCAGGCAGAGCTGTGGGCACAACTGTGCTCCACAGGGAGCCTCTGCTCCTTGGGGATCTTGGAGAGACCAAGAGCATGGTGGGGCTCAGGGCACAGGCATGCAAGACACTGTGGACTGATGTGTAAAGCACCAGGAAGAGCCAGCACCAAATCCAGAACAGACTTGGGTTCCTCCAAACCCTCATGGGCCTGAGATTGGTGGGTGCAAGGCAAGCTGTAAGAGCAACATGGGGACAGTATGGACACGGAGGGTGGCACTTGTGCCCAACTTGGGTTTCAGTTCCAGGTGCTCCCAAGCTGTGCTGTGTCCTCAGGCAGGACACCTTTGGTGGCAGTGGGCACTGCCCTGACTCTGCAGCACTTCCCCAGGGTTCTGCCTGCCCCAAAAACCACTGAGCTCATGTTGTCCCAGCCATTTGGCCCTGCTGCCACAAGATGGGGACCTCAAGCCGTGGTGCTTTATCAGGGCCAGGCAGAGGGTATGAGGCCCAAGCCCTGGTCCTGCCTGCAGGGCTGGAGCAGGGAGAAGCAGGCCTGCTGGGATGGGCTTCCAGCCAACCCTATGTCGTGTGAAGGAAATCTTTGCATTGCCACAGCAGCAGCAGCCCAGAACGGCCCCCGGGTGACACTGATGAGTTGGACCTTGGGGACAAAGCCCCCTGATCCAGGCCATGGCAGCACTCAGGAGGCAGAGACACACCAGGCAGCTTCAGGGTGAGAAGGAAGACGAACATCTCCAAGCGAGACAAAAGCCTGTTTTGATGCCCCCACCCTCTGGAGGCCTCTCTTGGTTCTCATCAGTATTTATTCTTGATGGACAAAGCACTTGTGGTCCCAAGATACCCCCAGAACAGCACAGTGTTTTGTTACAAGATGTCACCAAGGCAAGTGGCATCTTAGAGAGCTCATTTTTATTAAAAGAGGAGCTAAAATAACATCAGGAAATGAGTTCGATGGAAGCTGATCTTAGGAGACCAGTTGGGAGGTCCTCTTGCTGGAATGAGGAGGGAAAACCTCATGTGTTTTACAAACTCTTCTTGTTTGTACATCCCATATTGGAATTCAATATGGCAATAGAATAACTCACGAGTGGTGCAGCTGATAGATCTTCTGCTTGTTTGCTGTGTATTTGGACAGTCAGTCTTTCCTAAATGTCAGAATTTCCCTACTGAACTGATCACCCTGATTTGTCTGGATCAATTTGAGTTTTAAGCCAGTGCTCTGGGCTGTTTGAAGCCCTTCCAGCTCGGGAACATCTGAGAACTTAATAAGCACATTCTCCACTACAAGTTATTGATGAAAGAAGAGTGAACAAAAATGTTAAACCAAGGACTGGAATCTGAAAACAGATTCAACTCATCTGAAATGATTCATCCTTGGTGATGGCCATGGTTATTACTCATCTCTTTCTTTGATTAAATGTCTCACTGTTTTTTTGTGACTTGAAGTTGTCTGGTTTATAGTTCCTTGGTTTCCTCTTTTTACCCGGCTATTGATAGGAGACCCTGCTGTCTCATTTTCCATGACCCCATCCCCCTCCACCTTTTCCCACAGATACTGGCTGTTTGGAGGTGGCTTCAATCAGTTTTTGAGGTAAAGGGGAATTTTTTTAGGCAAGCAGTCTGAAAATAAGGAGTGACTGAAACATACTGTAATATAAACCTTTTAGAATCCACCCACCTCCTCCACTGGATGTTTGGCCAGTGGGAAAAATGGTACAAGACAGAAAATGGGCATTGATTAGATTTTCACTACAAAGACGGAAATTGAACAGAAATGCAAAGATTTTCTTCCTGCTGGCTGCCCTATCTTCCTACCACACAGCAACCACCTGGGAAGATCTGAATTTGCTTAGGGATGGAAATGAGATCACAGGCAATGCTCTGCTGGTAACATCAGTGGCTCCTCTCTCCCAGTGTTGTTTTTGTGTTTTTTTCAGCAATGAGAGATGCCATCTGGGGAGTGCACAGGCCCCTCGCCAGGTTTGGTTGTGCTCCTCAAGCTCCCACACCAGCAGTAACAGCAATTCCAGCCAACATTCCTGCCTGTTGCCTTCAGCATCTGTCAGTTGACCTGCTGCTGCTCATGAATTTGCTATACCTTTTATAAACCTGCTGATCCTATTTGTTTCCACAGCCTCCTGTGGCAGTGAGTTCCAGAAGTTCATTCTCCCACCTGCCCCATCTAAAGTCCCTTTTATCCATTTTGAACCAATCCACCAGACTGATCCATGGCCCCTCTCTAGTCATGCAGCACCTGATGTGCACCAGGTACACGCTCACTTTATGATTGTGTAGAGCTGGCCCTTTTTGCTCACCCTTCCCCAGGGAAAAATCCCAGCTTTCCTGGGATCCACTCACACTGCAGCTGCCCCATCCCCTTGATCATCTCAGCTGCTCTGCTCCAAGTCCACTGTGCTCTTACATCCTTAGATGTCCTGCTGCAATAGGACAAGGGGTGATGGTTTTAAACTGAAAGAGGTTTTATTTAGGTTAGATGTAAGGAAGAAGTTTTTTACACCATTGCTCACAGAGGTTATGGCTGCCCCAACCCTGGAAACATTCAAGACCGGGCTGGGTGTGGCTCTGAGCAACCTGATCCAGTGGAAGGTGTCCCTGCCCATGGCAGAGGGGGTGGACTAGAAGGCCTTCACAGTTCCACTCCAACGCAAACTATCCTATGATTCTATGATCAGAGGCCAGAACTGCACAGATGTGGGTGCACCAAGCTGTAACACAGCAGGCAGGAGATGCCCTTTTTCTTGTTCTGTGAGACCAAGCCCCTCCTGATAACATCACCACTTTTTTTTTGGCCTTTATTTTGCTGCACATCAAGGCTAAAATGTTGGTGAACTGTCAGCAAGGACTCCAGCATCTTTTCCTCGAGCTGTAATAGCCACTTTAAGTTCAGCCTCCTCTGTTTTAGATCATATTTCCCTATCTGTGTGACCTTCTTTATCCACACCAAAAGGACTGACCTTCTATTTTTCCATTCGTGAGTAACACTGAGAGCTGCACATATCAAAGCTCCATGGACTACATCAAATATCCTTTCACTCTCCTGCAGTGATGGAGCATCATCTGCCTTTTCTGTCAAAAGCCAAAGCATGAAACTCCAACAGATTTTTGGTTCATATTCCTGGGGCACAGTTCTTCATTATTCTCTTCTTTCCCAGATCCCCTGTCATGGTGACCTCAAGTCAGGAATGAGCTGCTGGGTAGACACAACTCAACGAGGACCTAGTTGGGTTTCCAGCCAGCACCACTTTTTCATTCCTTGTACTGGGATCAAACAGAGACAGGGGAGCAGACTGTGGCAGCTCTGTGCTCTCCAGAGACCTCTGTACATGGCCAAGAGGATCCCAGCTATGGATTTATGGAAAGCAATACAGCAAAATGTGCATTGCAGCTGCTCATCCAGAAAGCTTTTATACCTCCCTCAATGGTTGAGCAGCTGAGTGCCTTTATTAATAGTAGAAGTATATTTATCAAAATTCATGGGTCAGCATTGTTAAAGCTCCATAAATTCAATTTGGACTGGCCACCATTATTTATTTTTCCAGGTCATTGCCTCAAAGAGGGATACTTTCAGTATATAGTGCCGACTTCTCCCCAGGCCTGTTTGAAACACTGTAGGAAACACAGTCTCAAGAACAGGGTCTTCCTCTCTTGTCTGCCTTCCTGAAGAAGGGCTGCAGTTTGATGGAGCAGAGAGCAAGAAGCAGAAGTGCTGAGCCCTAACCATGACATGGGCACTGTGTCCAGAGTGACGTGTGTCACTGAGTCAGACAGAAGCCCAGGCCCCACAGCACGGCCATGGTCCTTTAAGTTTCAGCATAGACAGAACCTCACATGGGTTTTTTTAAATCCCGTGATTTGTTTGTTGCCACCAGAGGAGGAGGCGGATATCACTCCAGCTGGATCTTCTGCCTGCCTGGCTGCAGGTCATGGTGATCCACCCGCAGCACTGCCTGTGGAAGTGGAAGAAGCTTCAACTCCAACTCCAGCTCTGGTCCAAACTTACCCCTTCTGAGGTTGCTTAGCTGAAGGGGAAAGGAACAACCCAGACATACACTAAGCCAATTTTCATGTTCCCATGTGTTAGGAGCAGCTGTCAGGCTGGAGGTGACATGTCCTATAGCACCCCCACACAGTTACAGTGAACACTGGAATGCTTTTTTGGGGGAACCCTAAGGGACCCAAGCTGTGAAAAAATATGTATTGTAACATGTTGTGGATCTGACTCTGCATTATGTCAGATTAATTTGATTTATGTTCAGATCTTTGACTTTGAATCTCAGTTTTTCTCCTTTGAGAGGAAAATAACTAAACGTAGAAACAGCATTGCAGGAAAGTAATTCATAAGGATTGGCTGAAGATGAACTGATACCTTTAAAATTGGAGTTGAAGGCTAAATTGATGTAGAATGAGAACAGAGGGTTGATTTGTTCTTCTCTTAGAAGGAGAGTTCTGAAAACCCAAGGATAGTATCACACAGGGATAAATGGAAATGAACTAGGAGTGAACAAATTTAAGCTGGGAATAGGAATAGTCCCTTCCCATCCTATGCTTTATGTGCTCAAGCTTCTGGCCTGACTTCAGGGAAGCCTTCTGCTAAATCAGAGGACGACATTGCTAGCTTTGAGCACATAAAGTGCCCTGACTGGGCTTTTGGTGATGTCAGAGCTCCTAGGAAATTACTGACACTTCTCCACAGGATTTTCTTCCCATACCAAATGAACTTATCCCAAGTGTATTAGGCCTGTGAGAGCAAGAAGCAAAGATTTTGAGCTCTTGATGAAGAAAGTCCATCTTCAGGGAGTTCGCAGTTGACTGGAAACAGGTCAGCCAAACTGACCTCGGGTGATGGGACTTTTGCCTGAGCAAGGACTCCGAGGCTGTTCCCAAGCTGCATTATTCTGCTGGGGAACAGAAACACATCAGAAGGAATCCCAAGCAAAAGGCATGCAAAAGGGAAGATCCTTAGCTCTTTAGAACTAGAAAATCAGAGAACGAATTGACCATGCCTGTGAAGGCCACATCACCCGTGGGGCCTATGAACATACGTGGGGAAAAAGAAGGCAACCGGACTTTCTAGGAACGAGTATAAAACCACCCTTCAGACTGAAGAGCTGAGCCTCCCGGACGACCTCCCTTCTGCAGGGTTGAGCCTCCCCAGCGATCTCCCGAGCGAGCGAGCGTGCGGTGGGCTGTTAACATTTGTGATTTCACCTTAAACTGATCTTAAACCACCGCCTGACTCGGCCTCCACGGCAGCGAGACGCAGAACCCACGAGGCTCCCACGGGAGCATCACCACCGGCGCCACCCCCGCTTCCCCCGGCCTCTCTCCCGCGGGGATGCTCCGGTTGGCGGGGGGGGTCCCCGGGATGGAGCTGCGGGGGTGCCCGCAGGTCCGCGCTGGGGAGGGCAGCCCCGGTGTGTCCCCGGCGGGGCCCGGGGGCGGTGCCGCGGCGGGGGCCGGTCCGGTCCGGGGCGGGGCGGGCGGCGGAAGCGGCGGCGGCGGCGGCGGCGCTGCGGGGCGG
>JAWWEU010000034.1:2904922-2935865 GCA_035583155.1 Acropternis orthonyx | reverse complement strand
CAGCGGCGGGCGGCCATGGCCGGGGCGGCGGGGCCGCCACTGCCGCCGCCGCCGCTGCTGCTGCTGCTCCTCCTGCTGCAGCTCCTGGCGCTGCCCGCCGGCCGCGGGAACCGCACCGGCCCCGGTGAGTCCCGCCGGGGCGGGAGCGGGGGGCTCCGGGATGGGGGGGGGGGGTACGGCCGGAGGGGTCCCGGGGATGGAGAGGCGGCGGGGGGAAAGCGGCCGGGTGATGGGAGAGGGAGCGCCGGGGGCTGCCCCGCGTCCCGCGGCTCGGCGGTGACTTTGGGGTGGCTCCGTGCCCTCCCGAGGGATTCGGGAGCATCCCCGGGGAGCAGCGCCTGTGCCGGCCCTGCGGAGCAGCGGCAGGTCAGGCCAGACCCAGAGCGTTCTGCTGTGCCCTCGGCGCTTGTTTTCCTTGGCTTTACCTTGTTTGCAGGTTACTTTACTCCCAGTGCATCCAGAGGGATGGACGGGAGCGGGGCTTTTGGCGGAGCGGTGGGTGCTGAGGGGCTGAGCTCCGCGGGGCTGCGTCCCTTCCCTGCTGAGGGTCAGCCGGCTGCTGTGGCCGTGGGGAGGTGTGGGGAGGTGAGGCTGTTCACCCACCCCCCCACCCACCCACCCCATCGCGGGGGTCGGATCGTGCCGCCACTGGTTATCTCCCCGCTGCTGGTGGTGGCTATCCCGGGAGCCGGCAATGGGATGGCCCCGTGCCCCGGGCCCACCCTGCTCTGGCATCCCGCTCGCTGGGTTCCCAGCCCCGCGGAGCTCCCCTGTGCCTCAGGTGTGGTGCTGGGTTTGTCCCGGCGCAGTCCCGCCGGCCGTGGGAATGCCTCCCTAAGGAATGCCTCCGTTGGGAATGCCTCCGCAGGGTTACCTCTGGGCACTGCCGGCGATCAGCTCCTCCCCAGGGGAGAGCGGGGCCCTGGCTCTGCAACATTTGTCGGTGGATTTTTGACCCCGGAGAAAGGAACAGGGTTTCTGTTACATTGTAAATGGCGAAACATCCTGCCACACAGCCCCGTCTTTTCCCCCGTCGGGCTGAGCATCAGCCCTGTAGCTTCAGACAGCGTCTGCTTTGAAATGAGTGCTTCGTCCCTTTGATGGGAAGCTCTGGGAAACCACCAGTCAATGTATTATTTTCTAAAAATACCATGAGATCATCTTTGGACAAACAAACTCACGCTGTATTAGGTGACTCTTCACTCTGAAATTGAAATAGCGCGTCTCTTCTCAGCATCATCAGGGTTTCTACTGCCTTCTGTTTCTTCTCTTAAAAACACTTTTGTTTTTCGCATAATACGTTAGAAATCTGCTTATGTAAAATCTGCATGGGAGAGGATGGGAACAGCATCCGTTTGACAGGTCCCTTGCTCTGTTAACAGCTTATTTTACATCATGGAACAGTTGAGTGGGACCTTCCAGGTGTTGCAGAGCAGAGTGAATAGATGGGGATGGACACATAGGGAGCACAAATACCAGAGTACTCTCCCTCTGTCTCTCTCTCTCTCTCTCGATGCAAATGGGCTGCCAGAGCACACCCCTTGCCGGCAGTGACCTGTCTTTCTGGCTTTTCTCTGCTGATGTTCCGTTTATCTGCCTGAGGTGTTTCCTTGTCAGCCCAGTGGAGGTGTCCTGGCAGTCACAAACCTGCTCGCTGGGTCCAGCTCTGGGGTGCCCTTATTGCCACAAGAAGCTGCTTGTCAGTGGACTTTGTCCACAGCCCCAGCTGCTGCTTACCTGGGGACAGGCAGTGCGTGGGCAGGGCAGCTCTGCCTGCCTTTGACCTGGTAATGCGCTTGAGCTCGCTCTGTATAATTGACCAGTCCTTAATAAACAGCACTGCCAAGTGCTGGAGTTTTTAATTTTGCAGTCTGCCTGCCCCCTCCTCCCCAAAAAAACCACACAAGTCATGCTTTGGCTTCATGAGGACGTGCAGGATGGGTGGTGACCATGGCTGATAGCTGGTGGGGTTGGAGCAGCAGGTTGCAGGTTGTCTGATGGGACCTGTTGCGTTGAGCAGGACCGTGGCTCTCCCAGCTCTAATCATGCTTTGTGTCCCTGCCTACCCTCATCCTGTGCCCAAACATCTCCATGGACTGTCAGAAAGGAACATGCCAAGTGCATGTGGAGTATGCTGGGGGTACAGACACCCCTGATGAAAGCCTGCTCCCTTGCATGGCCCCTGTGTGTGAAATGTCCCCGGGCTTGCTGGGGATCACAGCCGGTTCTTGTCCGCAGTACCCACGCACTGCGTTGGTGTTCCAGCCTGAAAAGCCCCTTTTGTGGTCTCTGTTCCTTGCTGGCCTTGAGAGCAGTGTGACCCCGGCATGGGGACTGCAGTGGGACAGCCCTGCCCACTGTGGACTCCTGGCTGTCCTGCTCAGGGCTCACCTTTCCCCGTGCCCTTTCCTGCCTCTGTGCACTAAGGTGCTGCAAGCCCTGCTGGACCCCACGGCAAGGTCAGGCAGCCGCGCTCTTCCTCCATGAGCAAATCCTCCAGCTGGCTTGTGTGGCTGGTATTTCTTGCTTTCCTGTTTCCTCCTTTCCCTGCTGGGTTTGCAGGGTGCCCTCAGGCTTTGGCTTGGTAATTTGCCAGGGAGTTAAACTCATGATTACCGTTCCTGTCTCTGCGGTGCTGTGGGTGCAGGCCGGCGAGTGTCCTGCTTTGGGGCACGGATCATAGTTCCTGCTGGGATTAGATTCCTTTTGGCAGGAAGTACGTCCCAAGGATCTGGTTCTGCCTGAGGACTGTTTTCCTCCTTCTTTGGCATCTTTCTTGAGTCCTCTGTGTTTCCAGCATGACCCTGTGCAGCGCTGGAGGAAGGCAAGTTAACCCATGCTTGCTACTCATTCTCTAAAAGAAATGAGGAGTCTGCCTCTGAAAGGTGCCACAATTTCTCTCCTCTCCAGGGAATTCCAAAGTAGAAAAGGAGCACCTGAAAGCACTCTGCAGAGTTGTAAAGACACCTCTTCTACCCCCTTGCTGAGTGTTATGAACCTTGTTTTCTGATGGGCAGCATGGCCTTAGCTCTGCTGTCTCCATGCAGTTTTATCCCTTTCTCAACTCTGGTGTGATGCTTCTTTTCCAGCCCTAAGTTGCAGTCTGGTTGGTTCCATTAATGTATAACTTTGCAGGTGAAATTATCATCAGCCTGGGGGTACTCTGTAGATATAGCTGGGGAGAGGGATGGAAGATCTAGTTACTCCTGATGTCACTTTGACTGAGTAGCTGTTGTTCTCTTGCACGCCCTTTCAGCCTATCCTGGGGCTGTTCTCACTATTCAAGCAGCCTTTCTCAGATAGGAAAATCTTCAGAGTTTGGAAGGTATGTCTGAAAGCAGAGTTACATTTGCAGCACATGACTTTTCATTGTATTGTGTGTCACAGGGAGATAATACATGTGTCCTGAGCTGGGTAAAATGGATGATCACAGAATAGTTTGGATAGGAAGGGACCCTAAAAATCATCTGGTTCCAATCCCCTGGCATGGGCAGGGACACCTTCCACTAGACCAGGTTGTCCTGTCCAACCTGGCCTTGAACACTTCGAGGCATGGGACATCCACAGCTTCTCTGGGCAACCTGTGCCAGTGTCTGATCACCCTCACATGGAAGAATTTCCTCCTAATCTCTAATCTAAATCTCTCATCTTTTGGTTTAAAACCATTCCCTCTGTCCTATCACTCTCTGCCCATGTAAAACATCAGCCCATGCCCTCAGCAGAAAGACAAGGGCACAGCTCTTGCCTCTTGTCACCATAAACTGGTCCTTGGGTCCACAGTTCCCCTGTGCTACCTGCACCCATCTGCTCTGCACTGTCTGCCCCAGGGTTTGCTGCTGCCTGTTCCATCAGCCTTTCCTCCCAGCCTTTTCCTCCTCCTCAGGGTCTCTGGTGATCTCTCATCCTCAGAGCACATCTCTCAGAGCATAGTTTAGGCATCTTTTAGTGCTCTCTTGCTCTGGGGAGTGGTTTATAGCAAGGGTGTGGGTGGTTCTGGCTGCAGGAGCATCATGGATCACCACGTATCTAGTGGGACTGGGATGAGAAATCAGGGACAAAAAGGGCACCTCTCCAGCAACAGTAAACCTCCCATGTGCTTCTGTGGGTGGATAAAGCCCTTCAGCCTGCCCCCAGCAGCCCCCCCACCAACTGCTGTGCTCTCTCCCTTCCAGACTCCCTGTATGTCTCCGAGTACTTCTCTCAGAGCGCACAGAAGTTGTCCTTCTACAGCTGGTATGGGAATGCCAAGCTCTTTCACTTCCATGTGCCAGAAGACACTGTGCTGCTACGTTGGCTCCTGCAGGCATCCCGGGGGAAAGGACCCGAGTGCACCAGCATGGAGATCACAGTGTATGTATGTCCCTGTGCCAGGGCTTGCCCACAGGGGCATCCTGTCCTCTTGTCCTGGCGGCTCATGGTGGGGCTGGTTGGTTGTAGGGGGCTTGGCATCTGTTCCTCAGCTGCAGGAGCCATAGTTTCTTAATGTACAAACACTGAATCTGTGTTTAAACCTGTAGGAGTGTTTTGTGTTCACTTTACCAGTGGGTCTGGGGCTGTCTGTCAGAGCTGGTGTCCAAGAGATCCTATGGGGACAATGGAAGAGCTTTGCAGTGACACTGCTGTGCTGCTCACACAAAGGTGTTCCCAGACCTTTCTGTGCCTGGCATGGTGCCAAAGGATCTGGCAGGACTACAAGGGGCTTGAGTGGACCCAAACTGATTGGAGGTGGATAAATTCCCCGGTACAGAGGAACCTGAGAGATTGAGGGCACTTTGGGAGGGATGTGGCAGTGTGTGGAGCAGAGGTAAGAGAGGAATGTCATGTCCTGTGGACACAAGAGCATGAGGAGACTGCAAGTCAAATTTCAGTGCAAGAATTGGCCTTAAAGTAGTACTTGAGTTGTTGGAGGATTTGAGGTCAAAAACTTGGAAGAATTTTTGATGGGTAGCAAGCTGCCCGGGCAAGTTGTGCCCATGGAGACACGTGGGTCTCTGGCACCCACTCCATGGAGGTCTTGGGAGTAACTGAAGCTGCTTGGCTTGTGCTTCCCTGTCCTGGGCACAGACCAGTGCTTTTCGTTGTTCCTGATCAGCCTGGCACAGATGATCTTCCTGCTTTCTGCTTCCCAGAAAGATTTCCAGTAGTTTGGGGATATGAGGGACAAGACAGCAGCTAAATGATCCCCTAAGAAATAAAGGCTAACCCAGATAAGCTTCAAGGAGTAATAACATACCATGTTTGCTTGCTGGACCTGTTATATTCTGTTGCAGTGCAGGCCAAAAGTGAACTAATTAAATGCCAAATTGACTGAGTAAATACCTGTGTGTGTTTCTGCTACTTCAAAGGTAGGCTGCTTATCTGGAAAGCAGAAGTGCTGGTGTACTCAGCTCTGTAATATGGGCCTTCTTTGTAAACATCTTTTTAGTCTGTCTACCCTCCTTAAAAGAGGAAATGGGAAGACTCAGATCTTAGCTAGAAAATGAAAGCTCCATTTCCCCTATATGGGGAATTTGCTGAGGGTTGTAAAGAAGTAGTCTTGCAGCTGGGGCTTGACCTTAGTAAGTGTTGGAAATTCGCTTCCAGGCTTGATGTAACCATGTAAATCCTTATCTTAATGATCAGCCAAGTTAAAGCAATCTCTAAATAAATCCCAGATAAGCTAATAACATCCAGTCTTCACCAGATGAAAATGAGGGCTCCTGTGGTCCATGTGAAAACATGGGGGGTTCCAGCCTGCTCCCTCTCTGATCCCAGGCAAACCTGGGTGTTCTCCAAGCAGGATGCAAATCCTGCTTTACCTTACCAGTGTCTGTCCATCCCTTGGTTTATTTGCATACTGGTTTCTCTCACAGGCACTTTCGCCACGGAGCCCCTCCGGTAATTAATCCCCTGGGCACCCGCTTCCCTGCAAACGCCACCGTCCGTCCTTCCTACAACATCAGCATCACTCTGAGCAGTGCTGTGCAGAACACCACCTTTGTGAATGTCACCACCCCCTCTGCTGGGGACTGGTTCATCGCTGCCCACCTGCCCGAGGCTGCCGGCAGGATCGAGGTCAAGGTGAGGGTCTCGGCCGTGGAGCTCTGCCCGGTGTGTCTCGTCACAGCCACAGCTGACCCGTGTGCTCTCCCCTCCTGCAGGGTTTCTCCACTCCATGCCCCTATATGTTCCAGGCAGATATGTTTGTGCTCAGACTCACTGATATGCCTGTCCTGGAGCCTGGTGTTCCCATGTCACACACTGTTGTCTCGCCTGCTAAGCCACTGCATGTCAAGTGAGTGAGAGCAGCGGGTGGGCAGAGGGCCACGGTGGGGTGGGATTTCCCGTGGGAGCTGATATGTGTTGTTCCCACGTGGGGCTGGAGCTGGGGGGTCTCTGAGCCTGTTTGCTGAGCTCCCTGCAGCTGTGGTAGGGGTCTGCACGGGGAGCACATGAGCACCCTTCTCCGAGTCTTCCCAAGCGGTCCTAGAGGTTCGACTGTGGGAATTTCAGTTCTTTGGGATGTTTCCCTTGGGAAGGATTTTCACACCACCAACCAGGGCAGTCTAGTTCTTGCCACAGAGCCCTGGGGACTGTGACGGGTCATGGCTGGCTCACACTGAGAGTGCAAGCTCTGCAAACTGCTGGTCCCTCCTCCCGCAGGGTCTTCGTTCCCAAACACGCCGCAGGGATGCGGTTCGAGCTGCGGAGCTGCGTGACGAGTGAGAAGAAAGCGTGTGCTGTGAGGGTAGTGTTGGGCTCCATCACACTGCCCCAGTCCTTCCAGAGGATCCTCACCTGCACAGGGAATGCTAACTGCAGCCTGGCCCTGGATTCGCCCCCCTGGGAGAAGTGGCTGCAGATCATGGTGGAGAGTCTCGGCACTGCCAATGCCAGTGTGTCGGTGGAGATGCTGGCTTCTTTCACAGGTGGGATTCCGCTTTCACCAGCCCTGTGGGAAGGACCAGAGGGAACTTTGTGTCTGCTGTGTCTCTCTTGGGCCTTTGGGTGCCTGACTGTGATGGCCTGCATTCCCCAGAATGCCAGTTGCGTCCTCTTGGAGGCCCAAGACAATTAGTTGCTGTGGGGTCAAAAGTGAAGGCTCCAGTGTTCGCTCCAGAGTGATACTTGCTGGAGCTGCCTGTTTTGGTAATGCCTGAAAAGTTCAAAGTCTCCAAAACAATGATATTTTCCCAAAGGTTGTTTGGGAAGAAGTGGCTGGCTTAAAATCTGGTGGGGAGAATAGTATGGGGTGGATGCTAATGCTGTGTTGACTATCAGCTGACCACACGCAGGCTATGGACAGGAAACCATCTCACAGAGGTTTCCTTGGGGAAATATCTGGGGTTGTAGTGAGGGGATGTTGCCATTTCAGGTGACACTTTGTGACTCAGGGTGTCACAAGTTCCTTGTGGCTGTGATAGGCACCTTTGCATCCTATTACATGACCATAATCCCTGTTTGGCTGCTGGAAGCCCACCAACTAGGTACATTTTTAAATTTTTCTTCTGCTGGGGGTTCTTCCACTCCTTTCTCAAAGCAGAGACTCATCCTATATGCTGGAAGACCTGGCACTGGCAGCAGAGGTGTTAGAGGGGAGCACTAGAGTCTTTGGGAGCAATGGACAGGCTCCAGCAGTGGGCTCAAAGTGTCACACTCAGCTCCATCTGCCACAACATGATGGCTTGTGCCTCTGGATTCTTTGGGTTGGCTTCTCCCTCCTCTTCAGCCTTGTCTGCACATGCCTGGGGAGCTGGGAGAGGCTTTTATGCAGCCTGTGGCTATGGGACAGCTGAGTGCTAGTGAATAGTCCCTGGGTACCTTGAGGATGCTGTGTTATCCCTTCTTCTCTTCCCCCTTCCCTGCAGCTCCAGGGTGCTTCCATCCACTGTACCGCTGTCTGGCTTCCAGCAGTGTTCCACCCTGTGGATGCTGCCCCTGCAGTGGATGGTGCCTTTAAGGGCCTGCAATGCACAAACCATCTGAAACACCCCAGTTGATGGTGTGACTTGAAGGGCTGAAGCTGCTGAGGCCCTGCCTGGGGGAGATGCTGGTCCTGGCTGTGCTGATTCCTCTCCTTTTTTTCCTTTACAGTTTGCAGACCGGGAAGCGCCAGTTCATTCCTTAACTTCATCAGCCTGAACCAGAGCCAGACTGGTGCCAGACCAGGTACCACAGGAGCTGCAGGGAGCTCTGCTCAGTCTGCTGGAGAGGCTCCACACAACACATCTGGCCAGAGGAGCTCCTGCCTGCAGAACCAGCCCGTGGTCCGTGAGGACCTGGATGTGGTGTCCGTGCGCTACAGGCTCCTGAACGGTCCCAGCGTGCCCGTGAACGCCCTGTCCCCGACCCTGCTTCTGCTCAACCTCAACACTGGCATGGACAGCGGGGGCTCCCTCGTGGTCAGTCTCCTGCTTAACAAGGTGCGGAGGCTGATGGATGGATGGGATTGTGTCCCCTCTGCAGGGCTCTGTCCCTGCTCCCGGGTGGGTTCCTCGGCACACTCCAGGGGTTGTGGCACTGTTTCTCTTTGTTGCTGCAAAGCACTCTGAGCCTGTTTTAGCCGCTTCCAGCATGTCCCACCTGCCAGCTCCAATTCCAATGCCACAGCTTGTGGCATGTGGCGGCAGTGACGCAGAGGAGACAAAATGGGAATCAGCTGCAATGCCATCTTCTCCATGGGAGCCTGGCACCTTGCCACCAGGACAGGAGGTTGAGAAGGGGAACCCAGGGATGTTCCTGCCCAAGTCACTGATTCCCAGGTTCCTTCAGTGAACCCCCCTGCCAAAATCAGGCACCTGAAATTCTATGAAACTTCCCACGGGCTGGAGCACAACTCAGCCCTGATGTCCTGCAGCCTCTGACTTGTGCCACCCTGTGCTGGTGCTGAAGTGGTATGTGAGTGTCCCAGCCTCGGGGCAGTTCCCCCAGGAGGGTCTCTTGCCTTTCAGCCACCACATAACACGGTGGCAGTGCAGGGTGGTTTGCTCTGAAACCTGCCAAATTGGTGGGTGTCTTGACCAGCAGGACTTATTGACAACCGCTGCTCCCATTTGCTATGGGCAAACCATCTCACTGTGGGAGATAAATGGTGCAGGGGGATGGCATTGTGGTGCTGTGACATGGGACACTGCTCTGTTTGTACAGACATCTGTGAGCCTCACCAATGCCACCGTGGTCGCGTGTGTGAATGCTGCCTCACCAGTGCTGTCCCTCAACGCCACACAGAACTGCAGCACAGGTAGGAGAGATGATGGCAACTGCCACCAGCTCAGCTGTGTCATCTCGGGGCTCTGCTTTTAGACTTCATGAGCTCTTAACTGACTCAGGACTTCATGGGGTGTCCCAGAGCAGATGATTTTGGCACAAACCCTCCCAAAGTCTTTGTGCTGGCACATTCCCAGAGTGCTGGGATGCTGGTGGTGGTCGGGCACCAGGAATTAGCCTCCACCAAAGGAAGATCTGGTTACCAGCTGGGGCTCTTCCAGCCTTCTTGGCAGGAGGTTTGGGGATGGTCAAGGTATGGCTGGTGTGCAGAAAAGTTAAGCTCTGCACTGGAGGACCAGCCAAGCCAACAGGCTGTTCCAGATGCCCTGTGCTGTTGCAGAGAGGTACACTGAGATGAAAGAAACAAGGCTCTGGGAGCATGGGTCCTCTCCATCCCCCTGGTACCTCCTGAGCATGTGAGGGAGCAGCCACAGGAGCATCTGATTCCTGTGTCATCAGTCTCAGCCTGGGATTGTCGTGGGCCCTTCTTCCCAAGTCTGGTGCATCACAGCAGCCTCTTTTCTTTAAGCTTTTTCCCAGGGCTACCCTCTGACTGTGAGCACATCCTCTGCGGAGGCGACACTGATTGTCCTGTACCCACAGACTGATGACTGGTTCCTGTCCCTTCAGCTGCTCTGCCCAAACGGCCAGGGGTGAGTTTGCTGTGCCATCCCACCCTGGGGCCTGTCCAGAGCACTGTGCCTCCACTGCCTCCACATCCCACTGCCCTTGCCTTGTGTAAGCAAAACTGACCCTCCGTCTTCCCCTCTGGGCCTTGGGCTCCTCTCACCTGTTGAACTGTGGTGCAGAGGGGGAAGGAGGTGGGAGGCAGAGAGCACCCAAACAGCTTGGCCAGTGTCAAGCTGGCACATCTTGTGCAGACTGCAGATGGCAGAGCCTGCCTTGGTGAGCTTGCCCTTCCCCAAGTGGATTTTGAGGTGATAAATTGGGAAATAATTGTTGCTGTTACCTTTTAGGGAGGTGTCTGAGATGCAGGCAGATGTGCCCATACTCCTGCAGTTTGCCTTCCTGCTGGGATGAGTGCATGATGTAAAACAGTGCTGGTGACACTGGTCCTGTGGACAGTCGTGGGCATGGGGGTCTGCCATGGGGGTCTGGGAAGAGCTGACACCCACCTGGACATCAGTTTGGCCATCTGAGTGGAGAGGGTAGCTCTGGGGAGGGATGGAGCAGATCCCGAAATAGCAGGGAGCTTGCATGCAGGAGTACAGTTAGACCCTCGGGAGCAGGGCACAGTTAGACCCTCGGGACCAGGGCACAGTTAGACCGTTGGGAGCAGGGCATAGTTAGACCCTCGGGAGCAGGGCACAGTTAGACCCTCGGGAGCTGGGCACAGTTAGACCCTCGGGAGCAGGGCACAGTTAGACCCTTGGGAGCAGGGCACAGTTAGACCCTCGGGAGCAGGGCACAGTTAGACCCTCGGGAGCAGGGCACAGTTAGACCCTCGGGAGCAGGGCACAGGGCTGCCCGAGGGTCTGGGTTACCAAGGGGAGCTGCTGCCCTTGCAGGGAATATAACACTGCAGAAGCCAAAGTGACGGTGTTCGCGTACCTCACCCCCTGCTTCAATGACTGCGGGCCCTACGGGCAGTGCAGCCTCCTGAGGAGACACGGCTACCTCTATGCTGGCTGCAGCTGCAAGGCTGGTGAGTGTGTTTTCCTGGCAAGCTTTGCCATCCTCCCCGAGGGGAGGACACATTTTGGGCGGGTGGTATTTGGGTAGGGGAGTCTGGGGTCTGCCGTGGTTGCTGCTGGGCAAGGGCAGTTCTGGGGAGCACAGTGCAGCCCAAGGGTGATGGGGAATCGGGCTTGGAGGGCCCCAGGGCTTGGAGAGGTGCTTCTGAGCATCCCCAGAAGATGCCTGTCAGAGCCTGTGCCTGTCAGGGAGGTTTGTTGTGTAGGTTCCTACCCTGTCTGTCTCCTGCCAAGAGCCTTAGACTCAGAGGTGCCCCTGGAGGAGGAACATTTGTGTCAGCTGCTAATTATCTTAATGGCCTGAGAGGATGGCGCAGTCTGTGGCATAGGGAAGATGAGCTCCTGCTGTGCTTGGGTGGCTCCGTGTACCTGTTCTCAGCAGAAGGACAAGGCAAACTGTGGCTCCCTGCTGCTCTGGGCCTGAGCCAGGACCTCCCTGCTGCAGTGCTGATGATGGGTGAGGAGCGAGATGGAGAACAGCATCCTAATTTCCCCAAGGGCTGCCAGGTTCTGGGAAGCACGGAGCACCTCAAGGGAACTGGGGAATCAGGCTGAGGACAGCTTTCCGCTGAATCACTCGCAGCAAAATGCCCCATCTGCATATTGGTGACCCAGAAATAAACCAGAAAGAGCAGCTTCTCTGGGCCCTGCCTGGCAGGGAGGGGCAGAGCTGGTGGTGTGGGCTCTGGTGACTCTGGAATGGGATGGATGCTACTTTTAAATCTGCTCCTTGACTGAGAAGTGCCTGCACATCCCCCAGCTGCCCTGTGGCTGACCTCCTTTCCTCCAAAGGAGGGCATGAGCATCTTAATCTTTAATTTAAATAACTTAAATAATAATTTTTTTTAAAAAGGCAGATTTTTGTTTGTAGAGACTGTCTCAGTTCAGTCCTTGGTATCCAGTCAGGGGATAAGAATTGTGTCCCGTGTCAGGCACTGTCTTTTAGGAAATTTTCACTCCCAACATCCTGTGCAGCCCTGGATGTCACTATGGGCTGAGGCAGTGGGTTTGTTCACCTTGGAGAAGAGGAGCTGGAGTGGGATCAAATTGCACTTTCCCCTGCCCAAGGGGCTACAGGGACCCTGGAGCCAGCTCTGCAAGGGGAGCCCAGGGAAAGGGCAGGAGGCCACAGACACAGGCTGCAGCAAAGAAACTTCCACCTAAAGTGAAGAAGACAAAATTTTCTCTCTCAGAGCTGCTCATCTTTGCACACTATCCAGGTCTTCATCCTTAGAGATCTTAAAAAGTCAGTTGGGCAAAGCCCAGACAGAGCAGCCTGACCTGGCTTTGGGGTCTGACCTGTTGTGACTGGTGGTAAGAAAGGAGCCCAATGGCTTCCTCTGTGCCAGGGATTGTTGTCCACCCTACTTCCTGGGACCTGCAGGGATCTTGCATCCAGCTTACACCATCATGGGAAGCATCTGAGCATTGAACGCTGTTCCACCAGCAAGGGGCATGTGTGCTGTTATTGTAGGGATGGAAAGTACCAGTTTGGCTGTAGGGTGGCCTCTGCTATGTGGGAACAACCTGGGGGATGTCCTCAGAGCAGACATGGGGCTCTGCTGGGGTTCCCCAACTTCCCACAGCAGAGCACGTGATGAATAACGGGACCATCCCGAGGAGTGCGAGTGGCTGATGGAGCAAGGGAGGGAGAGGAGGCTTGGGGACAGCTCCAGGGTGTGACAGCTTCTCCTGAATCACCCCGGGCTCCTGCTGGGTGCTGCGGGAGGACAAGGGAGGACCTGTGAGATGCACTCAAGCCTCTCTGCTCTGCAGGTTGGGGCGGGTGGAGCTGCACGGACGACACCAAGGCGCAGTCCATCGGTGCCCAGAACTTGGCCACCCTCCTGCTCACCCTGAGCAACCTCATGTTCCTGCCGGCCATAGCAGTCGCTGTCTATCGCTACTACCTGGTGGAGGCCTCTGTCTACACCTACACCATGTTCTTCTCCACGGTAGGGACTGCCTTGTGTTGGGTCCCCTGTCAGCTCGCCCTGAGCATTGGGAAGTCCTCAGTTGAACAGCCCATCCTGGAGCTCCACAGGGAGGTTCTAGGATCATTAGACAAGCACCTCCATGGACTTGTCATAGAATTATGTTAAGGGGTTGGAATGGACCTTAAAGATCATCTAGTCTCAATCCCCCTGTGCTGTGGGCAGGGACATGTCCCCTTAGACCACGCTGCTCAAGGCCTTATCCAACCTGGCTTTGAACTCCCTGCCAGGGTTGGGGCATCCACAGCCTCCCCAGGCAACCTGTGCCAGTGTCTAACCATGCTCACATTAAAACATCTCTTCCTAATATCTAAACTAAATTTCCTCTCTTTCAATCTGTAGCCATTACTCCTTGTCCGGTCACTACAGTTGCTGATGACAAGTCCCTCTTCAGTTTTCCTGCAGCCCCCTTCAGATACTAGAAGGTGTTGTGAGGTCTCCACACAACCTCCAGGCTGAGCAGCCCCTACTTTCTCAGCCTGCCTTTGTAGAGGAGGTGCTCCAGTCCCATTATCAACTTTGTGGCCTCCTTTGGACTTGCTCCAAAATGTCCTGCCCTTTCAGAGCTAGAAGGAGCATTATTTTCCCTGAGGCTGTGAGCCCACACAGCAGGTGCTCCTATTTGGGGGTGAGACCCCAGGGATGGAGGTGGAGTTGGAACATTTTGGACATGAAAAGGTGCTGTCCCAGGAGCTCTGGGCTGCTCCTGGGAGGGTGCAGGCTGATGGCTCCTCTCACCTGCTTTCCACAGTGCCACCGTGGTTTGGTGGAGCTTCCTGGAGGCACTGCCTGCCGTGGGCTGAGCCTTCTGCTGCCTCTCTTTCCCAGAGCACCACTCTGTGGTGCTGCTGGATCCATCTGACCTTTGCTTTTGTCCCTGGCTCTAGTTCTACCATGCGTGCGACCAGCCAGGCATTGCGGTGATGTGCATCATGGACTACGACACGCTCCAGTACTGTGACTTCCTGGGCTCCGTGGTGTCCATCTGGGTGACCATCCTGTGCATGGCCCGGGTGAAGAAGATCCTGAAATACGTGAGTGTCAGGTAACCCTGTGTGGCTCAGCCAGCCCTGAGCCAGCCAAGCCACAGGTGGCCACGCTGAGCCCTCTCACCACTGTATTTTAATGACCAGCCCGGTGACAAAGCCTGTTTGTCATCCAATGCCACCCTGATTTTTAAACCAGTGGGTTGTTTTGTCCCAGGAGTTTGGCTTGTGAACGTGCATGCTTGGAGGGACTGCGTCTGAAGGGACTGGGTTTGGCGGCAAAGTTTGTGAGCCCTCTGGTTTCTCCCTCTGAAGATGTTTCTCCTGACTCTTGCATGGATGCAGGGCTGGGTGGCCAGGAGGAGAGGTCCTCCCTGTCTCTGGCATGGCTGTCTGTGCTCTGGCAGCAGATGAGATGCTGATGGTAGTGGTGGTGTCTCCTTTCCAGGTCCTTTTCATCTTGGGGACCCTGTTAATTGCCATGTCCCTGCAGCTGGACCGCAGAGGGGTGTGGAACATGATGGGTCCCTGCCTCTTCGCCCTCCTCATCATGATTGCAGCATGGGTAAGTAAGGGCAGCCAGGCAGGACCTGCTGCCCTTTTGCTCCCCTGCAGGGAATGGTGGTGGCAGAGCAGCCCCAAGGCTCCAGCCCATCCACAGGCTCGGCTTCGTCACCTTGAAACACCCAGGTGGAGGGGGCAGGGTAAGGGATTCACCTGTCAGCCCTCTACTAGCTGAGAAAGCCCCTGGTTCTGGGTCTCAGCACACCTAGAGCTGCAGTGCTGTCCCAAAGCAGTTGGCTGTGGCCCATGCCCTGGCCAGGCCCTGTGGCATCTGTGCTGGGCTCTGGTGCCACAGCTGGAGCACACACAGCTTTTGCACACAAAAGAAGGACCCAAGAAGGGGGCAAGGCTCAATTTCTCAGGGGCAGCAGGCACACCTTGTTGCTGAGAGGCTGGCAGATGCTCCTGGGTCAGGCAGCTCCTGCCTGAGCTTCTGCTTGGCTGCTCAGCCCTTCTGTGCTCTGACCCCTCCCAGGTTCACCACGGAACCAAACGCAGACACTGCTACCCCTCCTCGTGGAAGCGCTGGGTCTTCTACCTCCTCCCAGGGATCACCTTGGCTTTCATTGCCATCTCAGTGTATGCATTCATGGAAACCAATGAGAACTACTACTACACCCACAGCATCTGGCACGTGCTGGTGGCTTGCAGCGTCGCTTTCCTGCTCCCTCCTCGGGACAAGCATAAGAAGCCCTGGGCCTGGTCCCAGAAGCTCACTTGTCGCTATCAGATCTGCCAGAACGACCGTGAGGAGCTCTATGCTGTGACCTGACCTGCCCGGCTCCCTCTCGTGGGGGTGGAGGGCCGGGCAAGCTGCTCTTTGCCTGGGCTGCCCCTCGCACATCTTCAATCCTCTTACGTGCTCATCGCCTGGCCAGGAGGGCGCAGTGTGGGCCGGGTTTAAAGGTGAAGACGGTGGGCTGGTCTTGCGGAGGCAAGTTTGAGGCCACCTCTGCTTTTCTGTTGGGGTGGGGCAGGCTCTTCATGGTTCCAGATCAAGGAATAGCCTGTCCCCCACCTTCCCATGGCCTGGGGGAAATTGCCAACCCTTCTTTCCCCCCTGCTGCATCCATGAGGCTTGGGCTTAGCCCATGCTGAGCTAGAGCCAAGGCTTTGGCTGCTGGGCTCTGCTCTGCATGCCCTGTCCCGTCAGAGGACTGTGGGACAGGGGCTTCCCCTGCCATCATGCAGTCAGCATTTGAACCCGAGAGAGGAACGTTTCTTCTGATCTGGGGGGCAAATGCTGCCCTGTGCCCTTGGTGCTGCTGGGGAGGGAGGCAGCTGATCTCTGGGCATGCTGGGCCCTTGGCCTCAGCCTCCACAGGGGTCTGGAGCCTCTCTCGCTGTGAAACAGGGGCTGCTGCTCTTACCTGGTCCTGATTCTTGGGTGGAAGAATGAGGCTGGGACTTGGGTTCTGGATTCAAGATCAGATTTGGCAGAAATGTGAAAAACCTCATGTGGGGACATGCAAGAGGCAGCAGCAGCAGCACCTCAGCCAGAGCTGTGAAACCTGCAGAAGTTCAGGGTTTAGTCCGAAGTTTAACGTGAGCTCTGGAAGGAGCCAGGCTGCCAGTGTTCAGGGATTCACTGTTTTCCTCCTTTTGGGGGGTTTGGCACGGGCAGAGCTCTACCTGGGGCAGTGCAGGTGGTCAGGATGGTGCCTGAGCTGCACAGCCCTGCTCCTCCAGCCTGCTGGACCTCAGAGGCTGGATGTGCTGCAGAGTCCTGGCTGATCCGAGGCCACAGCAGTGTCCCACCCCAGCCAGGAGCATCACCATGGTCTCCCCAGGTGGCTACAGTCTCCTTTGCAGCATCTGTCTCACCTTAGCCTTACTTCAGGGCACACAAAAAGCAAGAGCAGAAACTTGTCAACCAGGGAAGTTGTCTTTGCCCATCTTTATTCAACAGAAAAGGGCTCAAATCCATCGTCCCTTGCTGGTTCATTCCAGCTTTGGTTGGTCTGGTATGTGCTGCTGGGAGCCCCCCAGTTGGTTTTGGGGAGGGAAGAGTTATCCATGAAGGATCTGCCTCCTCGGGGTTATTTCTTTGCTTTGAAGAGCGCCCAGCGCAGCTCTGCACTTTATCCCTCTGCCTCCCCTTCCTCTGCAAACTCCCCCTTTTTAAGCAGATGCAGGACAAGCGAAGGACACTTGTCTGCACCCAGCAGTGTCATCCCCCCATCACCCGCGTCCCCCATGTTTCCTTTTGCTGCTGCCATCCGGGACAGCACGGTGGGAGTGGGGACTTGGGGCCCTCAGGGCTTCCTCCAACTTTTACCACTTCTAGGCACTTTTTTCCCCCTGTCTTGGTTTGCACAGCGGTGCTGTGGCCCCGGCGCTGTGGCAGGCGACCGCCGCTCCTTCACAGCCGTGCCGTCCGAGCCTGGCTGCCACCAGTGGGGCCAGGTGCTCCTGGTGTGACCCAGGTGCCACCAGTGTGGCTGTGTGCTGCCAGTGTGACCCAGGTGTCACTGGTGAGACCTGGGTGCTGCCAGTGCAATCTGGGTGCCAGCAAGTGGGGCCAGGATGCTGCTGGTGTGACCTGGGTGCCACCAGTGTGGCTGTGTGCTGCTAGTGTGACCCAGGTGTCACTGGTCAGACCTGGGCGCTGCCAGTGTGACCCAGGTGCCACCAGTGAAACCTGAGTGCTGCTGGTGTGACCCAAGTCTCACCGGTGGTACCTGAGTGTCACCAGTGTGAGCCAGGTACCACTGTGTGACCTGAGTGCTGCCGGTGCGACCCAGGTGCCACCAGTGTGACCTGGGTGTTTCAGGTGTGACCCAGGCACCATTGGTGTGACCTGGGTGTCACTAGTGTGACCCAGGTGCTCCTGGTGTGACCCAGGTGCCACCAATGTGACTGTGCTGCCAGTGTGACCCAGGTGCCACCAGTGTGACCTGATGCCACTGGTGTGGCCGGGTGTCACCAGTTAACCATAGAAAGCAATAATTCCTCATCAGGCCTTTCCCTTCAGGGATTTCTGTGCTGGAAGCAGGAGAAGCTTTGGGGTGAGAAATCCCTCTGCCATGATTGTTATATTTTGTGTTTGATTGTTAATTCTGCTTTGCCCTCCCTCACTGCTGGCCTGGCCCGAGCTGGTGCCTGCAGGAGGATGTGGGGGTGTAATTATTTTGGGTAAAATCTGAGCAAATTCCTGTGTCTGGGGAACAAAAGGATGAAAAAAAACAATGGTTATTTTTTTTTTCTTTGCTGTTAATATCGGTGATTATTTTATACGGTAAATTTTAAAGCTTATGGTTTTATAATTTAATAAAGGTGACGGTATTTGCGGGCAGCACGTGGTGGGTGCAGTGACAGAGCAATGAGGGTTGGAGACCACCCAGTCCAGCAGGGCCACCCAGAGCAGGACACGGGATCGTGTCCAGGTGGGTTTGGAATGTTTCTGAGAGAGGGAGACCCCACACGCTCTGCCCCCCTCTGGGTGAGGAGGCTCTGCCCGGGATCACAGGATGCTCTGGGCCGGCAGGGACCCTCAGGGACCCCAAACCCAGCTCCCGGCCCTGCACGGACACCCCGGGAATCTCCCCCCGTGCCCGAGAGCGCTGCCCGGAACCTCCCTGAGCCCTCTGGAGCGTCAGGGCCTGCGCTGAAACACCAACAGCGGCGGCGGCTCGGCCTGCGGGGGGGGCTGAGGGGACACGGCCCCGGCCACCGCCCTGGGGGGGAAGAACCTTTCCCTGACACCCAAGAGCTGCAGCCGGGCTGGAACTCCCCTGTTTCAGTTTGGCTGAGCTCGGCTCAGGTTGGTTTATAGCCCACCCCTCGCCGCGTCCCCGGCCGCCCCCTCAGAACGCAACGCGGCCGCCGTGCCGCCCCTCCCGCGCCGGCCAATGGGCGGCGGGCGCGGCCCCGTTTCCGCCGCGCGGGGCGGAAGCGGAAGCGGCCCCGGCGGCGGTGGCGGTGCCGGGGCGGGGGGGCGATGCCGCTGCACCGGGTCCCGCCGCGGCTCTGGCCCGCGATGCGGCTGCGGGAGGGCATCTGCGCCCGGCTGCCGCAGCACTACCTGGACTCCCTGCGGGACGACACGCCGCCCACGCCCGTGCACTGGCGGCCGCACGGGCAGCGCTACCGGCGCCACCCGCGCACCGGGGAGCGCGAGCGCGTGCAGGACGTGCCGGTGCCCGTGTACTTCCCGCCCGCCGCCAACCGGGGGCTCTGGGGGGGCGAGGGGTGGGTGCGCGGCTTCCGCTACGCGAAGAACGACAAGGTGAGCGCCGCGGAGGGGACACCGGCCCCGCTAGGGAGGGGACACCGGGCCCACGGAGGGGAGGAACGGGGTCCTGCAGGGAAGAAGCGGGCCCCGTGGGTGGGGGTGACACCGGGCCCCGCGGAGGGGGGGGGACACTGGGCCACCCGTGGAGAGGAACCGGGTGCCGTAGGGAAGAACCGGACCCCGGGGTGGGGGGGACACCGGGCCTGGCAGAGGGTGGGGTGCGGGGGGACACCGATCCCCGGGGCGTGGGGGGGACACCGGGCCCCGGGCAGGGGTCCCCGCGCCGCCGCCCCCGCCGCTGAGGGCCCGGCCGTGCCCAGCTGTCCACGAGGCTGCCCAAGACGTGGAAGCCGCAGCTGTTCGAGCGGCAGTTCTACAGTGAGATCCTGGACGCCACGCTCACCATCACCGTCACCATGCGCACCCTCGACCTCATTGACGCCGCCTTCGGCTTCGACTTCTACATCCTCAAGGTGCCCGGGGCGGGGGGGCCGGGCCTGCTGGGGGCCGTGGGGTACAGTCAGAGTAGCCTGAGTGGGAAGGAGCCCACCAGGATCATCCCAGCCCTGCCCAGACACCCCAACAATCCCACCCTGTCCCATTGTCCGAACACTCCTGGAGCCCTGGCTGTGCCCACTGCCCTGGGCAGCCTGGTCAGTGCCCACCACCCTTTGGGGGAAGAACCTTTCCCCTGAGATCCAACCCGACCCTGCCCTGGCACAGCTCCTGCTGTTCCCTGGGTGTTGTCACTGCTCACACAGAGCAGAGGTGAAGCTACCCCTCTGCTGCCTCTTCTGAGAAAGCTGCAGAGGAGTGATGGGCATAAACTAAAACACATGAAGTTCTGCCTCAACATACTCGTGGAGTTGGCCCGAAGTTGTGTCAGGGGAGGTTTGGTTGGGTATCAGGGAAAGGTTCTTCCCCCAGAGGGTGGTTGAACACTGATCAGGCTCCCCAGGGCAGGGCTCTGAGTGGTCTCCCCTCAGTCTCCTCTTCTCCAGGCTGAACAGCTGCTGCTGGTAATGTTTTAGTGCAGACCTGAAGCTCCCAGCCTTTAACACCCTTTGACTGGAGCCCTTGATTTTAAAAACCAGACCCAGGATCACTTTGGCTCCAGAACAAATCCAGCAGACCTTTCTCTTTTCACACACATGTCCTGAGAGCCTCTGCAGTGCATGGAGAAACTGCCTGAGTGCTGGAAGACTCGTGTGCTGCCTCTCAGCTGCTCCCCTGGTGCAGTTTGACCCCAGGTTCTCTTTCCCCAGACCCCCAAAGTGGACCTGTGCTCGAAGCTGGGCATGGACCTGAAGCGAACGATGCTGCTGCGCCTGGCCCGGAGGGATCCCAAGCTGCACCCCAATGATCCAGCCAGGAGAGAGGCTATCTATGACAAGTACAAGGTGGGTGCCTGCCCTGCAGTGCCTGCCCTGCTGTTTGTCCAGGCTCATGGTGCCCTGATCGCTGCCAGCCTTGGTGCTCCTGCCCTGAGGGTCAACGGTATGGGCAGAGAAAATCTCGACATCATCGGGTTTTTCTGGTCTCACTGTGCTCGTCGTTTAGGAATGCAAAAAGCAGTGTTTTTGCTGTGGTTGAGGTCAGCGAGGGTCTGCAACAAGCACTGGTAGGAGCTGGCACTGCCAAAGCAGTGAGAATTTGTACTGATCCTGCAGTGAGGAGCCCAGAGTGCCCTGGGCTGTTCAGCTCTGTGAGCTGGTGGGGGTTGGCAGTGTGGAAACACGAGCACCCACAGTCCATGGAGTTGTGCTGAGAAACAGCCCCAGAACTACACAAAAGGGAGCTGCAACTGCAGATCAGATAGAGGAGGATCCCCACTAAGGGGAAAGGAGAGAAGGGAAGTGGACTTTGGCTGCCAGAAATTAGGGAAGTGTTTCAAGATTTCTCCATAGTAATGTTCCTATTGGATCACGTTTGTGTGCTGGGCATAGAGAGGAGATCTGCATCTTGGTCACCTGCAAAGATTGTACCACCTGCACCTTTTTTTCCCCACAGGAATTTGTGATCCCAGAAGAGGAAGCTGAATGGGTTGGCTTGAGTTTGGAAGAAGCCATAGAAAAACAGAGGCTTCTGGAAAAAAAGGTGAGTTCCTGGGACAGTGCTCAGCACTGAGGTGTTGTGGCTGCATCAGGCTGAGCACTCCTGAGCCATGAACCCTGTGGGGCTCCAGCTTCTTCAGGGGTATGTTCACCCACGTGCTTCAGTACAGCTCTGATGGTGGGCAACAAGGGCAAGGAGGGAAGCTGTTCAGAAGGAAAGGGATCCCTGGGAGTTCCTGATGTTTTGAAGCTGCTGAATGTCCCCCCCCCCCCGTCTTCTCTGAGGGAGGGTTACAGAGCTGAGCAGCAGCTGTGGCTGGAGGATCAGCCAGTGAAAAAAGCCTGGTCACATCTCCCTCTGGTTTTACCTGGCTCCCCATTGCACTTCCCCCCTTGTTGCTGCTCAGGTTCACTCTGTCTAAGTGGTGTGTCCTCTGCTCTGTTGCAGGACCCTGTCCCACTCTTCAAGGTGTATGCTGAGGAGCTTGTCAACCAGCTGAAAGAGCAGGCAGCGCAGAAGCAGTAGAAGGAAAGAAACCTTAGGAGCAGAAGCCCTGCTGTGGATGCAGCTCTGGGGTTCAGGGGGTCTGCTGCCTGAACCACACTGGGGGCGAAGGGGCCACGTGAAGAGTGTGCCCAGGAGGATGTTGTTGAAGTCTAATGACAGCCCACATCCAGCGAGGACCTGTCCCTGTGGGCTGAGCAAGGAATTTCTGCTCTGTGGCCTCTGAGAGTGCTCTTGTGAAACTGACTTAGTGTGGTTCTGCCTGCACAAGGAGTTGGCTGCTGTTGCGAGCTCAATCACTATATAAAATGTAACATACATTTTGAGAATATCAGTAAATTTTTCTCTGATACTCACTGCTCATTAGTGTGTTATAGCAGGGACTCTGAGATGCAGTGCTGGTGTAACTTAGATCAGTCCCCAGCCTTGAGCACCTTTGTGCCCCAAAAGTGTGACCCCAAACCCCTGCCTCAGCAGGTGGGGCTGGGCCACACAGCTCACTATCCCCTGGGTTACAGCAGTGTTTCTGTTCAAAGTTGGTGACTTAAGTCTTTTATCTTATAAAAATGTAGTCAAAGTGGGAGTTGAAGCCTTTGCTGCTATCTGGCAACAAGGGACTGCAAAGCACTAGCCACAGTTACAGGCTGGTGTGTCCCTGGTGTTGTTTGGAAGCTTCATGGTCCTGCAATGGCTTTCTGGGTGGATCAAAACCAGCCCTGAGGGGAGGGACAAGCACAGAGCTTGCAGGCTGGGCCTTGAGTGAGCTGTATCTCTGAATCAGTACTTGCCCCCAGAAGAGACTTCTCCTTAACCATATCTTGGACTGAGACATGCTCCCCCTCTTTGGCTCATCAGGGCAAGTGCACTGCTCCATTTTTGAGCCACAGGACTGAGGAGAGAGAAACTGGCCTTGTAGAGCAGTGTGTGGCTGTTTCCCTCTGCACTGGGATGGAGTAGGACCACAGGGGAGTGGAGATTCCCAGTGCCTTAAAGATCTGAGGGAGAGGTGGTGCAGAGGTGGTCTCTGGGGGAGCACAGGGGCTGTGCTGGGCCTTGGGGTGAGGGGCATGGTTGAGTTGAATGTGATGTAAACAGCAGCATTTCATGAAGACCAGACTTCTTCTCTGCTCTTTGGGACAGGGAAGGGGCTGGAACCCTCACAAGGGGTATTTGAGCCCCCAGGAGAGTGTGGCACAGCCCCTGGCTGGTAGGGCTGGCTGGTTTGGGGCTGTGCTGTCTCTGGGGGGGTGCAGGAGGGACAGGTCGGGTGGCAAAAGCTGAGATGTTTGCAGCCTGCCTGTGTGCCCCGGCTCCAGTGAGTCCAGGTTCTCAAGAGCAAACTGGCACAGAAGGTCACATTTGCCTAATTAATGATTGTGCAACTAAGCCAGCACAATGACATTTGCTTATCTTCTTTCTCTGCTGCAACTGAGCTGAGTGGGAAGCTGCTGCCCAGCTCCTCGGGGACCCTGACACTCTGCCCTCGTTAGAGATAATTAGCTGGGACAAGCTCCTTGTTTGACAGCTCTGCTCATCATTAGGGCCAGAGCAGCTCATGCATTTTAATGCAGCTCCCAGCAAAGCTGCAGCCCGTGGCTCTGGCCTGGCCCCCCTCCATGGCTCTGCTGGAACGTGCTGGCACAGCCCCGGCCCCCGGAGCCTGCCTGGCGCCTGCCCAGATCCTGCTCTCAGCCTCGTGGAGGTCCCTCACAGCTCCTCAGTGGGCAGGGGGCTCCTTGGGATGGCTGAGGGGGCAATTAGGAGCTGCTGCTCTGTACCAGGGGTGGGAGGGTTTAGTTGTGTAGGACTGAGAGCTCTGGCTGTGCCCTCCCCAGCTGCAGGGCTGGTACCGCCTGTCCTTGGGCCTGACTGTTCTCAGTGCTGCTCGTTGTGCAGGATCTGCTGCTTTGGGGAGGTTTGGTGGGGGATGAGGGGTAGAAAGAGCTTTTGGCCAGACCTGGGAGAGCTCCTGTCCCACTGGGGGCAAGGAGAGCTAAAGGAGGCACTGCAGGAGCTTCTCTGTGGGAAGTGGGATGTGGAGAATCCCGACTTCTGAGCTGGAGCCCTCTGTTCTCTCATCCTGCCTTTGCTGAGAAACCTTCCCCTTGCTCTTTTCCTTACACCCATGTTGGATGTGGCCAGGAGATTCCCCCCAAGAATGTACTCTCGTGGAGTGCTCTGCTGCCTTGAGGAAAACTGGAACTGTGGCCCAGGGGTGCTGCAGCCTCAGAGCAAGCAGAGCTGGAGCACACAGGGCTGGCTGCTGGGCACAGCACCAAATGTCTCGAGGTGGGGAGGGAGCCCCTGCGCAGAATTTGGGGTAGTCTGGGCCATGACACCCCCCCAGGCAGGTTACCTTGAGGAGCTGGAGGAATAGCTCAGGGCCCCGTGTTTGACCTGTCCTGGTTGTACACTGGCTCATGTGCAGCTCTGACTGCAGGTGGAGAGTTTGGTTCTGTCTGGGGGGTGTTTACCTGTCTAGGTGGGCTCAGCCTGGCAGATAACGGGTCCTTGCACTTCCCTGACAAGGGGGCTCAGAGGAGCTGGTAGTTTTCCATTACAACGTGTTCCCAGGAAGCACAGATCCCACAAACCCATGGATGCAAGCTGGGTGCTGTCAGCTTGAGGTTGAATATCCACCCTAGGACAGGCAAAGGGCAAGGGCCTGAATGCAAAGCACAGTTCAGACCTGAGCACTGCCTCAGGCTTCCACAAAGGTCACCAGCCTCCTGCTCCTGGCTGGAGACCGGGCACTGGGAATGCTGGAGGATCCTGAGCATCCCAGACCCTGCTGCAGAGTGCTCTGCAAATACCAACCCACAGCTGGCAGGGAGGTGACAGCCACCAACAAACTGCCAGAGCACCCTGCCAAGGGTCACCTTGGCTTTGGCAGCTTAAGACAAGGCTGGGATAGCAGTGCTTGGAAGGGGGAACAACGAAAATGATCTTGAGACAGCAATGGAAGGAAGGCAAGGAGCAGGCTGGGATTGCACATGTGCTGGTATCAACCACCAGCACTGGGAAGGTGGAATGCTAATCCAGAAATGAGGGATTCCTGTTTAATTCATTCCTCAGATGATAAAAACATGCCATTCTCCTTAATAGTCCCAGCAAGCCACAAATATCCAACTGCCCCTTGGAGTGTAATAATTGGTCCCATGTGCTGGTTGTGGAGGGGGCTTGGTATGGAACCATCCCCAAACCCAATAATGCAAAATAATAAAGCAAAGAAAAAGGTTAATTGGAGAAAATACCCAAACTGGAAAGGCTTTGAGTGGGATGGCTGGACTAACCCTGCTGTTTAGCAGTGGCAGGACACGTGTACTGCACAGTTCTGAATTCCAAAGTCAGTGTTAGCTGGTATCATAAATCATTTCAACGATTTAATCAACCAGCAAACATTTGAATTTTGTCTGTCCCACTTGTGATTCCCAGCAAGTCATGGATCCAAAAAGCAGCTTGAGGTTAAGACTGTATTTCTCAACAGTTATTTCCTTGCACATTCATGAATTGAATGCCATTTTCCTTGTAAATTCCCAGCAAACTTATCTGTACTCAAATAGAGGAATTTTTGGGGAGTATCAGCAAAAGCATCATGTCCCTGCATTTCCTGCGGCTCTCATAGGTGAGCCTGTCCTTTCCCTCCTTGAGGCTTGAGCCTTTTGGTTTGGAGTTGCCGTTGCAAAAGGATGTGGCTTTCAGGAATGCTGTGGTTCATCCCAAACCTGGTGCCAGCACAGGTCAAAATGTAGCCTGAAAGTCATTCCCCATCCTGTGGCATTTATTAAGAACAGAAAAGAGTCAGGAACTCACCTGGGCAATTCCAGCAAATCCTTTCAAATATTGCTGCAGTGTTTGTTTTCAGACCAACAGGGCTCAATTCCTACCAGACAGCTGGACTGGGATGTTGGGACTGGGGGTATCTGCTGTGCTCATCCCCACAGCTTTGCTCCCTCCTTGGCATTTGCTCTGTGGTGTTTAGAGGGGATGGATAAACATTCTGGTGGCTCTGCCAGTGTGTAACAGTTGTGACAAACCATTCTGGATTTTTGGGATGAAGATGGAGCCCGGTTCACTGCAGAGGGAAGGGCGGGAGGTCGCAGGTAGCAAGGTGGGAAGAACTGGTTGGACATAGGGACAAGCTTCCACAGGAGGGTGGTGCAGTCCTGAGACAGGGCCTGGAGAAGCAGTCCCACCTTTGTGCTTGGAGGTTTTGAGAAGGGCACGTGGAGATCCTGACCCCCTGGAGCCTTGCAGCCAGCCCTGCTCAAAGCAGGAGCCTGGGCTGAGACCTCCAGAGGTCCTCCCAACCTCACTGTTCTGTGCTGCAGCTCCTGTGATGCAGTTCCTCCCTGCACAGCAGCCACCAGCTTGAGGAGGGGGTGAGTAATGACCTGTGGAACACCAGCTCCTGGGTGCTGGCTGGAGGGGAAGGGCCATGTCTGGGCAGGGGGAGAGGGAGTTCAGTAGCTCTGCTCCCTCCCTCCTCCGGGGTATGGACAGTCACCACCCTGCCTGAAGCTCCTCCTGCAGCCACAGGCTGTGCTCTCTCTTCTCCCAGCCACCCAAGGAACTGTCTCGTGGGCCAAGCCATTGCCTGCCCAAGTGGCTGTGGGCAGGGATGGTGGGATGGAACGCTGGGCTGTGTGTTGGATCACCCAGAGGCCAGCAAAGTGGAGCAGCAACAACCCAGGGCTGGGTGAGCATCCCTGGGGCCGTGCCCAGCAGATGGTAACCACTGGCTTTCCAAGTCCTGGCACACTGCTCATGCTGGCCAGCTGTCCCAGCCCTGCAGGGGACAAGGCAGGAGGTGACACAGCCAGCTGTGTCACAGCTGGTGGCCAGTTACAGAGCACTGGACTTGTGGGTCAGAACACAGGACACGTGGCTTGGGGGCAGCCAGGTGAGACCAGACTGCAGCCAGGAACAGAGTCTGATGGAGCCTGGGGAGAGAGGAGGAGGAGAGGCAGAGGTGGAGAGGGACATGGGAGCTTAGTTTTTACAGTAAGGAGTCATAAGAAAGAAAAAAACCTACTAATAAAATCTACATATGCAAACTAATTGTCCAAAGTATCTACGCCCTGACGTGTTCCTGCTGCAATCTCTGGACCGGGGGAGCTGGGCACATGGAGCATGGATGGATATGTGGAGTTATCTCCACCCTCAGCTCCTGCCACACACCATGGGCTCAGGGGGGCTCCTTGGCTGCAGGAGGAAAGGCTGGGGGTGCAAGGACCAGCCATGTCAGCTCCAGAGTGGCCACAGGAGCCTTTGCCTGGCCAGACTCTGCTCTGTGCATCCACTGCATGCCTTTTCCAGGGAGCCATTGCCATGGTAACGCTGGAAATGGTGCTGGTTCAGGTCAGTCAGAGCCCTCACAGACACAGAAAATGGCATTTCTGAGGCAGGAGCAGGGCTCTGCTTGCAGGGTCTGTGGGTGCCCAGTGATGGGGCTGCTTGGAGAAGGTCCTTGCACGCTGGTGCTCTCCGGGATGTGCCCCCCGGGCTGGGTGGAGGGAGCATGTGGGACAGGAGATGCTAGGGAAAGGGGAGCAGCACAAAGTGGGCTTCTCCATCAGCAGAGCTCATCCCTGGGATGACCTGGGGGTCTGAGGGATGGGGCAGGCATTTTGTGGAGCTGCATCCTCACTCCACGTGTCAGAGCCATCCAGCTGGTGTTTCCCAGCCATCCCTGGATTATTCATCCCTGTAATCAGCAGTCTGTTCCATGTCAGGAGGACAGCTCAGCTCCCTGCTGTACAGCCAGCCTGGGTTTTACCCCTGAGTGCCTTTATAAAGGCTGGATTCTGCTGTTTAACCCTTCAGACAGTCCTGTAAGGTGCTTTTGAGCTCCTTCCTGGCCAGCCCTCACACTGCCCAGAGCAACCAGAGGTCCTCAACAAACCCAGCCACCTCCCCCTTCCCAGCTGTTGTGGAGCCCTTGGTCCTGCCCTGCCCTTCCCACCACTGTGGGATGCCCACTCTGTGCTTCAGCCAGGCATTTATTCCCAGGGGCACTTGCACACACATCCCAAGGCATCTTAATTTCCCTGACAGCCCTTAATATGGACCCCTCCTGCACATGTTGGGAGACTAAGTGGGTTTTTCCAGCTGAGTCTCACCTTCCCAGCAGGATGTGGGGTGACTCTGCACCCATAGCCCTTCAATATCTGTGTCCACTCACTTTATTCCTTAGGATCTGTCCCTCCACTTCTGAGGCTGGTCAAGGATCTGACTGATTAAATCCTCCTCCTAAAAGCCATGCATGGATTTGGGAGGTTTCAAGGGGTGGAAAGTCATCACTCTTAACTTTAAGCTGGCCTTGCTCCAGCTTTGGGGATGGAGCCTTGTCACACTCTGCTCCCAGTACAGGTCCACCACACCTGGGATTTTCTCCTCTTCCTCACACTTTAACCTCTCAGCCTTCAAGTCTCTGAGCTTCAAGTCTTGCTGCAAGACTTTTCCTCTAGAAATCAGTAGCCGCTGCTTTTTCTTTTCACAGCAGCTCTCTACCACTGATTTAAAGTGTGGGACCTGTGTGCCAGCACCAAAAATTGGGGGAAATCTCTTTAGATGCAGGCACTGGAATAGCAGGTTTCCCTCCAGCTAGGTGGTCCTGGGATGTGGAGATCCAGGAGTTTGGTGGTGGGAAATCACCTGTACCCAGGTCTGTACCCAGCCCTGTTTGTCCTGCTTCAGCTCCCCTCTCCTCTATGAATGCTGTGTCACCTGTTACTCATTTTCCCTTGTTTTCTGGCTGATATGCTGCAGAAAAAGGTGAATTAAGGCCTTTGCAGGACTCTGGGGAAGTGCTTTTGCTTGGGGAGCTTATGGAGCCACTCTCTGCAAGGGGGAACAAGCAGTGGGGTCCCTTGTGGAGGGACCAGGAGGTCCTGGGTGTCAGGAGGTGACAGCCAGCAGCAGAGAGAGAGGGTGGAGAGTAGCAGGACCCCGGCATGGGAGCTGGGCAGTAGGTCCATATGGCTATAGCTGTGGTGGCTGTGGCTAAAGCTGTGCTGGCTCGGAGCAGTCGAGCCGGGGAGTTGCCATGGGAACAGCAGGAGGATGCTCGGAGGGCTCTGCTGCCATGGCCGGGCCTCGGTCCCAGCCCCGAGCAGAGGTGAAGCTCCCCTGGTTGGGAGGCTGCAGGTACCTGGGGAGGCACCAGCTTGTGTTCAGGGGAAAGGCAGCAATCCCCGTTTAGCCAAACCCCAAAACACTTCACGGAGGGGCTGCCTTTGAAAGAGAGAGAAAGCACAAGCAGGAGAGCAGCCTCAGGCAGGGCTAGAGCACAGCCAGGCTGTGCTGGGAGTGCTGTCCCTGATTCCCAAACCTGCCCCCCGTGCCTGGCAGAGCCTGGAGCTGCCAGCTCTTGATCCAGAGCACAGCTGGGGCTGTGACACTGTCACTGGTGTGGACCCACTTGCTGCTTCACTGCCCGGCTGGATCGGGGTTGGCGTGTTTGTTTAAGCTGAGCCTTCCCAGCCACCAGGAGTCAGCTGATGGCCCAAGCTGGGTGGAGAGAGCCCAGCCCTTGGTGCCTCCCTTTGCTTGCCCTGGCCCCAGGTGGGCTGTTTTACTGGCCCCAGGACCAGCTGTGTCAGCAGCAGCTTCTTCAGACCCTTTCCCCCGGCGGCTCCGCTTCCCTGGAAGCCTTTGGTGACTGCGTTGTCGCCAGCCCTTGGCACAGTTGTGGATATCATTCCTTGCTGCTGCCACCTGCCAGGCTGGCTGCTCTTAGGAGACAGGCTTGCCTTTACAACCATCCCAGTTTCCCAGGTCGGGGGTATTTACTCAGGCGTGCTCAAAGCCTGTTCTCAGGAGCACCTCTGCCAACTCGCTGGTACAGCTGTTGGAGGAAGTGACCTGCCCTTCCTGGGCTCTCCATGGAATATGTGAAAAGGAAATTTAATATCACATCTGCCAGGCTCCAAACAGCCCTTTTTGGGAGTGGGCAGGTAGGGCTGCCTGGGGATTAACTGGTTCACACACCAGTTCCTCACTCCAGAAGCCCTGGAGGTGCCTCCTGGCCCTGTGACTCCTTGCTGCTCCCTTCCCATCTGGGTTCTTGTTGTCATCTGTGGTCACCTCTGTCTCCTCTCTGGTCCCCAGGGTGGGAATCCCCCAGTTCTCCTCTCCCAAAGCAAGGAGCTTGGGCGACATCTGAGGGATTTGTCCCTCTTGACGGCTGTGAGAAGGGAATGAGAAGACGACCTTGGCTTCCTTTCCCTCAAGCCCACCCTGCTCCTCTCTCACCTTGCTGCCCACGAGCTGTCCATTTTCCCCAGATCTTTTCAGCTTTTAGATTTCCCCTCACACCCTTTTCCCCCAATTTCCTGGAACTGCTGTTGGGTGCCAGTGATGACCCGTGGGAGCAGAAATGCCCTGCGGGTCCCGTGTGGGTGTTCCAGCTGGTGAGGCTGAGCTGGGCTGGGCTGTTTGCTGTTCCCTGGCTACACCATCCACCCCTGGACCATGAGGGTGGAGCCAGCACTGCATTCCCACCTGCAGGACCCACCCAGCCATGAGTCACACCCACAGCTCTGGCGTCAAGACCTGTGCGTGTCACTCTGTCCATCACTGTTAACACCCTCCAGAGTGCTGAGAGGCTCCCTGCCTTGCAGACCCGGGTTGGGATGGCTCAGCATGAAGACAATGTGGCCACCCAGTATCCCAGGGATGAGCATGGCCAGGGCCACGCTTCCCCATCCCAGTCAGCACCGCCGGAAGGTCCCGGCTGAGTGTCAGTGTCAGCTCCCCAGCAGGAATCCCACTTCCTTGATTAGGAATCACTAATGGCAGCAGTGAGGAAGGAGGGAAGAGGCCATCCTGGCTCTTGGAATGAGCCAGACCGATGAAGTGGCTGGTAGGGTGTGATGCATCCACACCCAGTGCCGTTTCTTGGAGCAAGAGGATGATGGTGAGGGCTGATGATGATGAGTTGTGATGGTGCAGGAGAGCCCTGGCATGGTGGCATTGTGCAGTGGGAGCAATGGGAAAGGCTGGCCAAGGGAGGCACCGCTTTCTGCAACAGCCTTCAAAGAGTTTCCCTAAGTGTTGCTGCTCTTCAGGGCTTTCTCCTCCAAGAAAAAAAAAAAAAAAAAAAAAGAAAAAGTAGGGAAAAAAGGAGATGAGGAAGAGCAATCTCTGGGTGTGGGATGAAAGCGGCCTGTCTTGACTATTTACCCAGCAATTATAAGTAAATCGGTGGTGCCTAACGGGGCCGGTTGCCATAGTGACGATGGGATGGAAGGACCAGCATTTGGTCCTGGCTGCAGCCAATCAGGCTGGGAAGCCCAAGCTGCAATATAAAGTAAAGATTCCCATCTTCCAGCCACGCACTTGCCAAGAAAGGGAAATAGGTTCAAGAGTCTGGGGGGAAAAAAAAGTGCTGCGGCCGGCGGCAAGCAGGGCGGCTGCTCCCGTCATGGCGGACTGCGAACGCCCGGGCAGGTGAGAATCCCAACTCTCCCCATCTCATTGTTCTCCCGCGCCGCGGTCCCTCCGCCGCCCCACCCCACCCACGCCGCCGCCCCGACCCCCGAGCCCCGGCACCCACAATGGAACCCCCCTTCGGGCGGGAGACAAAGACAGGCGGGTGGAGAAAGGCTCCACCATTCTCCCCAAATTGCCATCGTAGGCCTT
>JAWWEU010000034.1:2892434-2904749 GCA_035583155.1 Acropternis orthonyx | reverse complement strand
AAAAAGGGGGGGGATATGGAGATAAAAAACGCAAGCGAGAAAGAGCGGCGCCTAAATTGCTCGTCGTCTCCCCATCTCATTACTGGCGACTTCTGAGGACGGGTATTTCCAAAGGCTGCGATGAAAGACTTGTGAATGGAGCCCCCCTGGATGAGATCAAAGCCCGAGGCCGGGACGCCAGGGTGTGCCGGAGGAGGGGGCGAGCGACGGCAGCGCTGCAGGATGCTGGGGGGAGCCTTCCTCCCCTGCTGCCACTGCCCTCCATGTTTCCCGGTGTCGCCGCCGCCGCCGCCTGACCCATCTTGCAATGGAGACCACGGACAGCGGCCAGACCCCAACGGCTGAACCCGAGACGAGCGAACTCTGTTGGCTCGCAGTTCGGCAACTCTCCCAAAATTCATGGTTAATAAAGGAGCTTATTCCGTCCGGGACCTCTCCAGGCACCTCGAATTGCAGATGAGCGAGTGGCTTCCCCACCGCTTGAGCCCACTCCTTGGGTCTCTTCTCTCTCCACGCCGCGCCATCGCCAGCCTGGTGAGCCACCAGCAGAAGGGCCGAGGACAAAGGCAGGAGGACAGAAGTTGTGCCACTTTCCCTTCCCAGTGCCTCCCTTCAAACACGGGCTGTTTTCTTCTGCTCGGCGACAAATTCGGCTCCAGGCAGCGTTCCCACCACCGGCACCACCGGCAGCCGGGCGCCCCATCAGCGGCACGGAGAGCAAACTCACAGATGGTAAAATAAGAGAGTCGTGTAGGGTTCAAAGAGACCTTCTATGTCAATTGTTATATTATTAGGTAAACTCCAAGAAGAAAATCTTTTAATCCACTGTGGCTAATCCAGTCCACTTTTGTTGGCCAGGACATATTCAGCATCAACAAAAGGCTCTGGCCGACGGACACCGGCATACATAATGTATTGATAACTGCGGGAGCCGGCTCGGCGGCAGAAAGAGCCACTGCTCGGGCCAGCAGCGGGGGCCGGGCTGAGGATTTGCCCGACTTTTATCAGTTTTATTTTCATTTCAAAGAACCCGGCTGATATTTGCACTGCGCTGCTTTCCAGGGGAGCACAAAGAGGGCAAGGATGTTCCCAGATCCGGATGGCCCTAAAACCCCACCAGGACCCCTCCGGGACCCCGCTGGGACTCTCAGTCCTCGCCTCCTCCCCAGGGCAGTGACGGCTGCAAGGCCAGGTTTGTCCCAGGCCTGGTTTTGGGGTGATGGGTTCCCATGGGGAGTTGGCAGCTGTGGTGGCTCCCCGCAGGATAGCCATCCCAGGCTGGCACGGCCCCCTGCGATTTACCCTGGGAAGGTGCTGTTGCCCTGGGATGGAGGGATTCACCTTCCCATAAGGACACGGGATCCAGCTGATGCAGGAACAGAACTGTCCGTGCTGCAAAGTGCCAGTGCCGCCGGGGAGGAGAAGTGGAGAGTGGAGCCTGGGTAGACCTTGTCCTCCAAACACGGAGCAGCAGAGACCAGAGCCAAGGAACCTGGAAAGGAAATAAAACCAACGGCAGCAAAGGGCAGGTGGGACGTGAGTGGGGACTACGTGGCCACAGCCCAGGTGATGTGGGTGTTGGGACAGCAGGAGGTGGGAGCTGGTGGGACTGAGCTGAGATGGGCCGAGGTGGCAGCTGTGGATGCTGGAGGTGAGCAGGGGACACCCACCCCCTCCAGGTGTTGGGAATGGCTTGTCCTGAGCAATGGGCTCCCCCAAGGCAGGGATGGGTGAGTGTCCCCAGGGGCAGGAGGGGAGAGATGGCCAGGCTGAGTCTGTGGTGATTGAAAAGGCTGTGAAATACGTGGCTGGACAGGCACCGCTGGCCATGGGATGAGGATGGGGCTGAGCCAGCAGGGAACTCTGTAGAAAAGCAACTGTGTTCTCCAGCAGGGTTGAGGCCACTCAGGGGCCCATGGTCTTCCCAGGATGTTATTGAGTCCAAAATATTCTTATTCCTGCTGCAGGAAGCTCAGTGCTGTCCAAGGTCAGCAGTTCAGGTGTAGCCATGAGGATCTGCAGTAAGACCATGGGAAGGAGACACAGCAATGGAGGGACAAAAAGGACTTGTTTCAAAGACCCCAGAGAGCTTGTCCAGGGTCTGGTCATTGTAATAAGGGATAGCAGAGAGCAGAAGGCCCTCTCCTGAGGGAGAGGAGTGCCTGCACTTTCAGATGCTCTCTGAGGTGGGCATAGGGCATTCAGACATCGGGATAGTGCTAACAGGGCACTAACAAGTGTAAGTGACCCAGGGAGGAAACAGCCCCCAAGGGATTTGGTTGTCACTGCAAGCCCTGGGTCGGGCTGTTCTCCTCTTGCTGCGCTCGCCGGTACTGGGAATCCTTCAGAACTCCTGTCCCCCTCCAGTGTGGTTAAAATGGCCAATGCCAGAAGCTTCTGCAGGGAATTGTTGCACGCAGTGATGGAGCACAAAGCTGTGAGTCACCAGCCCGGGACAGTCCATCCTGAGACCCACCAAGGGATCCAAGGGAGAGGAGTCACAGATGTGGATGCCACCTTTTCTGAAGGCTGAAGCACAGTGAGGGCTCACTGAACCTTGCTGCCCAACCCAGCCCATTGCTGCAGTCATTTCAGCCCCAAAACTCCCAGCTGCTCCACATCAAGAGGTCTGCCCAGCACAGGAGCTGCCAGGCCAGACTGACATATGAGGAGCACAAACCACCCAGGAGAGAGAGGATGAGAACTCTGGCTGAAATATCCATTTCCATCAGGCAGAAGTTTCATGGCAGGGGCTACAGAGGCTCCGGGCAGCTGTTGAATGCAAGACTAAGCTCAACAGGCTGAGCTAATGATGTTCAGCATTGGAGATCTGAAAATACCTGTCCGTTGGGAAAAGGGAGCCATGGGCTTCCTGGGCAGGCACCTCTGCTCCACATCCCACTGCAGGAGAAGGCTCAGGAGGGCTGGGATGGTCTGTAGCATTGACTGGGGTCTCATGGGACACTGCCCACAAGGTGATCACCTCCAGACCATGGGCGCTCACCCCATCTCTCAGACCTGGAAGGGTCAGAGAAGGGAGGACAAACCAAAGTCCATGTCTAGCCCCTCTGTGAACCTGTTCTCCATGGCATGGCCTTGGCACACCAGGCAAGCTGCAGCCACAAGAAGAGGCCAGGTCCAAGGTCTGGCAAGACTTGGTGTTGTACATCCACTGCCATGTGTTTTCTCCTGCTTCGGCCCACTGTAACTATAGAGGATCAGGATGGAAGACAATACAAGGCCAGACTTGCTCACGTTTGCCAGCCGTGGATTCTCTGGAGGCTGGTCACTGTGCCAGCCAACATTTGTCCATGGAAGGGATTCTGGCAGGAGATGCATTAATAAGAGAAGGCCCAGCAGGACAGTCAGAGCGGCAATGTATCCTGTGGAATCTATCCTCTGGGAGAACACCAGGAGAGCCCTGAGGAGCGCAGGCTGAGGCTGCAGGGGTCGGGCTGTTGTCAGCTCCTACCACAGTGAAGAGGAGTGGCACAAGTTGAAGGACACAGGTGACACAAGCATGAGTGGTGTGAAATGGCTGGACACAAGATGGTGGCTCCAGCCCTACAGAGCAGAGGGGTCGCAGGAGCCTCCATGTCCTGACAGGGACAAGGGTTTGGGGCTGGGAGGCATCTTTTATGGAAGAGAGCCCAAGAAAGACAGGACACTCAAAACTTGAGGCACCTGCCTGGCCTGATACTTGTGTCTCCAATGAGTGGTTCTTGCTGCTTCCTCCCCAGAGAAGAAGAGTGGTCCTGATCACTACCCAATGACTTCCCTGCTCCCAGCAATCCTCTTGGCTCTGCTGTAGCTCCCCTGCCTACCCTGGCATGGGAAAGGGAGGGAATTTTAGGAGAGAGGCAGCCTGGGGGTTCACACCCAGGGCAGAGAATTGCCAAGTGATGAGCACGGGTGACAGTCCAAGAAGTGCCAGCAGAATGGGACAGGGAATCCCATGGCTGACATCCAGCATGAGGGCAGGTTTGCCTTGGTTGTAGAGCAAGTCCTGGATCCCTCCAAAGAAAGATGCCCCCACTTCTCCAAATCTCCTCCCACAGTGAATGACTTTGTGAGCAATTCCTCCAGTTCTGTGTAAGGATGAGACCAACACTCTCCACATCTGTTTGCCTCATGTTGGAAAGCCTTGAGATGAGTCAATGCCAAGATGATCTCCCGGGCTGGGCTTGTACTGGGACAGCCAAAGCAGCAGAGTATGGGGTCTCTTTCCCAAGTGCATGGATAAATGGCTCTCACTGAGCACCCCCAGCTCATCAGCCGTGATTTCTCTGCAGAAGGAAGCAGATAATCCCTGGGTCACCTGCTGGACTGGGCCCAGCACCCTGGTTTAGCTGGTCAGGACCTCAGCTGGTGTCCATCAGTGCTTTCCTGGCACTGTTGCACCCACTCCCACTATGGAAGAGGAACCCTGCAGAGAAACCTTTCCCAGAGGTGGTGCACCCTCAGGCAGGTCACTGTGGGTGAAGGTGCCTGTGCTGAACCCTGGGTGTCTGTCCTGAGTGCTGGTGAAGCAGCAGCACAGGGGCCCCATCCCAGCTCAGCTGGGAGGGGTGGCCATCACCAGGGAGGTGGGCACAGGATGGTTGCTCTGTCCACCTCACAGGGGAGATGGCAAAGGAGGGCAACCCAACCTCTGGCTGGGGCTTTGGAGGAGCTGCTGGGAAGCAGGACGTTGGGAAAGGAGTGCTGGAAGCTGGAGTCCCAGCAGGGGTAGGGAGAGTCTGTGGCTGCCTTACCAGAAAGCTGAAAGAGCAGAGGGGATCTCAGAAGTGTCCTGCCAGGAGTAGGGGTCCTCCCGCCAGGGCTGGGTGGTCCCCATGACCCAGAGCAGACGTGCTCCTGTGGTGCAGCATGTTGTGCCACGGTGAGGGCTCTGGTTGGTAGAGTGTGATCTCATTCCTGACGCAGGCAGCCACCAAGAGCTTGGTACTGGCAATTAGCTGCCACCAGCAATTAGCTTCTCCCTGCTGGGCTTCCTGGGCACACAGAGCCAAGGCTTCCCCAGGGCACGGCATCACTCAGAGGAGCATCTGTGGCATCTAATACCCCGTCTGGAGAGCTGAAGACTGAGAAAATCATTCTGCAGGAGAACTAAGGGGTGAAAATGCCATGGGGCTTCCCTCGGCAGCTCCCAGTGTGATCAGAGGGACCCTTTGCCCAGGTCTGGCTGGGGTTTGGACCTGAGCAAACCAGCCACAGCCTCAGCTGCTGTTGTCACTTCATGGGCTGGGAGCTCTCCTGGTGAAGGACAATCGTGAGCTGAGACCCAAACTGTACCTGCCAGGCATGTGTGCAAGGGAAATTATTTCTAGAGCTTGCCCTAGTGCATGAGTGTTTCTGAGATGTCCTCACAAGCCTCCCTGCATGCAGCAAAGCTGACCATAAACCCGTGGGCCACTAGGTGGACTCACAATAAACCAAAACTGAGCGATAGAGAGCTCGCTGTCTGTCTTCCTCAGGTCTGGGAAGGGCCTCATCAAAGCAGGGGCACCGTCAGCAAGACTCATCCCACGTGAGAATGGAGAAACCAGCAGCAAGTGTACACCTGGCCACTGCCTGGTCACCAGAGGCTGAAAATTGGCCAAAATATGATCAGCAGACCTTACTTTTTGCCATCTCCCTGGGATAGCTGATCTTCCAGGACGGGCAAGCCAGGATTGTGGGGACCAGCGCTTGCTCTCCAGGCTGATAGAGGTTGTACCCAAATGATCAGGCTGGAAGTCTGCAGGGCACCACTGGGCAGTGAGCTGGCTCTCACTGGCCAGGCTGGTGACCACGTCTGAGCCACGAGATGTAGCCCAGAGTTGCAAAACAGATCTGTGAGGGCAAACCAGCTGGTATTTCCACACTGCACCAGCCTTCTCCTACTTTCCAGTAGCCCAAGTCATGGTCACCGATGGCTGGATAAAGGAGATCCCTCTCTCCTGGCAGAACCAAACAGGTTGAATTATCATGGGCTGCTCTGGGATAACCCTGTCCCAGGGACCAGTTGCTTCCATGCAGCTGTCAGTGATGTGAGGCACTAGTCAGACCCTGCGCTCCAACCCAGAGATGATGTCCACTGTGCACCCATCACATCCTGTCCTGCCATGGGGACACCAAAGCACAGGGTGAGCAAGGATGGGCCTGGGCAGGTGGGTGGGCCCCGGCTTTGCAGTGGTGTTTGGGAACCAGGGACAGGGATGTCCCCCTGGTTCTGACACTGCTGCTCCCTCACAGGACTATTTCAGTAGGGATAACCACTCCAGAGGCCCCATGCTCAGAGCAGAGCCCACTCCAGGCATCTTCATCTTATGGAGGGCCAAGATATGAAGTGTGTCCTTCAGGACTATGGGAGCAGGATCCCCTCCTGTGAATGGGGGACAAGAGAGTGCCCCTGCTTGGCCCAGCTCTTCTGCAAACATCTCCTGGGCAGGGTGGCCCCAGTAGGGACGAGCTGACTTCTCTTCTCTCTGCAGAGCGATGCTGTTGGGACGTCCATGGACAGCATCCCACCCCTGGTCCCTGGAGAGGAGCAGCCAGCCTGGTGGTCCAGAGAATGGAGAGACAGGCATGTGGGGCACAGTCCCAGAGCAGACCCCAAAGGTGGGTGCAAGAAGGCACGTGGGGTGGGGTGTCACTGAGGGGGGTTTGCCTTCACTGGCTGGGGATGAAGAGCACCATACATTGGTAATGCTGGCTGAGCACACTTTTGGGAGATGGCTTTTGGCAGAGACAGTGGATCAAAACCAGGGGAGTTGTGGGGTCCTGGATCCAGCAGGGTCTCAGACCTTGCAGGGGTCTGACATGGCAACCCTTCCCCAAAAGCAGCACAGGGGCCAGGTGGGGAGGGTTGGGGGACACAACAACGTCATGGTACCCATGTCTCTTCTCTCCTGTGCCACAACCCTTGAAGTGACAAGAGTAACTGATGTTGTGGCTGGGTTGCTCAGGTCCAAACCCCAGCCAGACCTGGGCAAATGGTCCCTCTGATCACACTGGGAGCTGCCATAGCCCAGGGCTGGGATGGGAACCCAGGGGTTATCTGGGGTGGCTGGGACAGAAGGAGTGGGAAAAGAAGCCCATGTAACAAACTGGGCTCTGCTCAGCCAGGCCAGAGGAGCATTAGCTGACACAGTTATTGGCTGTTACCAGTGTGACAGATGGTGCAAGGCAAGCAGAGCAGAGTGGCCACAAGCTGCTGTGACTCTCCCTGGCTGGTTGGACAGGAGGAGAAGGAGAATGGGGAAAGTTTTGACCAAAACGCCAGTCTTGAGCCCAAAACATGAGGCTAGAGGTGGCTGATAGCCAGGAGAGGAGGTGGGGATGGTCTGAGGGCTGGTGGCAGGAGGTCCATAGGGTGCTGAGTGAGCAGAGCATACAGAGCAGCCTCCCAAGGCAAGTCATGAGCTTGTCGATGATCTTTTTTTGGGGAAACAGCAGGTTTGGGGGCTCTGTAATGCAGTAGGGAAAGGCAAAGCAGAGCTGAGGGAAGAAGGCTGATGCCAGGGTAGGCACAAGGAGAAACACCAAGCTGGAATGCTCCCAGAGCTGAACAAGCCCTTGGAGAGAACAGGCCAGGATGCTGTGACACTGCAGGGGCTCAGGGTTACATATGGGGGCTTCCCTCTACTATTTGGACATCTGCATCACTACAGGAAAATGCTGGCAGCTGCAAAAACCAGTTCAGATTGCTGTCTTAACTGGTCCAGGCCCTCTTGCCCTTACATTCCTGGAAGAAGGCCACCCCAGCCCAGGGCTGGAGTTATTGCTATTTTTGATGTGAGCAGTAAAGCCTTTGCCCCATCCACCTGCTCCAGCCCTGTACCTGGAGGGGAAGGAGCAGGGACCCCCAGCACATGCCAGGGATTTGCAAGCAAGCATCCACGTGGGAACAGGAGTGAACTGGAAAACTGAGATGATTTTTCTGGAGGTGAGGGATCTGAGTGCCCAGAGCAGCTGAGCCCTGCAGCCTTTCCACTGCCTGGAACAGCAGGATCCAGTGAGGGCTTTATGAAAGAGCAGGACCTGAGCAAAAAGGCAGAAGCTTGGTGTCCAAATGGTGCTTCATCCTTTTTGCCCAGCACTAGAAGCAGATCCAAGGCAAACTGACAAATTTGGGTGTGTTTGTCTCTTTGAGGTGGGGAATCTAAAGAAGGAGGCACACTCAGGCTGCCTGTGGGACCTGCACCACAGGGACTCGGACAGCTGCTCCTGCTGCTCCGTGGATGCTCGGGGAGCTGACACAGCCTGGGTGGGGAGATATCTTTGGATGGTGCAAGAAGGGATGCTGTGATGGTTGAAATCAGCATCACCCACTTTCACTCTTGCCCTCAGCCTCTGGCATGGCTGTCTGTGGGTATCCTCACTGCCCACGCAGGGATGTGATCCATCCATCCCTCCTGGTGAGGCAGGAGCTGTCTTCCAGCTCCCCAGCCCAGAGGTACCCATGGGCACTCCTCTGCTTTGTTCTCCTGCCAGCCATGTCCTGTGGCTCTACTTGCTCATCCTCTTGGCAGCAGTGCCATTGAGCTGTGGGTGCCTCATCCCAGCTGAGCCCTCCAGGATGCCCTTGGTTCCTGGCACCACAACACCAACACTTTTATCATGGCTGCTAACACATTTTCCTCCTCCAGTTCTGCAAGCATCATCTTGCCAGCAGTGCACGAAAGAGCTGTCAGCTTTCTCTTCCAGCCTGGGACATTTTTCTCTTGGCAGCCTCTTTGGCCATTGCTGCTCATGTAGTCAAACCCCAGCTCCTGCCTCAGAACTGAGGATGCTCCCAGCCCAAGGTGGGAGGTGACACGTGTCCCTCTGAGGTGAGATGCCTCTGTGTGCAATCGGTGTAGGACCTCATTCTTCAGGGTATTTCTATTTGTCCTCCAGCTCCAAAAAGGTTTTTGAATAAAAAACCACTAAATTGCAGGAGTCTCTTAAATGGCAGCCAAAGGTTGAACAGCACCATCTAGTGCACTCCATCCCAAATCCGCCCGTGCCAAGAGGGACACCGGCTCACACATCCCTGCCATCGGAAGGGCACAATGGATACTGACAGCCCATCAGTTGTCACACCTCAGCACTGTGTCAGGCCCACCTTGCTTTGGGGGAGTCCATAAATCACTAGAAAGAGGAGAATTCATTTGGAATGACTATTGTCAGGGCTGAAGCTCATCCAAGCACTCACGGCCTCTGAAGCAGGAGTCCTGGAAGGCTTGTGAACTCCCAAGCCAACCTGGCAGGGAGCTAATGATGCTACAGAAAATATCCCTTTGCAGGGAGGCTCTGGAATTGCACTGCACCAGCACTGCCTGGATGCAGCCCAGACCCTTCAGACCAAAGCCTGAGAGCAGTCCCTCTATGCCCAGCATTTGCTGGCTCCTCCAGGCAGAAAGGAAGTGTACAACATCACACAGGACCAGCCTCAGCTGCAGGGTGACACCGGGGGTGGCACTAAAACACTGCTGCCATCTCGGCCGTGGCACTTCTGGCAAGGTTTAAGGCAGGGCCACAGGATCAGCCAATGAAGAAGAGAGAAATGGCCAGGTTTGGTTTATTGGCCTCTGCCCTTTGTAGAAAGATCACGCAGGCTGATTCCTCTCCCACACAGCCAGGGATGCTCAGTTTAGTTTCTAACCTGTTTGATGTCCTTAAGTAACTGATGCTGGTCCCCTGTGCCCTGGCAGGCTCCTTGGAATGGGGAAACCGATGTGTAAAAGACAGGGAAAGGGCTCCAGAGGGAGCCAGCCTGTGGCTCTCCCAACCCCAAGCTAGAGGACCAGAAAATGGTGAGGCACCAGGAAGGCATGGCATCATCCTGCAGGAATACATCTTTTCCAGCCTTTGAAGGGGCAGCTGCCTGGCTGCTTTTGCTAGAGCAGGGCAGCAGTGGCTATTCTTTCTCTGGGAGTGTGCACAGAGCCATCCTGTGCTGCTGGAAGGGACCTGCTGGATGGTCTGGAGCGCCCTGCCTCCCCGGTGTGCCTGTGGGTGGGATGAGTGCTGGCTCCTCACCCTGGGCTGTGCCTCCTGAGCTGGGGGGTGCAAGAGATGCCCCAGGCACTTCTCTCACCTCCCCAGCTCCAGCCCAATCCAAGCAGCAGTCAGAGAGGTTGCAGGGAAGGATGGCAGCCTGAGGTGGGGCATGTCACGCCCAGCCCTTTAGCCCCCTGCATCCTGGTGCACCCAAACTCGTCACCCACACCCTCCTTCTCCCCCTTGCCATGGAGAAACCTGGCTCTGGTTTCTCATGTGAGCTCATTTTGGGCCACGAATCTTGCTGGGCTTTCTCTGGGAGATGAAAAGCTCTCTAATACCTGATGGTCTCTCACCCATGAAGCAACTGAAGTGCTATAATGGAGGTGTCTCCAGGGCTTCTTTGAACTTGCTGGGGAGCTGCAGGCCTCATCCACCCCGCTGCAAAGTAGGGCTCACTGTCAACTCTCCTCCACCTTCTCCTAATTTCTCAGCATCCTTTCCAAAAAGCAGATGCTGGAACCCTCCTGCTGTAGCACCCAGCCCTGTCTCAGCCAGACATCCCCCATGGGGAGCCTGCTGCTCCTGCCTCCTAAACTCCCCCCTGATCCAGCCTTGCCAGATCCCGAGTTTCCAGCAGCAGGGCCCTGTGCTCAGCGGACAGACTCTTTCACAGCTGCTCGCATTCAACCATGTTTTATTCGCCGGGGACTCAGCTTGTGAAGTTTTCTACAGCTGCCTTGACCTCGTCCGTGTCTCCTGCCCCTCTCATTTCCCTCACCCCGGCGTTTTTCTCAGCAGGGCTTTTTAATCTATTTCTAGACCATTGATGGAGATGCTGAATAGCACTGGGCTTCCCATCCAAGCCCGGACACCCACTGAGCGCACTCCCATTCTGCAGGGATTCCCCATTGATGGCTGTCGGTTTGCCAGCTCCCAGCCCCTTTAAGGTGTCCCTCTTGATGTTGTATTGTGCTAATTTTTAATCAGAATAGTATATGGATTAAGTCACATGCCTGAACAGAGCCCAGGTCTATTATTTCTATGCCGTAACCTTTATCAGCCAAACTTGTAATCTCTTCAAAGGATGACATCAGAGTTTGACAAGAGCTATTTTCTGGAAACTAGGCTGATTGCATTAATTATATTCCCATCCTTTAATTCTTTACCAGCTGAATCCCACATCAGCTTTTCTATTATTACGCCTGAGATCAGTATTGCACTGCTACATGTAAATCAGCTCCGAGCATCGTTCACATGAAAGACCGTAGGGAGCCACATCGTCCTGCTGGGCTCTCTGCCGGGGTGGGATGGGGAGTGCCACTGCCCAGGGTGGGTTTCTCTGCATTTCAGAAAGCTGGGAAAAAAAAAGTTACGTTTCCAAAAGCGTTCTCTAAATGCATGGAGGCAGGCACGTGCGACAGCGTAATTGCATAGGAAAGCAGAAACCATCCCTGCTGGAAATCATTCTGAGTAATTTCTGATTTTTAAAGGACTGTCTTGTGGGTTGTTTGCATGTTCAGCTTTTGAGGTGGTACCTGGGAGGGATCTACCTGGCTCAGCGTCTATCCCTGCTTTCCAGGGACGGAGCAGGCTTTGCACTTCCCTGTCATGCAACTCCCCTTTGATCTCTGCATCTGGCAATCCCCTTCTTCTCCCCACAGTGTCCCCCATCACCCCGGGACAGGCTCAGAGCCAGGGCACCCTGCTCCCCACAACCAACCACCCCAGGGTGGGACACGCTCCCCACGGCCGATGTGGGGAGTCTCCACATTGTGTGACCCATTCCAGTCCCTGCCGTGCCATCTCTTGGACAGCCCCTCATTTCTCCCTGCCGCAGAGTTGCCCAGCTCGGAGAAGCATGACACACTTCACGGGTTCCAAACCGGCTGTAGTTGTTGGCGGAGGCAAGAGCAGCTGGTGGACTGGCCACTGTGCTCCTTCATTCCCAGGCCCATGGTGTGCGGCACAAAGGGGGCAGAGCTCAGATGTGCCACGCTGTTTGACACGGTAGTGCTTTGAGGGTTGATGCCTTCCCTGGGCCGTGCCCCTCGGCCAGGCCCTGGGGATCTCCAAAGTCTCTGGGGCCGTCCCTGCCTGGGATGCTCGTGGGAGCTGTTCCAGCAGGGGCCCTGGAGCTGCTCAGCCCTTGAGGTGGCCTGCCCAGCAGCAGCTCTGCGGGTCCCCAGCGCCCAGCCCGGACCCCTGGCCATGTGCTGGGACCCTCCGGAGCCCAGCCCGGACCCCTGGCCATGTGCTGGGGCTCTGCCCGGAGCCCAGCCCGGACCCCTGGCCATGTGCTGGGGCTCTGCCCGGAGCCCAGCCCGGACCCCTGGCCATGTGCTG